>VZTI01005927.1:535612-572390 GCA_013397865.1 Struthidea cinerea | reverse complement strand
TTTTTTTTTTTTTTTGTTTTACAACATGGGTTGAGAAAGGTCAGCAGAGCTGGCTTAGTAGCCCTGCCATGAATGAAGAATGAGACGTCTGCTAGGGGCAATGACATTCTCCACCTCCTGCTCGTAGTGCCCTTTAGCAAGCAGTGTCTCCCGGCGATGTGACACAGCCAGAAGCTGTGTGCGGACACACTGTGGCTCTAACCAGCTCCCAGGGAAAGCCTTTGCTCTGTCAGCCCCCTGCCTGACACAGCCCACTCACGCTCCCTGCATCACTGATGAGATAAATATTATTCTAGTTGTTTTTCTACGCACCCCCTGGAGACTTTGTTCCTCAGGCCAGTGGCGGAGTCAGTGGCCCTTGTAAGTGGCAGAGGTCTCTCAGTCTCTGTCAGACTGCTGGAAAGTCCATCAAGGTTTTGGGCAGAAAGGAGGGGGTGGGAGAGAGACAGCGGATGGAGTCAGTCCTTGTGCGGGCAAGCTAATGGGAGAGCCAGCCCACCGCATTTCACCGAGGTACTGCAGCTCCCCTGCTGCTTGCTCCCCACGAGCCACAGAGGCAATAAAAAATTCAACAAGCCTTATGGTCAAGGGTCAGTTTAACAGCATGACACTCCATTTGGTGGGGGAAGAGGCGAGGGGGCTGAAAAGGTACCTGGAGGTATTCTTTGTTGCTGTCTACATTGGGGGTCCAGCCATTGTCATCACTGTTGAGCCGGCTCTGCTGAGGGGTCCATCGTCCATCTGAATAGGTGGAGGAGGCACTGATCTGCATGTTGGAGATCCTGCCAGACTCCATCCCCAGAGGCACATTGCACTGAAAGTCTAGAGCAGACACACACATACACAGAGATCGGTTTACAGTCTCAGTACTTCAACCCCAAGTGACAGGCAGCCCTGAACTAATCTCTCCATCTAACCCTGAGCAAAGCTGCCTGTCTGGAAAGATGAACAGATCTGCACCATCTTGCATCTTGCAGGTTGTGTGTGTTCACAGATGGCACTGAAAAATTATAGATAGGGCAGCTTTGTGTTTGCATGGCCCTCTGAACACTAATACAGGCTGGATCTTTCTCCCTTTCTCTATCTTCTTCACCTTTGCTCAGTTTTGACACAATTCTGTCCCTTCCCTCCCTCCACCTCCAACAAGATGCCCCAAGTACCCTTGTCACAAAGTTCCCATCTTCCTGAAGGCTGTAGGTGACATCTAAGCACTGACAAGGCAAGGAGTACAGACAGACACATTAGGAGGGTGCTTACTGTTGTGCTGCCAGCAGGAATGTCAAGGATTGGAATGGGCAACTATAAAGGTTTTGTGTGTATGTGAGAGCAGGGATGCATGTGTGTATGTGTCTGTGTATATGTGCACGCACTATATGTGGTATCAGGCCCAGAGGGATTAACCAGACAAGATTATGAAAGACTCTGCTATGCTTTCATTTGCATCTCCTCACTTCTAAGGCTTTAACAGTCACATTTAGCTCAGTTTTATGGCACATCTCATGTATTTTATGGCAGCTGTCCTGTAAAAACAATAGCAAAGAAGACAGTGATAGAAAATACTGCATGGGTCCAAGCATGCTGCTGCTGTAAACCAATGGGGCTCCACCAAACTGCCTGTGTTTTTAGTGTGGCCAAGTCAACCTTGGGTGGAAATGATGGGCCAGGTTAGGATGTCAGTGCTATTATTAAAGTTTCGATTTACACCACCATAAATGAAAACAGGCCTGGCCCTTTAACAAAGGCTCTTGTGCTTGATTTCTCAAGCTTTGTGTTCAACATCTTATTTCCAAAAGCTTTTAAAGGATGGAATAGAAAAGGGATTAAAGAACAGATGAGCTGAGTGTGGCAATAGGTAATGGTGAAGAGCTCATGCTTGTCTGTAACTCTCACAGCCTCAGCAGAACATCCCTTACTCAATCTCAGAGTAAGAGGTTGTGACCCTGCTGCCCTGGTGCTGCACAGCCCCTACTCTACCCTGCTCTCTATCACAGGCTTGCAGTGGCAGGTCAGGGACTCCCTCTCTTTCTCTGGGACTGAGGGGTGTCCTGAAGGCTTCTTCTGTTGTATCAGAGGTTCAATGAGAACAGAGGTCAAGAACAGTAGCTCTGATGCAAAAATACCACGGGAAAACAAATGAAACCTTTCCTTGCCTGCAAGTGTTATCACAATGAATCAAAATGCTCTTCATTCTCAAAAGACAGAACTTACTTCCTCGCTCCACATTAATTTACCTCCCTTATTAAAGCTATAATCAAAATTTGGCTTGAAATTCTTAGAGCTTTAAGCAATCTTTAATTAGACAGCCAAGAAATTCCAATTTGTGGTTTGGGACTCTGAATTTCTCAAAAACTAGAGAAAGAAAGAGCACATATTTTCCCCCATGCTTTAATGCATCTGCTGCATATGCTGGACTGAAGTCTTCCCCTAAATCCTTTGGGCTGAGCACATACATGAAGGATTCTAACCCAAAAGGGATTGAGAAGACTTCACAAGCAAGTGAAAAGTCAACAAAAGGTCAGAAAGTGAAATTCTTACTGAAATCTCACTTCTATCAGAAACAGAGAACAGACCTTAATGGAACTGCTGTCTGCACTGCTGGTGGAGAACCAGCCCCTGGACACACTTCACTCCTGCATATGCCAAATGAAAGATGGGAAACACAGGGGACACAACTAAGTCATACACACACATTTTCAACTTACTTTCTGGGACTTCCTGGTGGATCAAGTAGTACTGAGCAGAGAAACCATCCTTAGCCACTGCCAGGTCCGTGTGGAAGGTGAGAGAGAGGACACCAGTGGTTGAGCGGATGTCCGACGGCATCTTAGTGCCACAATACCTGCCTATCAAGGGGCCAACTGCAAAAGAAAGAGCAGCAAAGGTAATGCCTGCTTTTTCCACCAGCCTCCTGGGTCACCAGCACATTGCTCATCAGGATAAAAAAGATAGGCTTTGGGGATGAGCTATTTTTTATATCCATTGGCCTGGTGCCATGCAGTGCAGAAATATCCACTGCAGCAGGCATTGCTCTGCAATTGCTGGGAAATGCTCCAGAATGCTCTGTTTCTCAGTTTTGCTATAAGGTAAGGAGGTCCTCCCACCATTGCATGAACCCACTGCCCTTCCCTGAGGGAGAACGGCTGGTGTTTGGAGTGTCCCATGGGGCTTTTCAGACCAGTGGTTACAACAGAGCAGTTTGTGGTTTAATGAATGCAGCCTTCTGCAAGCACGCTGTCCCCTGGCTGGCCATGGAGTGCCCTGATGGCAGGTTGCAGGCTGCAGCCACCTTTGAGGTTAGGCACCCCTGGTGTTCAGACACAGATTGCACAGTTTTGGAGCTTTGTGAGACACCAGGAAGGACCAAGGAAACCAGTGCAGCACCCCGTGGCTTACCCTGAGGGATGCCATCCCAGATGTCTAGCCAGTCATACTTGCAGTCTCCTTCCCCCGCCTGCAGTGGGTCGTGCTCGAGGTCGAAAAGCAGAAAGTGGAGGAGGATTTCTGTCTTTGGCTTGGCTATGATGGTGAAGATGCAGTCCAGGTTGTGTGGATACTTGTCAGGGAAACCCGGCGACTCAATAGTGCCATTGGAGGCGGTGAAGTTTCTGGAGCAGTCCTCGGAGCCTGTAGCAGCAGGAAAAACCCAGAACCTTAGCAAAAATGAAGCTTAATGCCAACAACTTGACACTGTGGAAACCCCATTCTGAGCTTAGCAGGGTTGTGTATTCACTTCTGGAAATGTCCAGCAGCTCAAGAGCTGTGGGAATTACTGTAGGAAGTGAGAAGGTGATTTTCAAAGCTTTCCGCAGGTAGAGAGACAAGGTCCATGAGATCACTGTAGTGGACAACATGGCTCTAAATCCCTTAAACAGCTTTGCAAACATAATCTGTACACCACTGCTGATCCTCCTGACAACTACCTCAAAACCAGGACTAGAAGAGCAGTCCTCTCCAAAACCATGGATGTGATTTAGCAGGCCAGCACCCTGCCATGTCCCTCACACCGGTGGTGGTAGACAGGGAGGCCACACCAAGCTGGCCTGCCTTCCCCAGCTGGCCCTTTCCACTCTAACCCGTCCCCCAAACACTGACCTGGCAGACCTGTGTGCTGCTCCAGAGCCTGCAGAGAGGCCAGCCAGCACGCAGGGAGCTGCCATCCACAGTACTCATGGCACAGCTGCTACCTGCAGCCAGGCAGGCAAGGCACCACAGCGGCTCCAGGTCTGACAGAGAAGCCCCTGTCCAGGGAAGGAGCTGCCTGGGATGGGGCAGAGAGGAGTAACAGGATGTATTCTTTTTGGAAAGGCTGTCCCCATGCGCCAGTCTCCTGCAAACTCCACCCCTCCAGTACAGACATCTGTGCCTCAGTTTCCTCTAGAGAAAATCCGGAAGCACAAATATTTACACAGTGAAAGGGCCTGTGGGAGGGTGCCAGTGTCTCCACTGTTTGCTGCAAACCCTTGGGAAGTGCACAGTTAGCCTGCAGCTCCCCCCAAGACCCACACAAGGGACAGGGGCCAGCTCCAGCAAACGTCCCCACAACGTGGCCACAGCAAGAGTGGGGGTAACAGGGGCCGTGGCAGGGGTGTCTCTGCTGAGAGCTGGAACAGAGCCCTCTTTTTCACAGAATGAGCCATCCACACCAGAAATGCAAGTTATTTCTACCCTTAAGGAAGACCTTTGCGTAGTGAGGAGGACAGACAATGTTGCCTCTTATTTATTGCTGACCTCAGCACTGGCCTCGGCTGCAGCCGGGCCAGCTCAGTGCCCCCTCTCATACAGCCAAGGTGCCTCGGGGTGGCTGGGGAAAGGGGAATTTGTGTCATATTCATACCACGGTGACTTTGAAACCCTTGCCAGGACAATAGGCAACAGTAATCTGCAGCCTGGAGCTATCAGTGGGGAAAGGGAATGTGAGACGCTGCTGGCCACTGCTGCACCCCGGCACTAGCATTTGCAAAGGTTTCTGCTTCACTTTTACTGGGACACTCTCCTTCTCCTCTACAAACCCTTTTGCTTCAGCTCTTCCAGGCAATAGGAGCCTTCCCAGGACTAATGGGAGACTTGTTACTCAATTCAGCATTAACCTACCGGAGTCAAGCCAGCAGCCCGCAGTAATAGCAGGATCTTGCACTGCATTATGCAGTGCCTCGCTGGAGAGCTACTCAGGAGAGGCTCTTAATTGACTACCTAATGAAGCAGCCAGCTTTTCTGGTGTGAACCTGTGGGGTAAAATGCAGAGGCAAAAAAAAAGGCCAAACACAAATCACAGCATAATGCCATGAACAGGGATAAGGGTGTACTTCGTTCCAAACACCTTGAAAGACGAACAGATAGTGAAAATAAGACAAGCTCCGAGCTAGGGAGAAAATCAAAGACTAAACCCAGAGTCAGGGACTGTCCTCTAGAGACAGGAAAGAGATGTAAACTATGCGGCCACATTAGACAACAGTTTCTTCACGTGGGGCTCTTATCGCACTTGGCATCTTTGTCTACATTTTGGCTAATGGCAGCAAACACAATGATCAGCTTTTTATAAGGAAGCTGCAGATAATAAACGGGAGTCATGCTGGCTTCAGCAGCACAGGCCAGCCTGAGAAGAGACTTTGATGCCCAGCGCTGGAGAGCTCACGCCGGCCTTGCCAAACTGACTCACAAAGGGAACAGCAGGGAGGCTGGACCAGCCAGGGCAGGCGGCTCTTTTGTCAGCCCACAGACCGCTGACTGATACCCATCAGGGGATTCAAAGACTGGTATGTGGTTGTTTGTATGCAGATTGCTCCTCTCTCACACTGTGATAAGGGAAATTTAGCACAAGGTGGGGAAATAAATGCTCGATTGTAAAGAGTTGGTTCTTTAGGTCACCTTTAAGACAGAAGGAATCCGCAGCCACTGATGCCTTTACTGATGTGGACAATGACAATCTGATGACCTTTAAAGCTGGTGACACCCTTGCTGGTTACGCTGACAGCTCAGACGGAAACTTGGCCCATGCCTGCCTGCCTGCCGACAAAAGGCAGGGTTTGCTTGTACTGCAGTAGCCCCGCAGCCAGCACTGCCCACCGCCCTCTCTGGAGCCCTGGCGGGGACTGGGGCTGGGCAGATGTGGGCTGGGAGTGCTCCCGGAGCACGGGCTCATCCACGCTCCTGTGCCAAAACCTGCCTAGCCAGGCTTGATTTCATGGGCTGTGGCTGCATCTGGAGAGGATGGCTGCCTGCAGGGGTGGGGGTGGCAAAAGGAGCCCCAGCACCACTTCAGACCTGAGGGCGGTACTGCAGGGACTTACATCGAGGGACACAAACTCAGCTCCACTCTCCACCCAATACATGCTCTCTTCCAGATCAGCCCTTGATTCATCTCCCTCCCTCCCAGCAACAACTTCTCCTTTTCCCCATGAATTTGGTCCCTTACTGGCTCCCACCCAGACCGACAGGATTCCTGCCTGCCATCCCTTCCCACAGCATGGCTGGGCCACCTCAGCCAGCTAGACCACCCCACACTGCCTTGTGCCCTGAGTCAGGGCGTGGACCCAATGTGAGGTCAGGCACAACCCAGCACAGCCTGCTGGGCTCACAGGAGGTGTGTGCAGGGAGAGAGAGGCAAGGGGGGCTGAGGTGGGTCTTCCCACCTACATTTTTTGCCATCCTCCGTGATGGCAACTGGCCTTAGCAAACCCCAATATCTGGCTGGATCACTTAACTCTTTCAGGACTAATCTGCATCCTAATCATCAACTAACAGTGGTGGTGAGCTGGCTGCACAACAGCTAAATGCCCAGTTACTCAGTCCAGGCAACCACCAGCAACAGCATTTTCCTCATCCATTTGAACCTTCATACATGTCCTGTCCTCATCGATTCACAAGGAATTTAGGGAGTCTCATTCTCTTGCAGCAAAATCTCCACATTCACATCTACCTATGACCAGATTGTGTGCTGTCCGTGCACCTCTCCCTGCTGCCTGGGGACCCTGGGCACTGCTGCCTGTGCTCCCCATCTTTTCTTTAAAGAGGCTGGATAAGTAACCTTGTTGTGCTCCTTTTTGGTTCTTCCCATGGCACAGACATTTTTTTTTGGTGCTGGATGCAATGACATGAAAGCCACGTGCGTTGTCTTCCAACACATCACCAAAGGAATGCAGGCACAGGACAGGCACCCGTGTGCCCACGCAAAACTCTCTCCTGTTCCCTCAGCATGCAGGCACACCTCTCACATGCACACAGAGCAGGGGTTATTTTTTCAAGCCTCTTTCTTCCCAGACACAAAATTCTGGCAAATATTTAGACAGAAACACTATTAAAAGGGCTTTGAGCAGCTTTTTCTTTCCTCAGTAATAGCTCAGTATTAAATGGAATTATGAACAGTTCCTCTTACATCAGCCTGGAAAGGTGCTGCCTCAGACTTTGACAGCACTGCTGACAGCAATCACTTGAAAACCAGAGCCCCCAGTTACAAACTCCACACCCATGGAGAGAAAACACAGCGTCACTGATCAACCCTGAATCGCAACTCCACAGGAGGGGGAGCTCCATGCACTTGTAACAGAGGGACAATCCCCTTCTAGTCCTGACAAGCTCCACACATGCCAGGGAGAAAATATGTATATTTCTAGTCCTCGAATATAAGAGAGTATTTAAGGAGCAACCCTGCTTTAATTGCCACACTGTGATCAAAAAGTGCACTGTCATGTACCACTAACATCTTTACCTTCTTGGAAATGTGATGCACACACTTGCTTAAATTAAAAAAAGTCCTTTATCTCTGGAAAACATGCTAGAAATCACATCGAAAAGGTGGTCAAAGGCATCTCTTGGTGAAGATACTTATGGCAAGCAGTCTGGGAGACAGGCACTGACTCAGACACTCACCTGTCTTGTAGATCTCATAGCGCAGAGAGAAGCCGGCACCTTGCCGTGCGTAGTCTGAGGTGAACTTGATATAGAGAGAGGGGCCAGAAGAGATGATGGTAGGAGGTGCAATGTTCCCACAGTGCTTGCCCAGCAGGTCTGCCGCTTCACTGTCCCCATCGCGGATCTCGATGTAGTCGTACCTGCGGAGGCAGGTGAAATGGCAGGGAAACCATCTGTCAGGGACATGCTTCAGGATGCCAGGAACAAACAAAAACCGCTCTTGGTATCTGCATATTTCACGGAACGTCTTCCAGACAGATAGCTAGGACTCTCTTATTCACACCACACCACAGACTCCAAACCATTTTTTCTCTTTTGTCGGGCTATGTTTAGGTCCTTTCCTCTGTTGCTATTCACATCATTAAATTATTGCACATACATCCACTTCACTTTCAGAGCCAACATGCAAAATTTAGGACATGCTTTACTTCCACTTCCACAAAACTCCTTTGGCATGGGAGAAGCTCAGATACAACTCTCCTGGGGCTGCTCTCCTCTCCTGAGCTCTCCTCAGAAGTGCCATTGTGCTATTTGGCAGAGCTCACTATATTCCAGTATCCATGTGGGATTCGGCCAAGCACGTACCAAGCGTGAGACTTGGTCAATGTTCTATCCATGTGAGCAGGTAGCTATTTTGTGCACTGACACCACATCGGTTCTTTAACAAGCATGGCAAGTACACTCACTTAGCATTTGGACATTAATATTAATCCTCTTCTATTAAGTGCTAACGAAGATTTTCTGTGGATGAGAAGTTTTGTGTAAGAGCTAGGTACCCACACTCACTATTGCTGATCTTGTACACCCTGTAACTGCAACCTGCCTTTGCTAAACCCTACTTGAAGATGTTCCACCTGCCCACTGGCATGGCTCCTAGGCATCTGACTGGTCTGGGGGAGGAATGTGTAGGGTTAGAAGAATTGTCTGCTCATGCAGAGACAAAAGCTTGTTGCAAAGCTTGGCTGGAAGATGAAACTCCCACAGATCCCTTAATGTTTTCTAGGCCATGACTAGGCAAGGTAGTAGTATCAGGCTCTGCATGCTGTGAAGAAACAAACAGCTTTTACGTGTACATCTTGTTCTTCAGCTGCTTTCTAACACCCACATTCTCCCGCCCCTCTCCTCTCCGGCCAGCACGCTGCTATTTACAGAAACTGACCATCTCTCTAGGACTGTTTATTTGCTTTGTATCAACCTGTTTGAACAACATGCTACAGCACTTCTCACAGGGCCAGGGAGGAAAAAAGCATTTCCAGGCTGCCAGGAGTCTGCCTTTCTTCTTTGTCACAAGATCTTCTGTTTGGGAATGGAGAGTTGAAAGGAGAAGTTGCTTACTGGATACAGAATGATCCTCATGTGACTCATTTGTTCTGCAAAGCACATATCGGCAAGCAACAACCTCAAAACAAACTTACAGGGACTTAGTATGCTCCTCCACAAAGAAAGATGGCCCAGATGGCTTTGGTTTCACTCCTTTCTGGGACTAAATCAGGCTGAGAGCCAGAAGCAAAATGCCTGCAGATAAAATCCTGTCTACGCTGGACCGAGCACTCAACTAGCTGCAATCACCCAGCCTTTAACTTCATTACAGACTCAATTGGCTTGGCCAAGGTGAAATCCAAGCGGTCTTGAGAAGTGGCACTCAAACAGGAAGAGCATTTGGCTTAGCTGGTGTGTGGACACACAGCAATGCAAATGAAGATCTGCTCCCTCTGCTCTCTCCTCAGCTCTGCCTAGCCCCCTATCACCTCATGACCCCTTATTACCCTGACACCAGTCAGCAGCACCCTGAATGACCCCGCTAATGTCCATCATGTGTGGCTTGATCCTACCATCTCTCTAGGGAGGAGGAATGTAGAAGGCAGTGTTAGTGCTTCTTCTAAGCAGCATTTTTTCCTCCTTGTTTGTCTATTTGTTTAAAGTAGTACTGAGCAAACAGCGGGGACATTTTGTTCTTTAAATAACTACTTGCTTTCAGTGTGCTTGCAGCCCTTCCACATCTGAAGTGCACATCTGTGCTGCCTGACTACTGGCTACTAGTGAAATTGTGAATATGTGGCAAAAAATTAATTTGGCAAAAACATGAATGTTGGCAAAACACAGTTAATGGGGTGGATTGTAAAAGCTGCCATTTTCATGCACAGGCAGAGGTTAGCTGCATCCCAGGGAATCACATCTGTTTGTGTCCTCGTGGGGTTGTACCTCACCAACACAGTACATGGCTTCAACTACCTGACTGCAATGATCACAGCTGCTGCTGTAGCCAGCACACCACACATCCTAGTGCTGTCCACATGGCTCCTCAAGCCATCCGGTTCTGTAGGAGCCCTGCAATTTCAGAAGCAAGTTCTGGACCAAGAAATATTTGCTTATTGAATGGGTGACAGACTTCCAATAACACATACAATTTGGGAATATTGCAATCTGCTCATGAGCAATCTGCAAATGGAAAATTAAAAGAATGAATCTAGTAAGTAAATCATCAGGAAATATTTGCCTCTTTGAATTAAACCCTATTTGGCTTCATTCAAGCATCTAACTTAGCTTTCTCATACTGAAGCTAATCCTTAATAAATCAAATGTTAAAAACAACTGAAAAAAAAAGCCCTTAAGGGAAGGTCAGGGAATAATTTTTTGCCAAATTTAAAATTAATATAAATGTGTAAGAGTTTTCTTCCCTAGTTAAAAAATCTTGGCCCAAGTCCTCTGCTCCGCATGAGGCAAAACTTTTTCTCTGAGGCATATAAACAGACTGTGGATTGGGGAAGTATTACACTTGGGAGATAGCTCCTGCCCAGATGAGCAGGAGCACCTATTTCCTCTCCGTCACAGCAAATAAGCTTTAGGCTTTCAAAATGAAACACCAAGGATGTCCAGTCAAAACTGTTAAACTTCCAAACTTCAGCAAGAATGCCAGCTAATCCCCACCACAGATTCTTTTGGAACCATGTGCTTCAGTCATGTCCATGCCTTGGCGCTCAAACAAACAAACAGATAAACCCCATTCTCCTCATTCTGGGTCACTGGACATGTTACAATCTAGTTTGGCCAAATCTTTGCTTCTGTTAAGCTTGAGCATGGTTTCCAGACTTTCTTCTTCCCTTGTGAAAAAGAAGAAGAAAAATTGGAAGGAAGAAAACCTAACCATGCTTTCTACTTAAAGCATTTCATTTTCAGATAATTACAGACTAGGGCACAGCTGGGTGGGACACACTTATGCTGCAATGGCATTCAAACTGTCTCATACAGTGCCTGCAATTTGCATTTCACTCATTTAACCAAATCCATTGTTTCAGTCAACATGCACCAACATTCTTGTGGGCTGACCTCTCTGGCATTACCTCTACTGGGAAAGCTGCCATCTCCAAGCACATTTCATGGCCACTTTTCCCCACCTAGGCATTGCTCCAACGAGCCAAGCATAAATATGTGAGGGCAGGGTGCAACCTCTGTAACCCACAAGTACAATCAATGGATTAACCAACTCTTCTTTTGCTGGGAAGGTGACCACAGTTGGCTGTGCCTCCAATGGCACAATGGCAGGGTATTCCCAGCTGCTGCTTGAGTGGTAAGGCCAGTGAGTTGGTTTGAAACCACCTCAAACAGCTTTTCACCAGGGAGTTTTGCTGAAGTGCTTTTAACTGCCCAGACAATGGAGGCTGAGAAAGAAGGGAAATACAAGGCTTAGATGCTCTTCTTGAAGCTGTTTAACAGAATTAAACAGAAAATGTACAATGCTTACAAATATTGCTGTGTTTTTATTACAGATTTTTTAGTAGAAAGTGCTTTGCTGATATTAAGAGAGCTTTTATAAACTAATTCTAAAGCACTTCTACAGCCTGTATTATTCATGCTTGTTTGCTTGCTTTTTTCTCCAGTCAACCTCTCTGCTTCCCAGTGTTTCCTTTCTATTTTTCCTAAGTCACTTTGCTGCTGGCTCCCCAGATGAGGTGCAACAAAGGCAAACAAGCCCCGGATGTAGTGATTATGAGAAGACCTACAGCTTTTCAGTCCTTTTCTGTTGGGAAATAGCTAATCTGCTCCCTGGCCATTGAGCTGTGCTCCATGATCCCCTGGGGCCAGGACAGACCTCCCAGGTGCCCACCCAGGCATTGCTGAGCTCCAGGAAAGCTACAACCTACCTAGGGAGCAGCACCAGAAAGCCTGCGACACTCCTCTGGGTGCTCCTCTCCAGAGGGACACAACTCAAAGTGGTTTGGTGACCCATACTGCTGAACACAAAATCAACAACCCTGCTGACCCTCATCCCCAGGTCTCAAGAGATGCTGAGTCCTTCCCCACTGAAACATCCTTCAAGGGCATTACAGGGACATCATCTTAGGATGGGGAGAAACACGAATCACAAATTATTTATACTTTCACAGCCATATAATGGGTCCTCCGAATACATAAATTTGTGCAAGCCTCGCTCCAAAGCCTAAGGAGGACCGGCTCCCCAGGCCAAGCTCTGAACTAGCTGGCAGCTTTCTCAGTCTCTCTCTAGAGCTATGATTTGAAGTAGGTGAGGACTTGCACTCAGCAAAGCCCAGTTTCCAGTGCTTGCTAGGACTGGAGAGAGATGCAAGGCTCTAACCTGAACTCCCCCCATGTTTAATTTGGAGCTATTATTTATAGGCGTTTCCATGGGGCTCATGACTGCAGCTGGCAAACAGTAATGATGGGATTCTCATGAGACCCTGAGAGGTAGGAAGGCAGAGAGGAGCAGTGTGTTCCCCAAGGTCACACAGGAAGTTTGCAGCACAGCCAAGAATAGAAGCCAGTCTTGACTGGAGAGATTATATTATATTGGAGAAATCTGGCCTAGATAGACAGAAGGACAAATAGGTACAGACTGCATGCCAACAACCCTAAATTTGGGAATGCCCAGGGCTGACTTAAGCCTTCAAGACCTCTGATCTGCTTGAACCATATGTCACTGTGTCTTGAATGCATCTGCTGAGGGGAGGAAGAGAAATTGATATTCTAGTGAAATTGGGCAGGTGTTAATAGTCTGCAGGTAGCTGGGGAAGGCCTGTGCTTAGCCACAATGGCAACTAATAAATGCAATTGTTCCCCCTTTGAAAAGGTGGTGGGAGGTTTATTTCTCAGAAATTGTTATAAAAAGCATAAGGTTTTTTGAACATCCTCTAAGAACAGGCAGTTTCTTAGAAATTAAATAGCAGTTGCAGTATAGAGATAGTTAAGAAATGGCGAACCAGCATCTCTGTGCTTGTTGTGCAATCAAGAGGTGGCTAGAATTAATGTCCATTACATGCTAGCTGGCTTAGTCGATTTTTCTGTGTCACCACCCATCTTCATGCTCTTTTGTACTCCACCTTTCAACCAAATCCTTATTTCATGGGTGGTTACGTTGCAAAAGACAAAAAAAACTTTTCCATGATGTTTACACAATCTTGAGCAACTGCAGGACATACCCTTCAAAGGTTAAATTGTTCTAGAAGCTACTGAGGACTTTTAAATTTTTTTTTTTTACAGCCATGACAGCAGAGGCAAGCACCACTCTTGTCTGATGAGACAAGAGCAATGAAGTTTGATCTTAGCTGCCAGCCCTTAATCAGAGTAATTAATTATAAATACAGCAGATGAATTGGATTCTCCTTTGACTTGAACTGGTTTTACACATGTGTAACTCATCATTTTAAGGGTAATCACTCCTGATTTATCCTGGTGTGAGAAGAGAATCAGTCCTCATAGACACAAGCGCTGATACAGCTTTGTGCACAGAACTAAAAAGCCTGTACCAGACCTACTTTCAGCCAACTAAACGTCCTCTGCTCTCAGTGGAAGCAGACTTCTCACACCCAGCTTGGGATGGGATTAATTGTTCTTCTGCACCAACAACAGAAGTACTTTAAATCACTCTTACTAACTAGACCTGGGCTTCGGGTGTCTGAACATTGGAGAGATGAATCTGATCTCAGTCTGCACCTTTTGGGGCCGTTTTGCATATGCTGAGGCAAAAGATGCTCACAGAGCTTGCCCTTGTTTTGCCCTTATGGAAATAACTGACTCTGGCAACAACAGAGAGAAATGGGCTATAATTGCTCTGAATCTGAAGGGATTTCACTGGATTTCAGTGACTAAAATGACAAAAATCCAATGGCAGCAGGGGGAGAGCTAGGCTGGGAGGGGGGGTGCGATGGCACAGACAAAACTGCTTAGGATTTCTCGGAAGTTTGTTTTGAATTTGTTGTATCCAATTATGTCTTGTGTAATCACAGTATTGTGGGGGTTTGTAATCATTCTACTGTGCTTTGGATTATTTTTTTATCTCCTCAAAAAATCTGACCAGAATTTCTGAGAAATGAAAAAAATCCAGTTATCCAGTTAAAGGGAAAGAAAAAAAAATTAGAAAAGGAAAAAGGCAAAGAAAAAGAAAAACAGAGAAGGAGAGAAAATAACCCTATTAGATTGGAAAACTTTTTCAAAAATGCATTGAAGACAAAAAATGGAAACTATAAAGAGCCTCTATTTATACTCTTTGTGTTGTTGTTTTCACCCCCTTACAAGAATGGGAAGAGGCTTTCAGCATTACTGCTAACTTATGTGGCGGGGAAAAAAAAGGTAGCCAAAATACTTCGTGCAGAGGGAGGAATAAAACATAACTGCAAAGTGCTCCTGAGGCAAATTCTGATTCAGGAGGGAATTTCAGCTCCTAGCATGCTGCTGCCCTCCCCTGAGACAGGAGAGCAAAGGCTCCCCCGCACTTTGCCGTTCATCCCCAGGTGCCTCCCTCAAGCTGTGTTGCCAGCGCTGCGGAAAGGCGTGTTGGAGTGGAGAAGTGCTCTCATCTGGGGCATGTCTGGAAAACCATCCGTTATATAACAAAAAGAGATGTGCTAATGTGCACTTCGGGGGTTTTCTGCAGGCTGTTGTTCAGGAGTTACACTTGGCTGTTTAATTTTATTTCTGTCTCCAAAACCATCTCTATAAATTCCTCACTCTTCTATTTTTAGCTACAGAGGTCTTTTGTTGCAAGATGTCTTTGGTGTTCATTGGTGGGGGGAGAATCATGGTGAAATCAGGAATATATAAAGCATGTTCAGAATAAGCCCCCTTTCCATGGCATTCTGCCTTCTGTTGCTGCTCTAAGGGAACTGAAGCAACTCACAACACTTTCAATACCCCAAAACGCAGGACACTTGAGAAAATGCATTTGCACTTTTCTCCTTCTGCTACAATCCATCTGTGGAAAAAATTAGACTTTGGTTTCTATGTCATTTTACTGTCACTACTCACAGGCACTTGATCACTAACAGAAACAACAAAAAAAAATATAATAAAAGATAACAACCACAAAAGGAAAATTTACTGCCGAAAAGCAGCAGAGCAGGCAGAAGGCAAGGGGAAATGTTCACTTTGATCTCTTGGCAGTGGGGGGACAGATTTCCCTTTCCTGATGGGATTCATGTCTGACAGCCCAGGCAATAGATGGAAACAAGCTTAGGCCAGGCTGTCCAACTTCTGGGGTGCTGATGAAGATCAGGGAACGCACTCGGTCTGCTGTGCCAGCCCTATTCCCAGAGGACCAAGTGATGTTCCATCACACCTTGCTGGTGCAATATCAGTCACGGCCTTAGACACAACATGCAGTGAAAAGCAAAAGGAAAGACTGAAAACTGGGATCAGACAAGGATCAGAGCTTCGTAGCTGGGCTTTCCACTATCACTCATTTGCACTGGCTTTTTTTCAGCACAAAACTGAAATAAACACCTCGTTAAGCACCAATTGTATAAAGGAGGTTGTAAGAACAGAGCCCTGACCAGCCTACCCTCACCCTCCTGGCTGTCTACATCCCTCATTAGTGATGGATGGTCACCCTGGGACTGGCCCACCATAGGATGACTTTTTGACCCCGCATTTTCTCAGACACAGCCTGTTCATAGCCCAGCTCCTGCCTTAGCTGATGCACAAGTGAGTAAAGGTTTTCTGCCAAGACTGGCCTGCAGCCTCCACTATTTGGGCATTCCCACAATTTGGCTGTGCCAGCTTGTAGTAAGAGCTGTTCTGGGGCAAACAGTGCACCAAACCTGCCTGGTGCCTCCTTGCACACTGCATAGCACAGCATCTCCTACCTCCTTCTTTCCTCAAAATATGGGCACGTGCAGCTCAATAGCCATCTGAACCGAACAGTGCCAAGTCTGAGCACAGTCAATGCCTGAGCGAGGGTGATTGCTGTGCCATGCACATGCCACACATTGCTGTGCATTGGCAGCAGCAGTGACTTCCCACACGGTTCTCTGAGACAGCAGTAACTGTCGGGGGCTGTGGGAGGAATTAGCAGCTGGCAGGGGCTGGTTGGTACCGCTGAGGTGAGCTCAGCCCAGCCCAGGGCAGCAGGTCAGAGAGGCAGCCACATCAAGATAGAAGAGGGAGACAGAGGCAAGGGAATGGGATGCTGCATGAGGCTGGTAGGTGCCTTTTCTCCTTAAGGTACCTCTGTGCTCTGGGAACAGGGGGATGGGACTGTCCCTGTTTCTCCCACAGACAAGGACCCTGCCACTACTTTGTTCAGAAAGATTTTCTTTCAAGCAACCCTTTGTGTCACCCTCCCGTTCAGCCGTGGCAGTGTGTCTGCTTTGTCCTGCCAGCTCAGCCATGGAGTGTTTACAAGCCTCCCTCAACCTTCCAGGCTGTGGTTCAGCTCCATTGACACTGAAGACAACAGACTCCTCTCTCGGCGTGTGATGAATCAATTACTTCCTCTGACACTCTATTACTATAGCCCTTACATCTCCAGATTGCAGATGAAAAGACAGGCTGAGAAGGGGGACAGGGAAAGGGAGAGGTCTCCTGAGGTCTCCTTCAATTGAGTTGTTGGACATCTGAAGAAATCCCCATCTGCCATATTTAAAGACAGAGAGATGTTTTGCTCCTGAATGGCAGAAAAATCAGAAGGTTTTCACAAAAGAAAACCTAAGAAATCAAATGGGTCGAAAAACTTCAACAAGATGCAGTGAACATAGATCAATGGTGAGTCAGTCCCCTCTGCTGATGGAGATCCCAGACCTTGTTCCCACCCATGATTAACAGCCAGACATCAGGATTACCAGAGACAGTCATTACACCTTCCTTCTCACTGCAACATAACAATGTAAATGAAACCTCATACCAACACTCACAGAAGAGGAAGGAAGCTGAGCACATGCCTCAAACTCTTGTGCTGCCGGTGGAGGTGGGGGGGACTTCTCCTTGTTCGACATGAATCAACAACCCCAGCTGAGGTTTCCCTGGAGGCTTCTAACACATTGAGCACTTCCCATGCAAACACCCTGCATGCAGCATGGCCTCGGCAGGCACGGGGCTGAGCACAGGGGCTCCCCACCACCAGTGGGTGAGTACTGCCTGTCTCAGGAAAGCAAAAGTCCACCTCAAAAGAGTCCTCACACAGTGTCTTCTGTACCGCTGCAAGAAGGTGGGGGCAGTCACTTAACACGAGCAGCCACCCTGCCAGTTTCTGTGCCATTTGTAACAGAACGAAGTCTTTGGCAGAGCATTTCTGCTGTCAGACCCCTCTGCTTCAGGCTCTGCTTCTAGGAATTCATTAAACAATAATATCTCCATGTCTGACCCAGTGTTACTTTAAAACCACACCATACTACAGTACTGTGATTACTCACCAAGGCTGTATGTAGATCTCAAGAATTCCTTGGGATTAGCAGTGGAGTGGGGTGAGAAACCAACAGAAAACCCCCAGGTTATTCACTCTTTCTAATGATCTACTGATCTACTCACTAAGCCAGCATAAGGAAGGCTTTCTATGATGTGTTTGAACCGATATATCAAAGACAGTTGCTTAAAACATCCTAGCTGTGATTAGTGGACCATGACTGCTATCAACTTATAAGGAATTCCAGGATCACCAGACTGTGGTTTGCAACATATTATTACATTGCCATTCAATGGTGGTGTGCAGCCGCTTGATTTAATGAAAGCGGAGAACTTGCCTCAGACTAAAACCTAACCTCCCCCAATTCCTTCAAATATGCTCTATGCTGAGTTCTGGCCAAAAGCAACCACAAATTTCTTCTGTTTTTCAGTCTGCTCTCTGCAGTCTGTTCTTTTTATTTTGCATTCATATTTAACTGCAGAATTCACACCCAGTCAGAAAAGGCTGAGAATGAACTGGCCGTTGTCTGTGGCGCTCTGACCTGCTCCTGTGTGATGCTGCTGCTCAGCAGCCTTTGGAGGGGAGTGTGCACTGCACTGTTGCTACCTAGACTGGGTTTTATGCCTGCAGATGCCCAGATCTTCTCTTCTTTATAAGGCAGGAATTTTAAGTGATTCACCAAGGCAGGAACAGTAAATCAATAGCAGGGAAGGGGAAGAACCCAAATCTCACAACTCTCATGACTGGTATTTGCTGGTGAGTCTGCCACTCCCCTGTTACAGCCTGACAATAGGGATTATATCCATTAAAAAGGCTGCACGTAGCTAAATCAAACAGTTGCTCATTAAAAGGCTAAACTAGTTCCTATGTAAATCAAGGTAAAACCTCACATTGCTTTTACTGGGCTTTGCATCTAGTCCTTAACAAAAAATGGATAATTTTTAAAATATCATTCTGGCACTCTCCTTACATACTAAACCTTCTAACTTGTGCATCCAGACGGCAAACCCCTGATGTAGAAGAGCACTGCTAATCCCACTGTATAACACAAAAAAAGTGACCAAAACTCATAGTCCCACAGATATTTTTTTAGGCTCCTGAGACCTGTTTGGGATGAGCCTCTGTGAAGGATGTCACTGGTGTCACACCATGGGCTGGTGCACTGTTGCAAAGATAGTCAAGGGCCTCAGGCTCTGCTGAAAGCTGGAGCACCTCAACACTGTGGTTATCAGGCATTCCAGTGTGATTGCTCTACTGCTATCCTATGGCATCTGCGCTGAGCAGGGTCTGCAAAGATGCAAAGGACTTAGAGCTGGAGTGTTGCTTACAGTGCTTGCTCAAAAAAGGCACACGTTTCTGACACTTTTAGCTGAATTCTGAACCTTCTTAGTGAGGAGTCACCACAGCCAGCCCTGGGCATGCTCCCTGTCCAGATGCTGTGGGGTCCTGTTCCTTCCCTCGCTGGACAGAGAGGCTGACTAAGAAGTGAGTACACCACCACCACTACCAGCTCCTCCTCAACAGCAGGAAGGAGGGGGAGAGGTCTCTGTCTCTAATCCTATTGTTCCCAGTGTCACCAGCTGGCCCTTAATTTGTCATCATGCCAACAGGAAACAAGGTGCAAAACGAGATCTGACTCCTATGCACAGGATGTTAGTAAGCTGGAGGGACATAGGAGACCCCATGAGAGTGCATTTGGGGCCACCCCCTTCTGCGGAGCCTGGACTGGGCCTGTCCCTCCAGGGAAAGGCTCTGGGGCATAGAGAAGCACAGCCACAGAGCAAGCAGAGATGGGAAGCAGAGAAGAGGGATGTGAACAACCTCAAGCTGTTAACTCATGTGGCTGGTCTCACTGTCACAGCTACCCATTCACTGATGTTCCATTTTGGAAAATGACCCGGGCTTGATGGGAATTATGAACCATACAGCAGATGCTGGATGGAGTTAAAAAGCAGTAGAAGCTCTCTTGAAGACAAGTTGAGCTGCAGTGTCATGTTACCCAGACTGAATTATTTCCTGTACGTTAGAAATGTTGCTTCTGGCTACCCATGCCACAAATGTATGAGCAAGCAAATGCTTTCCTTAACATCTCATCTTTGACTTCCCCTTGCTGCAAAGTTAAAGCTTGACTCCCCCAGTGCTTCAGGAGATGCAGTCACTTCCCCTCACGTCCTAGCAAAGAACCCCTCCAACCCTTAGCATTCTCTAGTGCTCAAAATGTATTTCTCTTTTCTAAGCATTTTGCCAATCACAAGATGAACTGCATTGTTTCTAAAATGTTTACTAATAAGCTAATTATGCATACTTTTCAAAGCATTTACTAATTAGCTGTCCATGATTGCTGCCTTGTCTACTCTTAACCTTCATTGATGCAAGGACAGCTTCTTGCAATATTATGCTCTTGTTTGAAGGAGATGGCAAGAGAGGCAGGCTGAATGCTGAAGCCCCCAGCTGCCTGCCTGCCTGGCTGTGGGTACTGGGTCTGGATGCAGCTCTCCCTGCCACCTCAGCTCAAAAGAATTTGAGCCAGTGTCTCTGTGGCTCTCTAGGAAGAATGCAGAGCTGTTTTGTTCCAGTGCCCAGCTTTTTGGGCACTCAGGAGATGGCCATGCTGCCATAAGAGGCCTTCACTGGCTGTCCTAGCCACGTGTCTCATCCTTTGTGCTGTGGCATGGGAACACCAGCATGTTGCTGCCAGTGTCCCCTGGCCAGCAGTGCTCTGTGGGATGGGGACTAGGAGCATGGTGTCTCCCCAGCCAAATCTTGGTTCACTCTGCCCTTCAAGCTGGGAGCAGGCGTGTCTCCTCCTGCCATGCCTGCTCTGTATCCAGCATGCATCAGGATGCTGTGCTTCGTTCAACTCTCTTGGCACCATTATGGCACTTACGAGGTCACAGTGACAACTGCATAAATTTCCTCATTATAGTGGCCCCAGTTCCTGTTTCTGGAAACCTTCTGGGCTTGACAGTGGGACCCAAAGCCAGGAGAAAGAGCCTGACGGAAGCTCCATTTCCAATTTGCCATCTCCAGCCTATTTTGGGAGTCCCCGGCCCCTGTCCCCAGAAACCTTCGCCAGCATTTGGCATGTGCCACCAGAGGGGGCTGCGAGCCACGGCAGCGGTTCCCCAAGGTCTTCCCCGGCAGTGATCCCACCGACTGCAACCCAGCTGCAAGCATGTGTTGGAAATGGCTGCAGAAAAACGCACTGGGCATGGTCTGACTACCAGTCGGGCTTTTTTAAAACACCGTTCCTCTGGAGCAGATGTTATGACTCAGCTGGAAGGTCTTTTGCTTGCAGAGGAAGCACGAGTGCATCCACTGCAGCCTGCAGGGAGAGTGCCTCTGCTGCGTGTGCACTGCCCAGCCTCATCCTCTGGTAGGGTCAGCTGAGTGTGGCTGGGGGCAGCAGAGTCAGTAGCCAAATGCAGGAGGGAGCTTTTAGTGGTCCAATGAGAAGACCAGCAGCGGGAGGGTGGCACAAATGGAAAAGGTGGTTGGTCATAAATGCAATGACTCACTCGTAGCTGAGGTTTTGGACTTGGATTTTCCAAGCAAGCAGAGCAGACAGAACAGCAAAACAGCAATGAAGAAGGAGTGGACAGTTCAGCTACATGACTGCAGAAGCTGGGGCACAGCCATCCCTGTTGCACACCTATTGCAAATGGTTCACGTCACTCCTGGAATCCCAGATAAACCCAGGCATGCACAAGACTGCCCAGCAACCACCATACCACACGGAAGTGGAAACATTTCACCACAGCAGCAGCCTGCTCTTTTCCACTGGATGCCACTTCCCTGTTCAGTGAACAGATACCAATGACATGGGCTGCAGTACCTGAGCTACAGCTGCACTCGCATCACAGAGGGGAAGAAACAGCCAGGCACTAAGATGAGCATTTTCAAATAGTTTGGCAGATCTTTTACCAGAGCATCAAACTTCCCTTTTGGCTCTGTCATTACTGCTGTGGCCCCACAGCTGCAGGACAGCACGAACAATGGCCCGGGGCCTGTACTCCCTGTCACAGCATGTCCACCCTCCCTGCCACAGGGAGCCCTGCTGGTGCACAACAGCCACAGCAGCAGGAGGACACCAATTTTCTCAACCTAGCACGCTCCCAAAGCAAGACACTTCCTCGGAGCACAGATACAGCACTGAGAGAGAGAGATGTTCTGGGGCTTCAATTACACCAAATTACTCCTTTCATGATGGTGGTGATAGAGCGCAGTTACTTCTTAATGCAGCTGGACACAGCTGAAAAATAAAAGTCCAGATGTGCCTCCAGAAAACAATAGCAACAAGCAGCACAGAGCAGCCACCTCTGGCTGCCACCATGGGCATCCACCCCTGGCTGATGCTTACATCGTTCAGGCTGCCAATGCTGTTGTCTGCAGCCAGCTCTTGCATCTAGGCAGCACCAGATTCATAGGCCCCTTCTGGCCAGCTGCTGGCCGAGGGGAAATCACTGACCTTTCCTCAGAGGTCCCCAGGGTGCCAGGCGCTGTACAAAACACAGGAGAAAACGCCTCCTGTCCCAAAGGGAAATCTAAAGCAGACACAAGGAAGGCCAGAAGGAACACAGTAAAACTAAAAAGACTTTTGGAGATATTTTTGTAGGCTTTTGAATGGTTTTTAGGAATGTAAATGTTATGCTTTATGAGGGAGAAACTTTAGCCTAATAAGGGAAAATGAAATGTTGAAAGAAGGAGCACCAGAGGAAGGGGTTATGGTGTTTACCTCTGGCAGCTGGAAGCACAGACTGGCCCCAATGTTGCTCCAATAGCTGCCAGGTAGCAAGACCAGAGCGGGAGATCTTGTCTGCCCAGAGATCGAGTGGCCCAATGGAGCCCATCTGCCTGTCACCGTGATGTGAATGTGCTCTATATTAATGATGAGATGTCAAAAGGAGGGCTCTGCCCTGACACTGTGTCTTTGATGCTGAACTCCTGTTTCTGTTAAGGTTCACACCTGCAGCTGCAATGAGGTCTTTGTTTCTTCATAAAAAACCCTCTAACACTCAGATGAGATTTATCATTAGATGGTCACCTATTATTAATATATTGTAATATAATGTAAGTATTAATGCTCAAGCATTACACAGTGTCCATATTTGCCTCCTTCTGGTCAGTCACTTAAAAAAATCTCACTCCTATCCATTTCTTTCAGGCCATGTTTATCATGCACTGTTTTCATTGTTCTGTTATGCTTCCTGTCAAGAACTGTCCATGAAGCTCTCTCAAACTCACTCCAATTCGGTGCTGGCTCGAGGGAGCAGGCACCCTAAGTCAGCTTGGCTCTCAGCTCGCAGCTGTGGCCAGCAGAAGCTCAAGTGCACAGTGGATAAATCGTGTTTCACTTTAATAAAGGCTCCGCTGTGCACGTACACGCAGAAAGGGAAATAGTGAGACCACACAGCAGCCACTCAGAAGATTGCCACAGTAAAGTAGAAAGCAGCAAAGGGATAACCAACATCCCCAGTGCTCAGGCAGTCCTACTGCACACACCACCTGCAGCTTGGGGCCAGACAATGCTCTCTCACAGGCAGCAAAACATGGCAAAAGTTGCACAAGATGCTCAGAGCTAAAGCTGACATCTTCCTGCAGGTGGAGGAAAAGCCTGGTGCCCATGGGGATTTTCAGGTCTCTCACCACCCTGTTTTTGCTTGCCTGAGACCTTGAAGAGGCAGAAGCTGGAGTCCCTCCTGCCCAGTTTAATCCCTGCCCTGCACACAACACTGTCCTGGCCAATACATAAGGCGTACTCTTCAGACTGCAAATACAGGCCTATACAGCCTTTATTACTGTGAATTTGGGGCAACTGCATTAGCTATGAGGAGGCTGTGCAGTTCAGCCTATGCAAGCAACAATAAAATCTGATAGCAACCATCATTCTCACATCCACTGCAAGGCCTTGTTGTGTTCATCTATGCCCACATTAAGCCTTTCTCTACCTTCTCCCTTCTTTATACACAGGCCTGATCCTGCAAAGCACTAAACACCTGGCACACACAGTGACTTCAGGGAGAGTTCATGGTGTTCAAAGCCCTATTAGCCCAGGCTTTATCTGTAGGGGGTGACAAGATCCCCAATGACATCAATCAGCACACCTTCATTAGAGTTAGAGGAGCTATGCTGATTTATGATAGCTGAGGATTCAGCTCTGCACTTCATAACCTTCAGTACATCATCAAACCCATGCTGAATTCTTTGTTCTCCACAGGACTGATTCTGCAGCCTCATAAATGCTTCCCCTGTTCCTTTGTCCTTTTTTACAAACAGAATTTCCCTCTCCATATGCAACCCCCTTTTAATCAACAGGACCAGTGTATCTAGCAGGACTGCTATGTCAGGCCTGTTTTAGGAGACCCAAGCTCCTTCACACGCAGGCATCCCTGTAGCTGGCTGTGGATTCCAGATGAAACCCACAGGTTTATATGTCTACTGAGACCATGTTATTAACTCAGCCTTTTATGGTGCCCTTTGATGCCATTAATTATTCTTTACTAGTTGTTAATTGTTTTCCCAGACATCTAGTTTCTGGGTCCTTTCTTAGAAGAAAAAGGGGAAAAAAAGCAAACACCACCACCCCCCCACCCGCCCAGTTTACCAAACACAGCAGAAAAAGCACTATGGGAAGTCAGATCCAGCCCAAACAGCTCAGACCACCATGTCTCCAGCCTCACATGGCCCGAATCTGTGTCTCCAGCCACAGGGCTCTCTGCCATACCTCTGCCTAGTTACACACCAGGAAATTGCTCTGCTCTCCCAGCATGATTTAAAAGAACAGCAAGGCCACCTTGACACAGAAAAACAAGCAGCCTTTTAACCAAAGACAAGCTCAGGTTGAAAGCCAGTTGGGTCTTGCTTTCAGGTGGTATCAGGCCAAGTTAAGAACTACCAGTTCATTGCAGAGGAGGCTCATCCTATGTGTCCAAAGTAGCATCTTACAACCTCACAGGCAACTCTTGCTCCTGAAAGGCAAGAAGATACAGCACTGTGGGGGCTCAGGGTGATGCTTGATTTCAAGTGCAAGGAAGCACGAGACCCATACCACTAGGCAAAAGCAGGAAGAGGCGGTAACTATGTACTAGAGAGGAAGAGGAAGGCTCTTACTTGCAGTCATGTTTTTCGATTTCAAAGTGAGGGTTGAAGTTGAGGATAATCTTCTGGTTGGATTCAGGGGCATAGATGACCCATTCACAGTTCTGGTGGGAGGGGTAGTCATTGGGGTAGCCTGGGGAGGTGATGTACCCGGCATCCTTGGAGTTCAGGCGCCCCCCGCATGGCTGAGCTGCAGAGACACAGAAGGGAACAAGGCATTGAAATGGGTTCTGGGCATCAGGTGTGCACAGCAGGTCTCCCTGGGCCACTGATGGGGTGGTCTGATAAAGACCATTCTCCAGGCCATTGACATCTTTGGTACTCTAATATTTGATATTAATCTCTGGGCAAGGAGAATTACTCTGCAGAACAAACATACTCCTTTCCCCTCCACCTCCTGCCACACTTACATACCACATTTCACACAGAACAGAAGAGAAGTGAATGCTCTTGCCAAGGCAATTACAGAGCCATAAAGTAAGAGACAGACTGATATCAGATCATCTGGAACTGCCTCATTTTATCTCTTCTTTTGCCTCCTTTGCAAGCTGCTCTTTGTCAGTTTCCCACAGCTGCCTCAGGAGACACCAGAATTTGGACACTACAAATTCAATCCAGCTGCAGGAGGGCAGAAAGCTGTGCTGTTTCCAGGGAAGGAAACTGAGGCACATCAAGGATTATGGTGAGCTCAGGCCCACCCGCACTGTGTGGCAGAGCCAAGGACAGCACCTGTCCTTCCTGACCCCAGCCTGAAGCCCCATAAAAACCCCTCTCTGCTTGCTGTGCTCTCCCTCCCCAACCCGCCTGCCCCAACAAACCCGTCCCAGCAGACTTGCAAGCTAACCCATCCACTGGAGTTGCAGACATAGATAATCAGCAGTGGTGGTTTTGTGGGACTAGCCCACAAATGGCTGGCAATGGCTGCGTGGTAAGCAGAGGAAGCTCTCTCAGCTTTGGGCTAGAACAGGCCCTAGAGGGTGATTTCATAATCAAAAAAACATTTAATCTCATGAATGCTGCAAATCAAATTTATTATTGCATTACTTGCTGGGAGGAAAATCTGCATCACGGGGTCACTTGATAATGCACTACAAATCCCGAAGTCTCTTTCTCCATGAGGTCGCCGTCATGTGTCCTGCTTCCCCTACTCCCCAGCCACCCCCTTGTACCAGCACCCAGACCCACAGGCTGCAACAGCTGCCCCCAGAAGACAGCATTGTCTCTGCATACCCAGTAAAACACACAAAACCCACCAAAATGGGCAAAACCCAACAAAACCCTAAGCCCCTCCTGGCAGGCATACAGCATGACCTGGTCCCACATTGTGGAAAGTCCTTCCCCTCCCTGACAATAAGCAGTGGGGTACAATGTGAGATGCAAACCCTCATGGGTTGTCCCCCCTGTCAGGTTATCCCCAGAGCCCTGGAGGACCCTGGACATGCACCATGGTGCAGATGGGTTTTCCCAAGGCCCACGCATGCACACCCTGAGACAGGGCCTGCAGCACATCCCACACCCCCAAGGGAGCCAAAGCACAGAGAAGCATTACCCTTGATATAGGAGAGTAACCACACATCCCAGCAGCTCCGTGAGCCAAGGGTTTCCACAGTGTTCCCCACTGCCTTGGTCCTGAGGGATGTTCCTCTCCCTCCACAGCAGCACTCACTGCAAAGCCCCAGGACCACCCGGGAGAAGCAAAGCAGTGCAGATTGTGTGGCCTCAGCCCCATGCTGTCATCTGGCTCTGTTTCTCTGCTGTAGGGTCTGCCAGGTCCCAGGGGTGTCCCCTGCCAGGCTGCCACAAGCCCACCCGCTCTTGGTAGGGACATCCCAGCCTGTATTCAAACTGCCCTCTTGCCAGGGCTAAGGCGAGCCGCAGGAGTCAGGCAGGACCCCTCAGCAGTAATGCTTCCTGCAAAAAAAGCACTTTGAATAAACAACCTGCTGCCTGCACGCTGCCTGCAGAAAATGCACGTGTCCTGTGCAAAAACAAGGGCAACAGGAGGGCCCTTCATGGGGCAGAGAGGCTTCCTTTGCCATGAAAAACACTCCGTTTCCCCCATGTTTTTCATGCCCTCTAACACATTCATTCTTCAAAATAACTTTCTTCGCACACACCCAAAGGCAAATGTGCAGCCTTCCCTTTTTCTTACAATAATCCTGTAAGTATCCTGAAAAATACGAGGGGAAAAAACGCAGAACTGCCATGAAGAGCTGAGAATACCAAAAAACATCTGGTTTTGTTCCACAGGAGAGATTGCTCAACACACAAACATTTACAAACCTACATTCTTGCACAAATAGCTTCTCTCAGGAAGGCATATTTGCCCACACATGTGTTTATGTGGGTTTGGAGGGAGGGAGAGAAAGAGACATTCACGTGGAAAGAAGAAATTCACGGACTTGTTGACATCAATGTACAAATAGACGTGTAATTCACACTTCACCCATGTACGCACTTTCACACCTTTTCATAAAAATTCACACCTCGTTTGCACACATGTCCACCCCCTACAGCAAAGAAAAATATTCAAGCTGCAGATTATTTTTCTTGGAAAAGGCAAAGTCTAGAAACAATGAAAATACAGTCAATCCTTCCACACCTCGTCATCTCCTCCCTGTCTCTCCAGCTTTCACACACATGCTACCCACTAGGCTGATACCACCAACATCACCCACCATTCAGAAGTTGCTAGCCCCTTACTCATGCTGGATACCGTGAACACCCTGTGAGCCCTTGCAGCTCAACCAGTTGGAAGGGAACTGTCATGTGAACAGAGGTGTCAGCCTCCAGCTTGCTCCAGCTCTTCCCCAACAAATGAACTCAGCAGAAACACAGTTCTACCCTGACCTTGAAACTTCTCCCTTGTCCTGCAAGGCCATCACAGTTCAGTGGGACTGAGCTAAGGAAAACCCTAGGCTTGATCCTAATTTCAGGTCAGCTTGGTGCCCAAATTAGACTGTTGGTGCCAGTGAGGACAGCCTCAGTGAGAGGGGCTGGAGCCCAGCCCAGCCCAATTGAGGTCTCTCCAGCAAAACAGGACAAGCAGGTGAACCCCGAGTGAACAAGAGCACCAGCCACATCCCTCGGGTGTTCAGATACCACCAGGAAAATGTCACCGTCTTCCTGGAGCAGTGAAAGTCTCCCACCTGCAGGAAAGATTATCTGTGTCTCTCAGAAGAACATATTTTGTCCTCTTATTCATTCCTCCCCAAGAAGGGAGCAACTTCAGTACAGCATTGCCTTGCCCACATGGTGGGCAACAGTATACCAGGGAACTCAAGGCTTCTTAGATTTATCTGAAGAGGCAAAATGACTTTAATATCTCTGTAATTGCTCTGTTGGGCTTTTCCTCTTTTGACTCACAGAGGTGTGTCTCGCAGGTGAACACTTGCAACAAGAAAAAAATCTATCACCATTCCCACTGATGGGCAAAGGGTTTGACTCAGCAGTCATGTCAACCACTGTATTTCTGTATAAAATATGGCCTGTTTTGTATACAGTAGGGGCTCAAGCTTCTATGTAAATGGATCCTTAAAACTGATGCATTGCATCCATGCAAAAGAAAGAAAAAAGAAAATGTTAGTGGCATGGCTACTGCTCAGGCTGTACGCATTGGAAGCAAGATGTGTTCCATAGCTAATGGGCTTTGGCAGCTTTTGCCAGCCCTGAATTCACTAAATAAAATTAAAATTAAATTCTGAAGTACAAGCCAAGCCTACCAGGTGCGTGGGACATCCCATTGCTCAGTAAGCAAAATGCAGGTGTTGAAAACAAACTGCTGGGGCCCCTGCCAGTCCACATGGTAGAGGGGCCAGTGGAGTGCTGTGCCAACAAGGCCACAGGAGAGCAGCAGGACTCCTCAAAGGAGGCTGTGGAGGTCACTACTACCTGGCAGTGTTGGAGTAGACTATGGTCAGGCTGGGAAATCTGCAGACCCCCCTTTTCATCAAGGCTCACCATAGCATACATTATCCCTGCAACCCCCTCCATGTAGGGCCACCCCAACAGGAGAACTACACCAGAAGATGACAACCAAGCCACAGGGCTGGGAAAAGAAGACCTGGAGAAGCTCACGAAGGGTGAACTCCTGCAAATGCTGCCTTGTACAGTGCGCAGCTCCAAAGTTTCCCATGGAGATGGGTATCAGCAGCTGAGCTCCTCACCCTTCACAAGGGGCAGACTCCTCTTTGCCCTGACCTGCTGGAGACATCCAGGCTGATGAGGTCTCCTCCTGCCTCCCCCAGGCCATAACAAGCAATCATCACTCAGAGGACCCAAAAATAACAGCCAGGCCCCAGGAACCTTCACCCACACTTGGGGTTTTTCAGCTCTACAGCTCATCAGGCGCATGCTGAAACCTTAGGCTGGGAGCAGGGCATTCTCCTACTTGAATTTCCTGCCAATTAAACCCCTCTGGATTTCCCTCACCCCAGGAGATCAGGGCTCACTGTTATTGTTGGACCTTCCACGCAGAAACTAAAGCCAACTCTGCCTGTAACAAAAATAATCATCACCAGAGAGGCCAGTTTCACAACAAACGTACATACTACAGCCTCTCAGAGCTTGTAGCGTCCGGCACAAAACTACCACGTTTTGATCTGCTGACCTCAGTTTACTTTTGGGATGTCATTCAGGGCTGCACACAAATTTTAAGGTATTCTGGATGCCTTAGAAGCAGCAGCAGCATCACTGTCTGTGCTGCTTGAAAAGAGCAGCCTGTGAGGACAGCAAAGCAACAGGGGAGAGAGATGTGGGAGTTCCACAGCAGGCAGATGCACCACCTAGCCTTGTCACTTCTCTTCCTGGCATGAGGCCCTCCAGCCCAACTTCACACTCTCATTCAACCACTGCAGAAGATTTCCATGTACCAGGATTCAGCACTGGGCAGGAGATTTGCCCTGCCAATCCTCTGACAACACAGCAAAATACAGGTGCTGGCATACATGACCCACTTCTCTCAGAGCTGCTGAACTTGGCTTGGGCCCTTGTGCAGGAAACCCATGTTTCAGTTCTGTTAGTCACATAGCTCTTCAAGGATCAGAGTTTTTCATGCATGTCCAAGCACTTTGCAAACCCTGGTATGGAGGAGACAAACAGATCTCTTCTGCCAAGGATTCATTACCATTAATGCTCATCCTGCCTCATCCCCTGAGCCTGGCTGGGCATAGTTAACGTGGCAGGGGCTCTCACCCCAAACCACACAGCAAAACTTCTGCAATAGGCAGGAACACAAATATGAACTCTTGGACTTAGATCATACAGTTTAGCCACTGGCCAAGCAGAGAGACATAGTGCAGAGGAAGCCAATGAGATTAGGTATTTTATCCCCAGTAGCATAGATCATTTTAGCAGAAGCGTGTTTGCTTTGGATTGTGAGATAAAGCTTCAAAGCCTTCCTGAACAAATTAATGGACAAACACACCCAAACAACACAAGGCTCTTACATGCACATTTCATTCTGGAGCACTGTCCACATCCACGTCTTGAGATTTCACACAACCAGGGAAAGTCTCTTGAACATTTCATTGAGGACTTTTACCAGTTTAACTAAAATTTCACTTAAAGTAGAGATACAGTGAGGTAGAATTTAAAGACTGCTTTTGTGATTTGAGCTAGGATTTTGTTCAATTCAATGTGTCTCAAGCCTGTCATGAGACAAGCTCATAAAACACTGTCTGGGCTTAAGCAAGAAAGAAACGCGCCAATCCATCAGTTGAGGAATGCAGCCATTTGACTGCTTCCTAAGGCAACTGGGAAGGGATGCAATATATTCATTTTATAGCACTGGACAGCAGTGAAAGGGGAACGCTGGAAAGCTCAGCAAATGGAACATTTTAGCTGTGAGCCGTTGCAAAAAGAGATCATTTCAAATTATTTTTAAATAAGAATGGAATGTTGGAGGGAGGAAGAGAGAGAAGGAGATTTAGAGACTTCTGATACCTGCACTCTTTTTTCCCATGTTAATCCACAAAAGAATTAAGTAGAAATCTGAAATGGAGACCTACTCAAGCTTCACCATGGAAAATGAGAGGGCCAAATCCTGCATGCAAATCCAGGTAATTTGCTTTGAAATCACTGGAGTTCAACTGATTTCTACCCCTGGGGTTCTAGATAGGGGCTGACATTGATTTGTACCACTTGAGCCAGAGACAACCTTGACCTTTAAATGTCCATCCTGTCGAACCCCTCTCTTATACCCTTGATGAGATTTTATATCCTGTTTATCCACATTCACTAACTTTATTATTTGTCATCTTATATCGGAAGCAAATGCAATTCCAATAGGGCAACCAACTTAATAGTGTTAATCTTTCTATAGATACATGTACACACAATTCTCCCAGCTTGCCTGCGAATGTAATTTGTGGGTCTGGAATTACAACTCCTGGTTGCTCCAGTAATCATCCTGGAGAGCATGCGAGCGTGTGCGTACACATGCAAGGGAGGCAGATAACTGCATTTTGAACTTGGAGAAATCATACCTACCTCTCCGTTAGGCTCCCAAGGGCTTGAAGTCTCATGGAAACACACTGCCATCTCCCAGGAATAGGTGGCAACTTTAGGAGACCGTCAAGCTGCAGATCAGGGCAGTTTCTGAGTAAAACTCCCCAGTACTGCAAGCAGGGAAACAGATTTGGGGAAGCTTGAAGCTTCCTGCATGGCAGCCTGCCACTCTACCTACAGGCTACGTGAGGAAGAAATATGGTGGTGAAAATTTGCTGAGCCACCCCTGTTAACGCTGTCAGTAACAGGCTGGTTCAAGGGCCATGGAGACGAGACATCTCTAGTTGTACACATGGAGAAAAGATTCCCCTAGGATTCCTCTCTAAAGAGTTTCAGGCTTGATGAAAGGTGTTCAATGCTTCTGAAATACTAATTAGTATTATTATTACAAAAAATCCAAGAAGAAAAAAAAAAGCTTATCTCATCTCTCATCTCCCCTCACACCCTCCCAGCTTCCCCACACCTTTTGAACTCATCTGTCAGGGTCCATTCTGAAACTGAATCCTGGTTTTCCCCATCAGGCAGCAGCAGTTTACGCCTGCCTCTTCACACAGCAGCTGGCAGAGCCTCTCAATCTCACAACACCCCTGGCTTGGCCCTCCCTCCCAGGGGCCCTGTTGGAGGCTCAGAGCATAGTGCAGTGCCTTGGCTGCAGACAGCCCCACGGATGGGACGGGAGGGAAGCAGCACCTCCTGAGCCACTCAGGGAGAGCCCCACTGCGGGTCCCCCTATGCACGCTGCTGAGCAGTAGTGGCTTTGAAAGTGTGCTCAAATCCAGCTGCTGCTGAGCCTCACCACTAGCACCAAAGTTATTGCACATTCTGGTGAGCATCTTAAACACATTGTTACCTGCTGAGAACATATTCAGCAGTCAAACAGAAAGAGAGGAAAACAGAAGCAAGCTTGGGGTGTGTATGAGGGAGAAAGTTGTTGAGGGGCTCTTGGGTGTGTGAGGGACAGTGCAGGGAAGGGACGGATGCAGAAGTGTGCATGTGTGTGGCAGGCAGCAAGACAGTCCCCCCTGACTGGAGGGGGCTCTGTGAGCAAGAGGAAAGGTAGAGATCTGTGTGCCTGTAAAGAGAAAGAAGGAACCAAGGAGATTATAAGTGTGTGTGTGTCTACATGCGCAAGGGGCTGGGGTTTTCCTCCCTCCTCTTTCCGCATGCATCCCTCTTAAAAAGGGGGGTTCAAGGAGCCTTTCAATAAAATGTAAGCAGAGTAAAAGGACAGCATCCTTTTGGCTTCACCATCTTCCTAGAAGGGACATAGAAAAGGGGCAAGCATTCAAGCCGTACACAGGCAGCACTTCACAGCCAGGGGTGACCCAGCAGAACAGCTGGGCAGATGTCTTGCCTTTGTCTCAAATGCATGGGGAGAAATGAGTGCATATTTCAAAGACCTGGAGCCCAGAACTTAATCTCTGGAGCCCGTTTTCTTTGACTCATCAAGTATGAAGAGAGGGGAAGAAGCAGTCCAACAGAAAGTCCCTACAGCTATCCACCCCTGCAAGCAATACTTCAGGCTATTTTGCATGCCAACTTGTTGCTTGTACCCCTTTTCCCAACCTTCTTGGGAGGAGGTCGCCTCCCCAAGGCTGTAGCTGGAGCCCCAGCCTCCCAGCATCACTCTAGCTGTTCTCCCTGATTCATGGGCACCGCTTGCACATAGAAAGGGTTACAGATCCAAGTTGTGATTTCGATTGTTTGGCCCTGTGCCTGCTGACCTCGTGCTGACAAACCTCTCCTCCGTGTCTGTGTTTGTGTCTTTTCACTGCACAGGCATCAAGCCTGGCTCAGGATCTGGCCTTCTGAGATTGTGCTTTGGCTCAGGCAGGGAGCAGGCTGACCCTTTGATTCTGAGTGTGATTAAACCCATGCTACTGTAGCGCTAAGCCGTGTGCAACACTGTTAGCAACAGCCCTGATTTATGTTGTTGCTAGTATTGCGGTTTCCACCAGGGTGTAGACGGGGATTTCGAAAATAGCCCAGCCACCTCTTTGTCTGTGTGTGTGTATTATAATTAGAAATGTGTCAAAGGTCTGTTACAGAGTGAGGATGGAGCTGGAAACGTTCACACCCCACTTCTGCCCCCACCCCCGTGCTGACACCATCAGCCCCAGCTTGGGTGTGTACAGGCACATCAGCTCTCCACACTTCCCGGATTAGACAACTGTATTCCCAAGACCCCATGGGGGCACGGTGGTGGTGACTTCACCACACAATGGAGAACAAGTTTAGCAGCTTCCAGCTTGCTCTCAGGCTGCTGCAACCTGCCCCCACCACTGTGGCTAAATGACAACTTTTTTTCTATTTCGATTTCAGATAGGATCACGGGTCTCAGATGTAGACAATTTATTTTCCTAGCACAGCTGGTCTGTCAGAGGTCATATAATTTGGCAGCAATCCCAGTGCTTAAAAATTAATTTTTCCTTATTAATACAACTGGGGGTCCCACAGGATAGGATCCCAGCCTTATCTGAACCTGACAGCTTCCTAAACCCCATGAAGGATGCTTTCTCCTCTCAAGCTATCTGCAGTACAAGGCCACCATGTCCTGGTGCCTGGCAGCACTGGAGGTTTCTGCTAGGAAACCAACCCACCCGCCTGCCCGGACCGGCTGCTGGGACAGGAAGCGCTGCGTTCTCCAGCCCAGTAAAGTGGGGTGCTTTCTCCTTTTAACCTTCTAAAGCCACACAGGCACAAGGTACCAAACACAGAGTAGATACTGGGAAGGGGGGGGGAGCAGAAGGAGCAAGGCAGGGAAATGGAAAGCGCCTCCACAGAGCCCTCTGGGACCAATATGCATGTTTGTCACTCCAGACATCACACACCATGATTTTCTGTAGCAGTAAAACTAGGAAAACAAAATGCACCATCCTAACCTGGGTCAGAGCCCCCCACCGAGCTTGTATCAGTGGTTTTCAGTGATGCTCTGACAACTATGTGATTCCTAGTCTAAAAAAGCTTTTGTTTCCAGTAAGAGCTGAGTTAACAGCACACGGGCGTAAGGCACTACACTCAGCGCTCGCGTGGGTGTGTGTGTGTGTGCGTGCATGTTTGTGTGTGTGTGGCCGTGCACTTGCTTGGCAGCAATTTGTTTTGGTCCCCCTCCCCACCTTGCTACATCTCCTAAGTCACTACTAAAAATAATAGCTTTTAAATAAACTATTCGGAAGGCTTCAGAGCAAGCCTTGCTCAGAGCTGCATAAACATCATCTGAATGGCTCAGTACTTAGGTCACTCAAATCTGTTACTTTCTTACTTCATTGCTTTTTACAGGAAAATGAAAAACACACAGCCATCCAACCTTCAGATTTATTTTCACAGGTCTCCCACCCACTCTCCTCCATGGTTATCTCAGGGTTTGCCCGGCTATATACAAATTGGCAGCTGCACTGTTTATCTCTTACTGTAGAAATATTGCATGAGGTTTTTTTCCATGTGGATTATCATATTATTGTCTATTAAAAACGTCTCCCCTCTCTACTAACCTCCCTTAGGGAACCTAAAGAGGGACTTTCATAATGGGGGAAGGCTTTCAGATACACCAGACTGAAACATAAATCCATCTACCTCTGGCATGTTTTCCTTACTAGGCTGGCTAATTTACTGGAGCTAAGAGTAGCCTGATCGAGGTTTGCATCCCATTACCCCGTACCTTTGCTCGCTGTGCTGGCAATAAAGTCATTTGACCGGGTTTGCAGCCGGTCAAATCATCATCTCGGCAAACCACCGGTGGTGTCGGCCACAGAGAGACAACTTCCTTGCTGGCTCCAACACCATGTGATGCTCTGCTTAGCCGGGAAAACCCCGCATTCAAATAAACACTGCTTACAGCGACTGAATGGCCTGAGAGACACGGTTTGCTCACAAACCACTCCCTAGTTAACAGTCCTGGTGCCGAACTCACTTCAGGATAGAAGGAGGTGCACGCATGGACACAGGCACACACGCGGGCTCAGCAGCCACAGGGATCACAACCAGGCTGGCCAGTGCACCCTCAGGAGCCAGCCTCAGGTTACAGCCCGATCTGCTACAGCACAAAACACACTCCAGGAGATCAGACACTGCTTCTGCAACCTGGACCATCTGAAAAGACTGTTGAGCTCAGCAAGGGCCTCCCAGGACACTGCCCTTTCTCTTCATCCCATCAAGTGCCTATTCGTTTTCCTACTTGAACAAAAGATGGGATTTTTTTCCTTTCCTTTATAACCGTAAGGAAGGAGGTGATGCCAGCCGGCATCTGAATGTTTATCGGGAATGCCTGTGCTTCGCTCTGCAAAAGAGAGGGATTTTCTCAGGCAGCAGAGACTCTCTCACTTCCCCTTTTCAAGGGGAAGCTGGGTGGCCACAAAGCTCCGGGGCAGGAGAAGGCAGAATGCACTGTGCCATCATCTAACACTGCTCGGGTCAGACCGCAGCTCAGGGCCCTGAGCCATGTCCCGAGGCCCCGACTAACGGGAAGGCAAACCCACAGCTCGGCAGCTGCTGGCTTGGCAGCTACCGTCCTGCCAGGCAGCTCCTGAGCGCAGAAGGAGCCCCGAGACAGCACTGGACGGCATATCCTTTTCTTCCAGAGACTATTCCAGACCGGGACCTTGTTGCCCCCATTAGCGAGACTCAAAGCCAGTGGCCGGGGAGCACAGGGCCCAGCCTCAGCCTGCCCCACTCCTGTCCCCACGCCGAAGCAACGCAAAGACGGGTTTCATCCCAGCACCTCCTGACAGTACAGCCTAGCTCTTCAGCGAGGAACAGAAAAACACACCCGTGTCCCAATACCTGCCATGAACTCGCCTTGTCCCGGGACAGCCCGCCGTTTGCAAAGTAAGTGCAGGTCCCGCACGTACCGCGGGCAGCCTTTCCTGAGGGTGCCGCCGCTAAGCTTCGCCCGCTCCCAGCCCTGCACGGCCCCGGCTGCCTGCTCCCGCCGGATGATTTTAATTTCTCACCTAAAGTTTCCCGAGGTTGCAACCGGCGCGGGGTAGCAGGCGTTCGGATGCGGGTGTGCGGCACGTGGCTGGTCCCTACCGCTTCCCCGCAGCTCCCCAAAAAACCAGCACGCAACTTTCCCATGCGTCTCCGTCCCCATGCCCCTTCACGCCGGGCGTTGGGAGCCGCGCGGCTGCAGCCGCTGCGCTCCTTTGCCGGGGGTGCGCCATCCCCGCCCCGCCGCACGCATAAGCCCCTCCAAAACCCGTGCTGCGAAGGCTGCGTGGCGCGGCCGATCGCTCATGTATTCCCTAAATTTATTCCCACGCAAAGCATCTATGCGTGAGACGGGGACCGCGCCCGGGAACCCGAAAGTTGGGCGGACAGGGCCATCCCTCGTCCCTGAGGGCGCCTTACCTGTCTCCGCCGTACCTCCGGAGCCGGGCAAGCACAGCCCTAGAAATCCCCAGGCGAGAAGAAACGTATCCATCCTCCGGAACAAATTATTAAAAAACCCGAAACCCACAACACAAGACCCGAGGCTGCGGGGCCGGGCTTCGCCTCCCTACCCCGGGAGCGCCGCGCCCCGCGTGGGCACCCCACTCGCGACCAGCTCCCGCGGGGCTCAGCGAGGGGCGGCGGCGTTCCCCGCGCCGGGGCTGCGGGGCGGGCGGAGCGCCTCTCCCCTAGGGCGACCCGCAGGGC
>VZTI01005927.1:492570-535351 GCA_013397865.1 Struthidea cinerea | reverse complement strand
AGCCGGGCGCGTCCCGGCCGCGCTGCCGCGCCGCGGGTGCCGGCCATCCCCCGCCCGGACGCTGACGGCCCCGCAGCGCAGGCAGGAACCAAACCTGATGGAAATAACGGCAAAAGAGTCGGCTGTGCGAAGGGAGACACCCAGAAATTGTCGGATGGGGGAGCATCAGGACAAGGATTGTCCCTGCTCGTGGGCTTCCGCCGCTGCCGGCCGAGACCCAGAAGCGCCGAGCCTCGGCCAGAGCCGCCTGCCAGAGCGGGGAGCGGCAGCGGGAACCACAGGCTGCTTCGTTCCTGGCACCCACGTTGCGTTGCAAAGGCTGCTACAAGGGACAAATGCAAACCCCTCCGGAACTGCACCACAGTTGGCTTCCACGCTCCAAACCCGTTTTCCTCGGGATGCTCTTTAAAAACACAAACCGAGAGTAGCGTTCACATAGTCATCCTAGCAGTGTTCGGAAAGTTTGTTCGCCTTTGCCCTGTGAGGGTGGGGAGTCTCTGCCCGAGCTGGAACTGCTGGGACCGTGCGTCTACTTGTTGCTTATATTCACAGACCACAACAGGCTTAAGAGCTGGTATCTGGCGAACTGGGGCTAACTCACACCTCCGTCCTTTTTGAGAGGTGAAATTTCAAAGCAAGTGAAGTGAGCCCTAAAACCCTGCACCAAAAAGCTATTTAAAAACAAATCCTTTATGTTGTTGATGAGTCCCTAGATTTTAGATTCCTACTTCCAAATAAACAGTAGACAAAACGATTAAAGCTATGTTATCTCAGTATTTTTAAGTTGGTAATTAGTGAAGAGATACTGGCATGTGGCAGAAGTGAGATACATCATTGTGTGGGTGAGAGGGAAAGTAAGAACGTTTCACTGGTATTCATTTAGGGTGATGAGACTAATTATTTTGTACTCTGCTGTCTATCAGTTACGAGTAGCATTACCAGCTCACGTCAATGAAATCACGATGCCAACCTGTTTAAGCACATTCACACAACACAAACGCTTGAAGTTCCTCTGAGGCCAGTGGAAGTTCATTGACAGCAACAGATTTGGCCTGACAGATAGATCTGATATTTCAGCCGTTACCCTGAGGGCTGTAGCATCCCTCTTCCTTCTGTGTGTTTTGATACCTGATTTTGCATCTTCTGTGGCTCAAATGTGCTCCAAAACCTGCTGAAGTCAATGCAAAGCCAGTGGCAACAGAGTCTACTGCCTTATTTATTGTATTTTGATGTGGAATTATGCAACTATTATTTACTACTCGCTTATAGTTAGACTACTATCAAGCTAGCGAAGTGTGATTTTTTGCGTGTATAAATAGCCCTTGCAAAACATAACACAGATATCAGAGTGTAATATAAACCTACAGCATGAATCATTCCTCTCTTAAGACATGCATGGAAAAGGAAGAGGTTACCAAGCCCTAATCAGAGACAGCCTCATCTCACGTACCATATGGCACAGGGGCAATTTTTCTTCCATTATGTTCCGTTTCCCCTGGTTAAGGTCAATAGAAGAGTGCAAACACAACCTTGAACTGATAACAGCTCTGATCTGTTACTGAATGAAGAGAAGATAACGCTAGGAAAGAAAATGGTGATGGGAAATTAACTTACCTGCTCCTCCACAGTTTTCTCTCAACTGCTTTTCAATTGCTCTCCACAAATCCAGCCCTGTGTTTAGTGTCGGATCTCACGTCTCCTCTCCCCAGCATGCCACTGTCAGGAAAGGAAAGGCACAACTAAAGAACCATGCACTGCTACTGCAGTTTCTACTACTGCAGGTGTTCAGGACAGGATGATGATAGAGCTGGTGATATCTACCACTCCAGCTCAGGTAGAAGAGTGTCAAAAATACTTCTTTTGGGAGCATTTAAAACTCCGACCCTCTCTCAGGGTTTTGAGGCACTGAGCACAAGGTGATGCTATGTACCGTGAGCTTACCTCTGCCTGTTTCCAGGGGCAGCTGCTGCTGCTGCTGCTGCTGTGGGCATTGCTCTGTGCCCCAAGGGAGGCTGGACCTCATCAGCTCTCCATGCTGGGAAGTCCTGCTTCTGCCAAAGGGCTCAGGGCTCTGGGCTCTGCTCAGTCCTCCTGCGGGTATTTAAAACCCACAAGTAAGCACTCGCCAAACCCATTGGGAACTGCAGCATTTTTCCATGTCTGTATGTCAGAAACATCCACAAAACCTCACAGAAAACGAGACAATGTGTAATTTAATGGTACTGTAATATTTAACGTACCATCTGCATTAAATTTGGTTGAAGCAATTTTGCAGCCCAAGCATTAGTCAGAGCTGTGATGCAGTGAAATTTCCCCCATCTCTCCTCCCCTCCAGCAGAAAGCCTCCTCAAACACTGCCTAGTTCCCCGCTGCTGACCCAAAGGGCCTGTGTACCTAGGGTTTTCCCTGGCACTCTGCAGCTCTGCTCTTCTCTTCCCTCTAATTGCAGCTCCTTTTAAACATTGATCATACAGCCTCATTTACTTTCAATCACAGCTTCCTCTTTCTAAATGAGTCCTTCTCTCCCCATGAACTGACCATCAGGAGGTGTCTGTAAAGCAGGAACTCCCCAAGTTTTTCCTCAGAGCGTTTTTCAATCCTGATTTAAAAGAAAATGAAATTAAAACCAAGGCATCGTATATTCCTGTAACCTTCTCTGGGCTCCAGAGTAGTTGGACAAACAGGGTGTCTCCCCCAGTTTTATGTCAAAACATTCTATTTCCAATGCAGATCTTGACAGCCTTCCAGAGAAAACAACAGGGCAGGACTGAAACAGGGTTAGGAATGAGAGGGGGGGAAAATGATACCCGGCCTAGATAAAACCATAAGTATTGTCAGTCAGCAGGAGAGCAGGGACTCAAACATTTTTGGCAGGGTATCCAAGGAGCGGGAGCGCAGGGCATGGGGGCAGATGGCGTGGGTTGTCTCCCAATTCCTCACAGAAACGCAGACTTCTTGTTGCACTTTTCCTCCTCCAGACAGTGCTTTGAGATCCTCAGCTAAAAAGCTCAAAGTGCATCATATAAAAAGTTTTTATTAGTCTATCAGGTGCATGATTACAAGATCTCATTTTATAGCCACAAACAGCCAATAATTACCTTAGCCTCCCATTAGCTCTCGCCTTCAACCAGACTATTTGCTGAGGAATTTGTCCATACTCAAAAAGCAGACCACTACCCCAACCTGGACAAAGCAGTTTGGCACATTGCATTCAAGTCCATAAACTTTCAGTCTAGAGGTGGCTTAATTAGCAAGCTGCCCTGTTTATTTTTCATGGGGACTACCATGTCTGCTAATTTGCTAAGCAGTGGCTGCAGAGCGAGCCCAGAGGCTGCCCCTTCAACTCTTGGGTGCTGTAGCAGGCAAGTGCTTGCTCACCCCATCACTGCTTGCCCACCCCATTACTGCCCACCCACCCCACTCCTGCCCACCCCGTTACTGCCCACCCACCCTGTTATTGCTCACCTCCTTCTAACATGTCATCCCCACTTCCCCCCCCACCACTTCCCCCCCATATTTCCAGCTGCCAGCCTATCTTCAGGGTGGCAGGGAGCTGTTTTCTCCCCCCGCCTCTCCTGCACACAGATACTTGATACAGGAGGAGCACTGCTGGGGTGTAGTGCTCACACTGCCCGTCTGTGGTGTGGCCTGAAGCTCGGGCAGCCACACGGCTCCTTGGCCAGCACTGCCCTACTGCGGTGCCAGGAGCTAGCGGCTGGCTCTGGGGAGAGTGCGGGAGCAGCACTGATTGCTGAAGGGGAAATGAGGGGAGTGCTGAGGCAGCCTGAGAAGAAGGAGGGGAAAAAAGCAGAGGTAAAAGAAGAGTGGATAAGGGAGGTGGTGAAAGAAACAAAGATACAGAACAAGGGGATGGGGGGAAAATGCATAAATGGCAGAAAACAGGGAGGAAGAAAACTAATGGACTTAAAATCCATCATGGGATTAGCGGAGAGAGGGAGAGCGATTCCCATCAGCTCAGTAGGTGCTGAGCAGCAGGAGGGGTGCAGAAGTTCTGCTGGGGGCCTGCTCCGAGCAGCAGACTGTGCGGCGGGGCAGTGGTGCTGACACGGGGAAGGAAAGATCCTGTATCTTCAGAGTTAATAAAAAAAGCTTTCAGACCTCAACAAGCTGACTAAATTAGGCAGAATATAAAGGTGCTGTATTATTTCTCAATACAGCAGCGGTATGAAAGGAGGCAATGGAAAGCTGCTGTGTAATCCAGGGCTTTCAGGTGTACTTCAACCAAACGCTCTCCTGGTTTCAGCAGGTTAACTTTATTAAAGGCTCCATCTACCACTTTAATGTTCACTGAAATCTCACTGGGTAGGTATATTAGGCAGAAATAACCCCCACAAGATGATTGCATGCTGTTGTTCGGCACAGTGAATGGACCTAGAGGGGGAAATGGAGGAGGGGAGGAGGGCACACAGGCTGGAAGGACAGATCCTGAATTGCTTTAGTGTGCCAGCAGGCCTGTCCCTTTGCTAAGCAAAACCCCAAGCCTGCAGGAAGCCATCCCTCCGGATCCCACAAATAACCTGCTTGGTTCCTCTCCGCTTTGACATGCTCCTTCTCCACACACCCACTGGTTCCCCAGCTTGTGAGGAAGGTGGTGGTCTCCCACAGCTTCTCCTCACTTGCAAAGAGAAGACCATGGAGCTGTAAAGGCCATCTGATCCTCCAACAGACCCTGGCAATTCTGTGGGCTTTGCTACTGAGAGCTTTGCCTGGGGCTTCAGTTTCTTACCCCACTGTAACTGGGGGGTGCAGTTAAGACTCTTGAAAAATCAAAAAATCTCTTGTGTGAGGTGACCCAAGCTCTGCATGTTCACCTGCTAAAAGCACCCAAAATGGCCCACTGACTGTGGTTCCTACCCACAGGACAATACATGGTCAGCTTCCTGCTGGAGAAGATCCAGTTGGACCACACTCCAGTTAGGGTCAACAGCAAATTTTCCACAGACAGCATTAGAGGGACACATTTGTGGACCTCTACCCAGTTAGAGCCACAAACCAAGGGCCTCGTTTAAAACCTGCTGAAGCTGGTGGGAGTTCATCCATCAACTTCACTGATGGCTGGATGTGACCCAAGTGGCTGAGCCCTGCAAAGCCAGCATGATGTCTTTAACTGGAAGTGCTACCGTAGCCTTCTGCCGGGCTGGCTTCCATGGTGTGTCATGGTCTGTAGAAAGCACTTACTCTTGTAAGTGTGCTGTGTGCTCAGTGCTAGAAAGGGCCATGCCACCAGTCTTACTAAAACACCTCCTTAAAAACACACAAGTTCTTAAACCAGCAAGTCACTTAGACCCTCCCTTTGCCTGAAACTTGGCAAAAAAAGTTCTTAGGACAAAAGTTACTTATTTTTTCTTATAAACAAAATGCCATTACCATGCTTTGGCTCTTGGCTTGATAGATTCTGGCAAGAAAATGCATGTGTGTATTTTAAAGGGATTTCTCTTTTGCTTATCATGGTTTAGCTTTTGACCTCACCTTCCTTCCCCCACCCTCCCTCCCTCCCTCCCCATCCCAGGCACATTCCAGCGTGACTTCCGTGGTGGTGGTGGTGGTATGTTGCACAACCCTCCCAGCAACTGGGGTTAGCAGTTAGCTCCCTCCAGTAGATAGCACATTCTTCTGGAGCACTGTCATGGGGGAAAGCCTCGAGCTGTGAAAGGTTTTCTTTCCCTTTTAATCTTTTATTTTCTTTGATGTTCATTTTAAAATAAATTATTGTGCCTTATATTTATTATGGTACCTGGCTGTGCAAGGACCGGGACCTCTCTTCTGTCCAAACACAGACTCAGAGACAGTTCTTGCCTCAAACAGTTTACAATCTGAAGAGACAAAGCAGACAAAAACCAAGAGCCAGATACAATATGGATGACAAGCCTGTGGATTACTTTAGCATTTAGTTAAATTGTAAACTGTGGAGGGAGAGATTGCCATTTGACTATGCCTGTGCAATATCAGAGGTTGGAACTTCTGATGCTGTTGAATTGTTGTTTGGAGATAGTTTTTAACACAGAACACTTAGGTGAGGATGTCCCAGAAAGTCAGTGATTCCTAAGGGAACCATTGCTTTTCACTTGACATCACCTAGCATATGTCAGAAACCTCAAAAAGCAATCACATAACAGAAAAAGCCATGCATAATCTGCTAATAAAAGACAGATCAGAACAGATCTAGAGGATCCCAGCTGATAGCTGGAAGCCAAGCTGAGCTGTATTTCATCATGGCCAAACATTCCTGTGTTTTGAGAACATTTCAAAGCATATTTGGCACTGAACTTACATACATGCTTACCTTCCTAAAAAGTTCTCTGTGGCACTAGGATCTTGCTGGAGACAGCTCTGCTGGATGTATCAGGCTGAAGATCGTCTTCATAATCCTCCCTTTGACATAAGCGCACATGTCAAGTCAGACCTCACATCTATGCCACTTCCTAGAAAAGAAATCATTAATCTTGGAGGAGCCCTACCCTGCTTCCCTTCCCTTTCTGTGAATGTTTGGAATCACAGTCATCACCCTTTTGTTCTGGGGCTGGGGCTGCTTCCTTATCATTGCAGAGTAGATCTTTTTACCCAGGAGAGGTCACCCCTCTCTCCTCAGGATCCTGCACACAGACCCCATTGATTTTTTAGTGTAACTTCTTATGGAAATCAATGGTGCTAAGGCTGCTTCACAGTCAATAGGGTGGCCATGAAGCCCATGCCTCAAGTAACTGCACCAGGGAACTGGGATTGCAGAACAACAGTCAAGAAGCAGCTAATTTTCTGGGCAGCTTCTACAGCAGGGAAGTGAAAACACTCATGTGCTCAGCTGCCTTCGCAGGACATTAGGAGCACGTGGCCCTCTGCAAATTAAGGCTGTGTGTCTCAGAAGTTCAAACCTAGGGCTTAGCAGTAAGAATCTGCTGAAGTAAAATGTGCACTAAAATAGCTGTTGTCAGGCACTCTGAAACTGGGGGTCGTTTTGCGGCTATGCAGCTTCAGATTCAGAGAATCAGTAGGGTCTGTTGGTCATTCTGAGCCAGACAAGTGACCCAAGACCCACCCCAGTGTAACCCTGTGGGCAGTACCAGACCCTTACCGTACTTTGTTTCCTTTCCATGTCAGCAAAATGGGACGGCTGATACCTTTTCCCTCCCACCCCTTATCAGAGTTCTTTGCTTGATGTTGCACTCCTGACTGGTCTCTCTCCATGCACAGCACAGTGGATTCAGTGGTTACTGTAATACAAACAATCCTCAGGTGCAGGTTTTTCTTTTTCCTCCTCAGTGTGCTGCATTTATCAGCATCAACCATAAGCCCAGCACAGTCAGGCTTCCCCTTGCTCTCAGCACCTGAGAGCATTTGGGTTCACAAATCTTGCTATTAATAATACATTGTGCAAAGTTGGTACAGAGCTCAAAGTTTTCCATGTGTGTGCTGCAGTTTGATTTTAACTGTGGGTATCATTATCATCAAAGAGACTGAGGAATGGCAGCTTTTAGTTAAACAAATGGAAAGCTGTATTTAGTCTCTTTTGCCACATTGTGATAGGAAAGAATAAAGGCTTTTAAATATATTTTACAGCTGCCGTTTCTTAGGTTTTGCTGTCTTACAATAGTCTCTGTGGTTCTGACTGGGAAGTTGTTGCAAAAGCTTTTTGTTTTTAGGCTCCTGTTGAAATAATACATATTAATTGTCTCATTCCTAAGTTTTTTGTTGTGATGGGAATTTCAGATGGGGGGTGAAGAGGTGAGCTGTAAAGCATGAACAGCTGAGAGAGGATGTCCTGGGTGAGTAATGAGAGAGGGAGCCTAGGTATCACACTGCTAGCAAAGTGTGAAGGAGAAGAGGTGTCTCCCTTGAAAGTGAGAAGACAATTGGCAGAGGAGCCCAAGGCTCTTTGTAGGAAGCAGGGCAGAGGCAGAGCTGGGAAGGGGGAGCTGAAGGTGCTCAGCAAGGAAGCCAGGTGGGAGCAGGGAAAATGTGAGAAAAGAGCAGGATGAAAGTGTAGTCTTTGATGAGAAAAAAAGAGCTGGACTTGTCATACTGTGGCCACCAGAAATGAATATCAATGAAGCAATTAGTTTTGTGAGCAATGGGACAAATGACTGCTGCTTTCCTAGAGGTGCTTAGCATGTGTTTGGAGTCATGGATGTATAATAAAGATTGAGCTCAGGCTTTTCCTGACAGGATGGCACTAACATGATCCCTCTATCTAGCCAGCGGTTTTTAGAAATCTTGCAGGAGATTTGTATTTCTGATGCAATTGTCCAATGGTTCAAAAGTTGCTGTGGCAGCAGCAGAGAAACACATGGTCACATACCATCTATAAGCCTCTTCCTTACACACTTAAGCTAAAGGTATATATGTATATCCTAGTACTTGCAACACAGCGCTATCCCAAAGGGCTACAGGTAGTTTAGGAAAGCCATAGTGATTGCAATTATCCCCACTTTACATGACACAACACAGGAATACTAGACCCATTCCAGGCAGAGCAAAGGCTCCCATGCTCCTCACCACCACTCACCTCTAATGCTAGGTGCTCTAAGAAACATTTTGACTTTTCACCTGCTGAAAAACATGAAAGCAGTGGCTTTCTCTTCCAAGTGCTCTAACACATTTGAACCAAAGGTGCCCAGAGATGTCCATGTGAGCTCCCTCCTTCTCTCGGCTGAGTCCCACAGCACAGCCACAGGTGGCTGTCACCCAGCAGAGACTGGTTACAGTGCTGATGCCAAACAGAAGGTGAGCAGCAAAGAAGCCCCATCTGTTAAACATATGAAAGGTGAATTAACGTGAGTTCAAGCCAAGTACTGAAATGTAGCTGTGAATCTGAAAACTTTGTTCCAAAGAAACAAAGCTCCACTTTAAAATAAGTCCAAAAAATCCCATCCTGCTTCCATTGAAGTCGATGGCAAAATTCCCACTGCTTTAACCAGGAACAGAATCAGGCCACTTCCAGACAGATTTACAGCCAACACATGCTGTAACGCTTGCATACTGCATGTGCTTACTTCTATTTCCAGCCATGTTAAAAAATTACAGCAAATGCCTATGGATTTGTGTGCATGAGTTATTGTGCTGCTAATGAGAGGAAGAATTACCCGAACATGGTTTAGATGGTCGTCCGTTGCCAGCACAGATGAAATTGCTGGGTCATCCACTGGCCTTATATTGCTGTTCATCCCATTAGCATTTCCATTAGAATTATTGCAAAATGTAACTCAATTTCTTTTTTTTTTTTTTTTTTTTTGCGGATGTGGGGACTGACACAGACTGTGTTTGCAATTAGTGCTGCTAAGGAATTGGAACTGGAGCTGAAGGCACACTCCCATGCCATACTGCAGCCACTAACATGACACTGCTCTGACAGGAGCACTTCTGCTTAACTGGGGCAGTAGGAGAGGTTCTAAGTATAGAAACAAATGAAAATGACTTCTTCCAGCTGAAGGCCTCTACACATAAAGTGTGCATGCTTGTGCACTAGAAAGCTTTGCCTAATTCATTCCCACATGCTCCTTTCTTTGGGCAGCTGAATCCATTCCTCATAAATGTTAAGTTTGGAAAAACAAGATCTATGTGAGGTTTAGACTGCAAAGTGCTGCCTGCAACCAGTGGGTTTCTCAGAAGCTGCTGTTTGCCAGCCTCTTTGGTAACTAGGCCCCATATTCTTTGAAGCTATCATTACAAAAAAAAAAGAAGAAAATAATCTCGTGGCTGAAGCCTCCCTCCCCTCACTCCTCCCACTTGGAAAAAAACACCATCTATTGTTTTCCTGTAATTGATCAAGCATAAACATTCAGCTCTACAGTTTTACGACTAATCACTCTACTTCTAAGACACGTGTTCGCAGCTATGCAAGGCACCAGCTGCTGTCATTCCAATGGATATTAATTTATATTGTCTCCCACTCCCGTCCTCCCTGTGAGGATGCACAAAGGAAGTGGGGTGGTGGCGGGGGCTTTAGATGAAGACATCTGCTTGAAAGGCAGACAGTAGCCATGCTGCTGAGATTGCACCTGGACTTTCACTGGAAAATCAGACACACTAGTTGCTTCCTAGAACTCCAGGCTTCAGTACTCACACAGGGTTTTGACTACAGTTATTTACTTATTTACCTGTCTCCGAGGGAAACGAAATGTCTGGACAGAGGGAGTGAGGCAGATTTCAGGAGCAAAACAAAGCTGATTGAAATAAAATATCACAGACATGGTGGTGCAGCAGCAGGGGGGAAGACGGGTGAGGAGGGGGAAGAGGAAAGCTGGAGCCTCTAATTTTTTCCCCTAAAAAGATTCTTTCATGATGGTTGGCTATGCTGAGCTCCTCTTTGGAGAGGCTAGCAAGTGTCCGGGCTTGTGTGCAGGATGAACCCGCCATCTGCAGCCTTGGGAGGAGGAGCTGGAGGGGAAGAGGACTTGTTGATTGTCCTTCTGTTAGACCCCATGGAGAGACAGAGCTCAACGCTGGTGGCTTGAGCCGGTGACCCTGCAGCAGTACACAATTTTTGTGTTCCCCTCACCTGCCAGTCACCTCCCAATAATTGAACTAAAAAGCACAGCACACAAATTCACAAGCTTCCCTCTCTGCAGTGTGATGGTCTCAGCCCTGCACACAGTGGGCACCTGGGAGGATCACAAGCCACCAGAGTCTGGCACAGACCTCCTCTGGGACTGCTGCAAGCTGCTTCTCCTTCATCCAGCCCCCCCAGGGAAGTCCTGTGCACAGGGACACATGGTGGGTAATGGGTTCTTGTAGAACAGCCTGTTCTGCTGAAGCATTCAGATGCCATCTCCCAGAAAAAACAAAGCTGAGGGCTTGATTGCAGGGGATATGAAAGATTTCTTTCTCCTAAGAGCAGGGCTGTTTCCCAATCGTGTTTGCTAATCAAATACCAATGTGACTGGGGTCACATTACACTATGGCTGTCAGCTCTAAGCGCATTCTGTATTTTTCATGTCCCATCCTGGTTTGCTGTGCTGTGTTGCTGTTTCGCCCCAAGAGGAAGCACTAGAAGACTTTTCCGTACCATTTGCTTTGTGATTTTGCTTGGAAGCCCTGACCGAGGCTTGGATCTGGTGCTGTCACACCCCATGCAAATGACTAAGGAAACATTTACTACGCAAAGAATTGGTTAAGCAGTTGCTCTGTGGCACTTAATTACACCAGTAAAGAGCTGAGGAACAGTAATGTGCTGTTCAGATGTGAGGTGCTGTTTGCCCATGGTTTTTGCAGCAATTTTTCAAAATAGAGAACTCATCTCAAACTGGAGATGTATTTCACTCTTTTAAAGAAAGTTTTACTCTTGTCTTGTGTCCACAGAGATATGAAAGCTTGGCATTGTTTTTTATAATGTCTGAGCTAGGAGGGTTTCTGAGACAAATCTAAAAATCCTTTCTTGTTATTACATTACATGCCTGAATTCCCACTGCTATATACCACAAGAAGTCATTTACCCTCTGCGAGTTGGTGTAAAATACTCCTTCTGATGCAGAATTCATATCTAGGCATGTTTTATTTTTGCCCAAGGTAAATGAGAATGTGGGTGCAGGTTGGAAAGGACAACTTCCTTCCCTGGTTTTTTCATTAGCTTAAGCCATACCTAGTGATTCTTCTGACAATCGCCTCAGAGCCTGTAATTATGGGAGGTTACACAAGCATCTCTTTCTGCTTTGCAAAATTTACTTTGTTCCCTGAGGTCATGGTTTCCCTCCTCTACTCTCCCTGCAGGTTTCCAGGGACCTCTGCTTCCCCAGGGATGCTCTGGTCGCAGGGCACCAGCCATGTGTTATATTAGTGCTCCCTTTACATATATACCCTCAAATAAGTCAAGATATTTTGGGACAGAAAAGTTATTTTTAGCATCCCTGTTCCTTGGCCACAGCCACTGCGAGGAAGAAGCTGAGGAGCACTGACCGCTGTGCCATTAGACAGTTTTGATTGACGAGTCCCACTAAAAGATAGGACTCCTCAAAGATGATGCCAGGAAGTTATGTATTTTAACAGACGCTCACCACCCCCTTCTTTTCTATAAACAGAGAAGACATCTCGAAGGGGCAGGCTGCAGATGGGATTGTTTGTCTCTCAGTGATACTCATATCCCAGGTTGAAGTTTCATGGGTAATTGTACCCAGGCCACTGGTAAGTCAATATCTCTGATGTGGCATCCATTTAAGGGGCTGCTTTCTAGCTGCCCTCTTGGGCAGTGACCTAAGGTCTTGCGGCAGATCAGGGAAGACTTGTATCTTGTGGTCTCATGTTCCCCAAAACTCTTCCGCTGGATTTCCCAGCCCATTACCCACACTTTCTGTCAAGGTTGTCCAGATTTCTAAGAGCTCTGAGCCAGATGATATTGGGGTGATTTACTGAGGGTGTGAGATGACAAACAGACTGGCAAACATTTCCATGTGGCCTTGGCCACTCAGACAGCTTGAAAAGAGCTTGGGGAGTGAGAGAGGCTATGAAGCATGCACAGCACAAACTTCCGGTGCTCCTGCCTATTCCATCTATGTCTGCACAGAAATCCTCACAGAGCATACATACAACGAAGGGAGAAGTAGATTTTAAAAAATATATTAAATAAACTCTTAGATGTAACCTGGGACCAGAATCTCAGAGCTTGCCCACACATAGATTTATATATTGCATCTGTGGAATACAACTCTGTGTAGAAACCTGTATTTGAAACAACAGTTTATTTTTCTTTCTTTGCCTACCCTGCTTTTTGGAGTGCCAGTGATTTTTGTGTTCAGCCAGTGCTTCCCCCCACGCAGGAGATAAGCAACGGTCTCTCCCACTTGAAAGAGTTGTGTTGTGTTAGTGAAGATCTTGGAGAACTCTGGTCTCCAAGTGCCAAATCATCTCTTTTTTGCTCTCATTTCCAAGCACCACAATTCTGTGGGCCAAATACAAGTTACTTTTACACACACTGTTCAAAGGAGAGTAAAGATCTTCAAGCCCTTTTCTGTGCATACGTAGTGCCTTCCTGCTCTGGGGCTCTTCTGCAGGAGGCACTCATGTGGGTCAAGCTATCAGGGCACCAAGGCTTTGGGGCCATCTGTCTCATGAAGGCACAGAACAGCTGTAAAACAGCTACACTGAACACTTTATCCAGCCTCCATTGAGGACCATCAGTTAATCACAGGATCAGCAGTTGTTGGCACCACTGAGAACCATCCCTTGACATGCAGAGTCCCCAGGGTCTCTTATGGAAGAATGAAAGGGGACAGCTCGACCTTCCAGGAGACAGGAAAATCCCCAAGTGCCCATGACTATGGCCAGACTATCCAAGTGCCCAGGAGAAATGGAACTGGAAAATTACCTTCTCTGCCCTTCCATTACTCTCCTGTCTTCCCACTGCTGCATCGCAGCATCACTCCACTCACACCATGGCAAAAGGCATGACATGAGACCAAGAAGCCTCTTTCACCGGCTTCTCTTAGCAGATGCAGATGAGTAAGTGGCAGAAGTAGAGGAATATGCTGTGATGCCTGGCACTGAGGGGCTCAGAGTGGACATGGCCTTGCTGGAGCCAGGAGAGGTTGGGAGGAAGGATGTGCCTCAGGAGGCTCCCACATTGCTTCCTAGACAGGGGCGAAGGACTGCAGAAAAGACAAGTGTCGGGCTGGGAGAGGGCCAGGCACGGTCCTGCAGCAGGAACCTCTTCCTAGTCAGTCTTCAGCCATGTTAGCTTGCATGCTTGACCCTGGCTGATCAAAGCCTCAATAGGACATTGCCCTCGTCTTCCTGCCCTGTCACTGCCAGGGGGGGTATGAGTTATTTGTCTTTTGTGTGTGAGGACCTCCTCCTGGGGACCTCATCTTCCCTCTAATCAAATAATCAGATGTGTTTATTGTTGTGGAAATCATGCCCTCCCTTGAAATGCCTGAGTAGCAACAGCTTCCTGGCTTTGTCTGCAGGCCTGCTGCCTGGATCCCACCTCCCTCCTGGTGTGGCCTGGGGGGCTGCCTGGGGGCAGCCAGCCCCTCAGCCAGTGCTGTGTCCCCCAGAGAGGGGACCTCTGAGGGGACCCCAGGAGACAAAAGTAAAAAAGCTCCCACACCAGGGTTACTCTCTCCATGACCAAGCTCTATCGGGGGAAAATCAGCTACATCCCAAGAGGAGGTTTGCATTTGGAGCAGATACTATGTCACTGGGACACATGAGTAAAGGGAGAGCATGTTCACAACCATGGAGCTTCCCCTGCCTGTGTGGAAGCTGGCTGAGCAGTCTGGAGGCTCTCCTTGCCAGGCCACGGTGGCCGTGGGGCATGATATGCCAGTCCATCCCACTCTGTCCCCGAGTGTGAGGGAAGTGGCCAGGAACTCTGCTTGCTCATGGCCATTGCACCCGCCGTGGTGGGGCTGCCCCTGAGGCCGCCTGGCCCCGTGTCTGCGGGGCAGCAGCTCTGCCCGGGGCCCTCCCCCGGCCCCTTGGCTGTGCTGCCCCGGCCCCTTGGCTGCGGTGCCCCGGCCCCTTGGCTGCGGTGCCCCGGCGGTGCGGAGCCAGGCCCAGCCGTCACCTCAGCCGGCCCTGCGCGGCCTCCCCGCCCGCCTGCAGCCGCGGCTTCGGGGACGCTGCAGGGACCTGCTGCTAAAGTATCTCCTCTCACAGGCTCTCCCGCTGAGCCAACAATGTGCCTAATTTGTCTACTGACCCCCTTGCCCCCCAACACACGTTTCATAATGCATATTTTTAAACTCTGATCCCATATCCTGTCAGGAAAAGAAATGTCCTGACTGCACAGCACCAGCCTGAATTTTTTGGGTGTTTTTTTTTTTTTTAGTCGAGTTCTTTTCCTGTGTTTACACTCTTACAGAACAGAATTTATTAATTTGAGGATAAGGACAAATTAAAACATCTTCGCTTATGAAGGCTGACAGCAGAGCTAAAAGTAAACTGAGCCCATACCCTGATTAATAATCTGCCAGTGCTGACACAAAGTGCCAGGGCAGCTCCATGGGGCCTGGGACCCCAGCACGCAGCCCCTGGCAACCCCCCCGCCCTCCCCTGCACACAGACTGTGGCAGGAGCCTGCATGTTTGTCTGCCTGCAGCTGAATCACCGTCTCTGGAGCCTGCCTGCCGTGTACAGGCACCCACTCAGTGTGCCTGTCTGTGCTCGGCAGCTGTTGGGCCTATTTTATATTTGCACCCTGACTGGTGTTCTGGCTTGTGAGCTGAGCCTCTTGCTATAGGACGTGTGGGAGAAGGGCAAGAAAGGAGCAGAGTGAACTAATTGGAAATGTGCGGTTTTTAAGTAAATAAAGGATTTCTTAAAAATAAAAAAGCTTAGCAAATTAAAGCAGACAATCAGGTTACTTGGCAGCTAGAGGATAAACCTGAACATCCTGGGCACACAAAGCATCAAAGCATTCCCCAATGCAGAGAGCCACGAGAGCTGCCCTCTGGGCTCTGTACCCAGACCCACTCCAGTGAGGCTGTTTGCAAATTGTGTTTTCATTCCTGCTCCTGAGAGCACATGGACAGCACGGTGTGCCCAGGCCAGTGTTGTCCCCAGGCTCTCTCAGGATGGGGCTGCTGATGGGTATTGTTGGCTCTCTACACCTAAAGCACAAATCCAGCTGGACTCAACCTCATTGAAGTTGGTGAGAGAACAAGTGCCTTTTGTTCAGCATAAACATTCAAGAGGAGACGTAACCAAACAGCCAAAACAAAAGCTACACTCCTTGAAACACTGCCCCAAACAGCTACCCCTACGGGCCAAGGGCTTCTATTGTTCCCCCAGAGTTTGCAGGGCCAGGGAGGATCTGAAACTCGGCTGGCAGACAGGCTCCTCTCTCATCTCCGAGACTCACGAAGCATCAGCCAAATGTCACTGCTGCTGGCCAAACCCATGACTGATACAAACCACGTCGCAGGGTGACTTGAATTATTTGCTGGCATCCCTGTGCCAGCCCCTGCAAGCAGGACAAAAAAGTCCTACAGAAAATGCACTGTGATAGAGTTGGGGCTGTGACAGTGAGCACCCTGACCACGCTTTGGGACCTGCTGGTTGCACCCTTGCTGTTCCCTGCCCCCCTCTCACAGGAATCCTTGGGAGCAGCCGTCCGGAGCTGAGGAAACTGAAGTACGTGGAAACATCAGTGTGCCCTGCATAACTGAGCCCACGACTGCACTGCTTCCCAGGCACCCCTATCCCAGACCGTCGAGGTGAGTGATGTGTGTATTACCTCCGATCTGCAGGGGGGAGAGAGGGGTCCCAGGGCTCCTCGCTGCCTCCATGCGTAAGTAATCCCAGGAAGGGGAAAACCCACAACCTACGTGAAGCCTCAAGATTTCCCATCTTTTCCTAATGCTAAACACAGAAGAAAATCCACAGGAGACAGCCTAAAGAAATCAAACTTGGTGAATGCTGCCTCTGCTCTCAGGAAACTTGGCCAGAAATAAATGTGCAGAGGAATGTAACTGCTGCAGAAGACGGTGCTCGACTTTTCAAATCCAAGCCCCCAAATACTCTGTGCTTTGGCTGTGATTTAGCATTCTTCTTTTCTTTTCTTTCCCTCTTCTGTTTTGTAGCAACAGCACTCTAACCACTCTCCAACCCATCCTCACCCCCAGCCTGGTACCCCTCACCGCTCCATCCACTCTGTTGTGCCATCAAAGCAATCTGAGGAACTGAGTTGGGAAATGATCCATGTCAAAAACAGCCCAGCAAAGAAAAAACAAGTCAGTCGTTTTTTCAATAGCAGCTCAGTTTCCATTGTCCTTTCACAGCAATGAAAATCCCTACAACTGGGGAAGGAGAAAGGACATGGGGATGGGGTGGGACCAAGAGCTAGGAGGGAGGGATGGGGCAGGAGGGGGAGCCAGGCAGCATGACTGCGTTAAATGCACCTTGGACTGAGGCCTTACTGTCCTCTTGTCATATATAAAGAAAAATTACTGGCCTGGAGGGCTTATTTTCAACAGGGGGGAGAGAGGAACAAAGAAGGAGGGAAGGAAAGACATTCTCCGTGGTGAGGAGGATGTGTGCATGTGCCTCTGTGAATAGATAAGAAATACCCTTCTTGAACCTAACACTCCACTAACTAAATTAGTTGTGATTAATTTGGCGAAATGTGAATACAGAGCTGGAAACTGAGCGTGCTTAGAGTGCCTTTGATTTCCTCTGCTTGCTGAATTAACCTACAGACTGCCAGGCAGCTTCAATCTTAAGAGCAGCCCCATGACTCCTCTGGTTTCAATCTCCCAGGAGGTGCCACCCGCCCTCCCCATCCTGGCTAGGCCAGTGAGCGCTGGTGCTGCACCACGGCCCTGGTGCCCACCCAGGAGCAGCAGCCTTGCCAATCCTTTCCACAGCCGGGGCAGGGGCTGCCCTGCAAACTCAGCCCACCTCTGCACACTGTCACTTACAGGGATGCAGGCACTGGAGCAACTTGCAGCATGTGGAAATGCTGCTCTGTCCGAGAGCTTCCTCCTCCTTTTGCTTGCATGGCTCAGTGGCTCTGCACATCCATCTGCTCATGAACCAGGTGCTCACCATTTATACTGCTTTCCTCACATGCATATATTGCTGAAAATACTGACTCCTTCAGGGAGAGGGAATGGCTAGAAAAAGCTGGAAAAGTAAACTTGCTTTTAGATCCAAAGCAGCAATACCTAAGTGTGTGTCTATATATATATAAATGCATATCTATACCTAGGAGGAAGGAAGGGCAGGTTTATTTATTTTTATTTACTTATAAACTAGTTTCTTCATATCTGCTTATTTTTTTCTTCTCTTTTCATTCCTAGAAAAATGATGGCAAATGAAACTTCTTAACATCTTAGCTTGCTGGTTTGAAAATCTAGGCTGCAATTTTTTAGGGTTTTTTTCCTTTGTACTCTGGATTGAAGGATGTGATGTATGAAAACTCCAGTTTAACAGAGCCTAAATCAGATTGTGTAGGTAAGGTTTTGGCAGAGAAGCAGACACTTCTTCCTAGTCAGGACCAAGAATTCAGAGAAGAATGGGGTAGGTTTTAATATAAGTTTACTTTTCTTGCCATGAATTTTAATGACAGTTTTCACGACTGCTTCTGTGATCTGTGAGAGAAAATTAAAAACCTACACCTTGAAACTTATACGACAAAGCTGCTAACATCTTGCAGCTTCTGGCATTATCTTGGAGAACCCTTCAGTCCTATTTCTATGCCACATTGTTTTCCACACAAATGTATTTTAAATATAAAACATTGAATGTTCATTGCTTCTTTATATCATTTTTATTCATTATCTGCTGGAAGCAAAGGGCACAGTTTTATATAGAAACCTCATTGAATGTCTCATTTTGCTATTTTACTCTACTGTACATATTTCCCAATAAATTATTTCTTTCAGATGCAGATACTCTTCTGAAAAAGCAAAGCAGGGCTGTTTCCTCTGCACAGAGGTTTCCTTTACCATGAGCACAGCCAACTCGCCTGGCTTGGGTTAGTTTGTCAGGCATATTTTGGGAATGGTTTGAGAATTAATTCTGCTTTAAAGACTATAATCACCTTTTTGGCCCTTGAAACCGGTTCAGGATTTTTGTACAAGGCCAGCAATAAAACAGCTTTTGCACATGTCAAAGGTTTATTCTAGGCAAGCAAAAAGGCAGTGGAGATGAAATCTGTCTTTCTTGCAATCTACACCCACAAAATACTAATTCAGAAATGACCTGTCCCTGTCTGTAATGTTGGCACAGCCCCACCCCACACTGTGTGGGGTGGTTCTGGGGGCCACATACTTTGACTCTTTCAGGTGCCAGCAAAATTATTGGTGTTGGTTAGCTACACTCACAGATGGCACGGAAGGCTTCTCAGCAGTGAAGGCGAAAGTTGTGTTGAAGGTCGATGTGGCTTTGGGGACATCAGAGATCAGGGCGAACCGCTGGATGAAAGAGGCAGTTAGGAAAGGAGACTTGGTGATGGTGGTGGTACCCAGAGAGGTGAAGGGAGGTGTGTGTGGAACAGGCTGTGAGATCTGGGTGCCAACATGTGATCTAGGGAGGGGGCAGTGATGGGTGAGCGGTGTCTCTCTCCCCATACTGGTTGATGGGTTTCCTCACAATTCCTACTTGCCCTCCTGCTTTCTTACTCAGGCACAGGTAGCTTTGTGCTGCTTTGTCACTGGTCTTGACTCTGGACACGGTGGAGGGATGTCACAAGTCTGGGATGCAAAATGGAGATTGGGGAGCATTAGTCAGCATTATCACAAAGTTCCACCTTCCTTGCTGGTTTGTGAACTTCACACATCGGGGACAATCCCCTCTTCTTCCCACTTATTTCCTGTTCAGGTCTGACACCCCCACCTCCCTTTCCAACCTATTTTTATTTCTCATTCCTTTTCCTTTGCTCCAGTTGCCTCTCCTTGTCATTTCCCACTCTCTACTGCCTCACCTCTCCTTACCCATTCCCAAAGCAATCCCGTCTCTCTGGTTGCCTGTGTCACATCATTCCCATCCAGCCCACTGAGAAAAGCATCAGCCAAGACGTCCCCCCCTGGAGCAGATCCCACACTTGGGGATTAGGATCCCTTCTCAGTCTTACTTGTTTCCATACTTTCCCAAGGCATGCCTCAGCGCCTCCGTACCTTCTCTGTAGGGATGAGCACACCAAGCAAAGGGAGTCTGAGTAACCTCCTAGGAGACCTCCAGAGCCTTCAAGCCAGAATCCTCTGGGACTTACTAGAAGCCCTGAATGCCTTCTGGGAGGCTGCAGGAGCAGCTCAGCTCCACTTCAATTTTGATAATGGCATTTTGCTTCCTGAGAGCCTCCCAAGCAGCACAGCTGCCATGTTCCTCATGCCTGAGAGGCTGCGAAGCTCTGCCCCGGGTAGAGCACATTGCAGCAGGTCACTGCACTTCTGCTGGGGTAATGCAGCTCCAAGACCCTCCGTGCGGAAAGGCACTGTATCCCACTCTGCTTACAGCAGGATACAGGTCTCAGGAGGGTGCAGTCTCATTCATTAAAATTAATTAACAGTCAAATGGCTCCACATACTTCTTTAGGCAGACAGAGCAATGACTGCAAAACAGATTTAACTTGAGCCCCGGTTCCAGGGAAGTAAGTGCTGTCATGGGGAAACCACAGGAGACCACTGCAAAGGCAGAAGGACCACTGTCTGAAACTGGTCACTGAACTTCCAGCTCTTGATAACACTCCTACTTTGTCTTTTGCTACTTTTTGTACAGCTCCAGCAGGAGAAACTGAGGTATCATTTCTATTTGTACAGTTTTTAGCTGTGAGTGCAGGCTATGACCTGATGGGTTCTAAAATTGGTATCTATGTGGTTTATAATTTAATACTTGCTAAAATTGACTGACAGCTGTCCATGAGCTGTCTTGGCTGTAAACACCAAGACCTGCATTCAAAATGTTTTGGAGTGCAGTATATATGTATTTTTATTGACCCATTCCATTCCTGCCATTTCTGTTACAGCTTGTGTTGTAAACCTGCACCTTTCTGTCTATTTTGCTCTTTTATTCTCTCCTTTTTCTTAGTAGGAACCCAAAATTTCCATCTTAGGTTTTGTTATTCCTTCTCCCTGTATTACCTTTGCACTGAAGCATCTATTTTGAAAATTACTCCATCTAACATAACACTCTTGCCAGAATCTCACTGCAACCCACAGCCTGATCCTACAAAGATCTATGCTTGTGCATAATGTGTGAAAATAAGAGTCACCAGCTTCAGTAAAATGACCAACGTACCTCATGTGAAGCGCCTGTGCAGAACTTCCAAGGTGTCCTAAATCTCTGGCAAGAGGTTCCAGCCCTCTCAGCTGGTTGGACCTGGCACCTGCTACAGGCTGCAGGACACCTCGGCTGGTACCAACAGCAAGAGAAGAGCTCCATGTTGGGATGAAACTGCCTGGGGAACTTCAGCAATGAACACACAGCTGCCTAAGCTGAAATTCTCTGAGCTGGCAAGGGACTTCTTTCTCACTTCTCCTTTCAATCCTGGGGTATGGAATCAGGATTCAGGTGATACAACTGAAGACAATGCAGATTTGAGAGGGAATCAAGTTAAGCCCTGGGATGCCTTTTTTCCCTACGAAGCAGCACATGGCTGTTGTGGTTTTGTTTTTTTGTTAAAAAAGTCATCTTACCAGTTCTGATCCAGCTTGATCATATATCATCCTCTAATAACAAATCATATCCATGGCTGAGGATGACTTTGTAGACACAAAGCAGGGAAAGACTCTACGTACAAATACATAATCATATATATTCTTAAAGCCTTTATTTTAATGCAAAATAAACCAGGTAAAATTTATATAGCCATATGTAACAAAAGATCAAAATCTTTGACGTGGTACTAGAAAAAACCTGTCAAATTACATGTTGAATTTCTCCCCCAAAACAATCACACATGATTTTTAAATCAGTTTCACTTAAACACACAGGTATTGTCAGGATCACAAGTACCTCTCTCTCCCTCACAGTAAGAGAATAGTGTCTTACAAAGCCTTCTCTCCTATGTAGAGATAGTGAATAGCACTTCTGATTTTGCATGTAAGGCTTGAGGACCCTGCAGAACAACTGTGATGGGGAGCACAGGTGTGGGGCCTTTTGAAAGTGCAAAGCAGCCCCTGCTCAGAGCAGAGTGTCAGGATGTGGCCCTGGCAGAGCAGTCAGTAGGATTCACTCACAGCACTAACTCTCTGATAAACAAATCTGTGATGGCTGGGAGGAAGAGGTAGCAAAATTCATCTGTAAAAAAATTAGGCAGCATGTGAAGCTATTTCTAGATCAGGAGGCTGGAGTGAATTGGAATTCAGGACTGTATGCACTTTTCCAAGGCAAGAGCCTTTTTTTTTTCTTTTCTATGCTTAGTTTCCCCTTTTTTTCCCCACAAAGGGCAACTGATATTTCTTTATGTATTCCAGGGGTGCCTAGAGACTTCTGCATCATAATATATCACAGTGGTTATGTCGGCTCACAGGCCAAGATCATGGCTCACTAGTGGGTGGTCACTCAGAAAATCCACAGGCTCTTTTTCTATCTCTTAATCTTTCAACTGCTGGGCCTGGCTGGCCCTGTGCCAGAGCCAGAAATGCAGGCTGCACGCCACCAGCTCAGGAAATCAAAGCTTCAGCTTCACGTGAGCGCGGGCCTCTCTCCCTGGTCTTGATGCCTGTTCACACACACACACACTTAGGGCTGCTCCTGTGGCAAACCCAACTCTCCCTTCACACCCGCTACGTCAGTAACTCCGCTGCTGGACTGGCACATTTTGGATGAGGGAGTGCGAGGCAATTACGTGTCAAGAGCATTTCAGACTCATAATTTTCCCAAACATATGGACATATGGGAAAAGAACAACTTGTTACTTAACGGCTCTTTTGGATTTTGCAAGTGTGTATTTTCAACCGTCAGTTGTAGCACCTCGTGAATTCTGCACGGTACATATTTTTCCACAATATGGTGCTAAAATCATACATTTTACACTGCAGAAAAGCTGACTATATATACTGTAGTTACACTTTATACTTTTGAAAATACCGTACCTCTACCAGATATTAAACCAGCAAATGGCAATTTTCTCCCAGAACAATGGCACCAGAGATTGATGAGATGCTCTGTAATACTTTTTGGTCTTTTTCCCCCAGCTGGGTCATACTGTTCTTCCTCCTTAGCTCCTTAACTGTAGGATGCATCCATATATTATACGTACAGCACTTTTTTTTTTTTTTTTTTTTTTTGATTGGAAGAAGCTCTCTACTGATTTCTGCTTACTGAGTAGAAGCATCATTTAATAACCTGTTCAGTAAGGTAAGATTAACAGCTCAGAAGGTGTTTGTTTGATCTGTCTGCCTCAACTGAGTGAAGCTGATGCAGTCAAGGGGAGCTCTTAAGGAAAGATTCAGGTTACGGGGAGACATTGGGCAGGTCCTTCAAAGGCTATAAATAACCTAGGAGCTGTTTCCATCCAGATTTTATTTGGCCCTAGCTCATGAAATACTGTAAATAAGTTCTGTTCACTGTGCTGTGATGCCATTTGAAGGGTTAGTTGAGAGTGATTTACAAAGGCAGTAGCTTATATTCAGAGCTGTTCTTAATTGTGGCCTGGCTTGATAAAGCCACTGTCGCAAACATTAGTTTCTTTACAGCTGGATCAAATGTATCAGGGGTTATATTTCAAGGAGGGAAAGGAAAGTATTTTAATTTGTTTTTGCTTCACTTTCAACAGGCCTTTATAACACCAGCGGCTATCCTGTGGCTGCCAAGTCCTGGCTGAGTATCCTACAGCAACTAAAGCTTTCTGAGAGAAGTACAAGGCTGTGCAGAGCATGTACATGACAGGCACAGTTTCCTTGGGGAATGCGCCTTATTTATGGAGGGTACTGAGAGACATCCAGCTTTACATCCAACACTCCCTCCAGAGGTTTTTCCCTCCTACATTACTAGGGAAAAGGGCAGAAAGAAATGGAACAAGAACTGAACACCCTTGCTTCATAATCAGTTTCATTCCTCTTCCTCTCTCCCTCCCACCAATGCTTCCTCCTGACTGGATTTAGAGCTGTGCCTGCCCCTGCCCCAGGGAGTCCAGCCCTCTGTCTGAATTATGGAGGTGCTCCCCCACCATGGAAAGCTGTCTCCTCTCCCCTGCTTCCCAGCCTGCTGGTGGGTGGAGGCTGGTGGAATGCAAGCACTGGAGCCTGCCAGCCACTCAGGCATCTGCAAGTGCTCCCTGTGCCTGAGGGTTACACCAGGCTCTAACCAGCATCATCAGCAGAGAAGTAAGTAGGCTGGGATTAAATGCTGCTTCTCATCAGGGCCATTACCTGCCAGCAGGACACACTCCTAGCAGGACAAACCTTTCTGGTGATATTAAACACCTGGGAAGTGATCTATGTGATTTAATATGTTGCATACCAAAGGTGTCAAAATGACATCAAAGAAATCCTTATGCTTAATCCTTGGCCAGGTCACAGTCTTTTCCTGATGAGGAGAGGAGGCCTAATGCTTTAGTTGGACTCCCAAAAGGCAGAAGTTGAGGAATTAAGGACACTTGGAAATAATGGATTTCTAGGACGCAATACTGCATGGTTTCCCCGTAACAAAATCCTTGGGACAGATCTCTAAGCACTCAGAGCCCTCTTGGGTCAGGTTGCACAGGTCCCTGTGGCTGGGGACACGCATTTCTGGCTGCAGAGCAAACTCAGGCTGTTTGGGGCAAAGTGCTGGGCATGTACCCCACCACCCTGTCCCCCATCATAGCTCAGCTGTGCTGCTGACACCCCCACCCACACCTCCTCTCTTCCTATGCACTGCTGCAAATAACTTGCTGTTCTCACCTCTTCCTCCTGGGCCCCAGCGTCTTGAAGCCCTTCCTGTTGCTTTCCTTGTCTTTTCCCTCACCCCTTGCTGTGAAAAGCCCCTTTCCCCACTGACCTGATGGCCTCTGGCTGCAGGAACTCGAGTAGTTCGGCACTTGGCACGGTGGGGCCTGGCGCTGCCCGAGGCTGAGCTTCCCTCGTGGACTGAGGGTGGCTCCCATGAACGGGTGCCTTCTGGGGCACTGGGCTGGCCAGGGCAGGCACGCTGCTGGCAGGCACTTGGCTCCAGCACTGCCTGGAGTGGGCCAGGAACAGGCTGCCCTGATGGGGCCAAGGCAGCACCTGACACAGTAACTTAATATGAATTATGGAGTCTATGCCCATACTGTCAGCTCCCCGGCCACTTCCTTATAGGCCAGCTCCACTGATACCCCTTGAGCGACACTTCTTGACAGCAGCTGAGGATCTGGTCTCCAGGGTTTACGTTTAAAGACTGCACACTATGTAACTAACCAACACTCAGAAGCACACTCCCTGCTCCCCCCCCACCCCAGACACGGTTCTCAGGTGGCTGCGTGTCCTCTGTGAGCCTGCCCAAGCAGAGGGGATAAGGCTTTTTGCCCTACTCCAACTGCAGCAGGTGCAATAAGAGAAGCCTCTTGATATACAAACTGCAAAAAATGAAGACTACAAGATAAATGCTGCCACCACCAAAAAGAAAGAGGAAGACGGGAGGCTAGATCATAAATCTGGAACTGCAGCATTCTTAAAGCAGAGGTGTTGGTCAGGACGTGCCTGGAATGTGGCCACTATCTCTGTGGCAGTCCCCTGTCATGTTCACACACTAGATACACAAGATGCCCAGCTCCGCAAGAAGTCCATACTGCATGCTGTGTTCTCACTTAAAAGGCTCTACAACAGCACTCTGAAGCAAACTCTGGTGACTCCGCTGCCCTTGCACAGACAGCTATGTACTGTAAAGGTGTAACTGGATTCAGTAAATAGCCCTGAGGTGTATTAAGTGTTGTGTTTCATTTCCAGCAGCCACTTTCTATTTTTAAAAGGAATTAAAAAACACTCAACTGTCTGGTACCTCACATACTCAAAACACATCGTACCTCACGTGGCTTTAGTTCGCCTGTTAGAAAGCACCTACGCTGAGCCCAGCTCAGTAAGAACAACTCCAGGTCTCATGTGCCATTCTTACAAGCAGCTACACTTGGGAACAACTCTACAAGGATCATGTCCAACGGGGCTCCTCCCGGGCTGTGCCGGCAAGTCCAGTGCACGGCTATACAGGTGCAGTCATGGGGTTCTTCTGCCTGGGATCCTGTTGCCTGTACTGGTACTGGTCTGGACTGGTCCCACGGTGTCGGACAATTTCACTGTAAGCTGGTGCTCGGTGGGACTGCGGAGGGGAAGGCGGCACGTCCTGCCGGAGGGGTCCTTTATGCTGGTTTGTGATGGGCTGGGCTGGGTAATACTGGGGGTACCTCAGTTCTGCCACTCTTGTGTCCGGCGCACGGATGTAGTTCCCCTTGGATGGGTGGATAACAGGCTGTCCTCCGTGGTAGTAGGGAAGATCTCTCTCTTTGTACGTTACTCGTGGTCCTGTTAAATATTCTAGTGGCTCTGCAGGTCCACGCCTGAGGAGGAAAAAACATAATAAAGCACATTAAAAGGCAGTCTACTAGCCCAGTGATATATTATTGTACATACAATCTATGTTTACTTTGGGAGAGGAAATTCCACCTCAAGCATGACAAGTCCTGATGAATGAAAAGAACTTCTGAAGGATAACAAGCTTCCCACCTGCATGCTACAAAAGTCTGTAACATCCAGGACATTGGAGGAAGGGTCCAGCGCACATCACAGCCCTTTTACAATGGGGGAGCACTGGAGCCCTTCAGCTCCCAAAGTCAGTCTCCCGTGATCCATTTGCCATAATGGAAACAAAGCTCCTTTAAACAATGCATGTTTGACTGAATCTTATCTAGCCTGAGGATAAACAGATGAGTTAGGTCTGCAAGTCTGCAAATCCCATAAGCTTTACATGCACAAATATTCACGCTTTCCAGGCCATTTCCCACTATTCTCTCCTAATATGTCAGCCTGTAAAACTTTCCAAACACCATAGTTGGAAAAACTGGAACTCTTGGAAGAAACACTAGGGATGTCAGGCTACAATACCTGTGTTCAATGGGCAAGTTGCCAATGAGGTTTCAAAAAATCTGTGATCTAGAAGGCCTGATATTACAACAGCCCTGTACCTTGTCTGCATCAGTATGGATCTCACAAGCCCTAGTTCATGTGAAAAGCAACATGTGAACGTGTCATCCCTGAGGATGTGCCAGGGAGCCCTCTCTGTAGCCTGCTGCATCTTAATTTCATGATTTGCCCTAATGAAGCATTGATATTTTCTCCTAGTACAACTTAACTTGTGATACTTTTGAAATGGCAAAAATAATTGTTCTCACAGACATGTCACCAGAGCATCCCCAAAAGTTCAACTCAATTAGGAGTTTTTGCCAGTCTGACTGCAAATGTCTTTGCACTTTGGACAAAACCTCTCACTGACTGCACAGGAAGCTTCTCTCCAAATGAGAGCTGAGGGAAGAAGACAGAGTTTTGACCCAGAGCAGGGGCTGGAAGTATAAATCAATTACACCTGCTCTGTGGCCTTGGGACTGAACTCATCAACTGTTTAAATATTCTTTGCATAGATTACGAAAAAAGTCATCATTCTGGTACAGCAGATCAGGTGTTCAAAATTTGTCAATGACTCTCTTGTTCACACAGAGATTTTACAAGCATGCTCCTTCTTTCTTAACCTGGGCTCCCAGACTCCGCTGGAACTTGTTTAGCATGTAGTAAAACAAAACATGTGGTTTTCTGCTGCACTCGTTTAAGCCCATGGGGTAAATCACAGACACAGGCAATGAACAAACATTATCTGCCTTGAAATGAACCTGCAATTCTCCTCCTGGAATAACTTAGTGCAAATGTTTCCTGTTTAAAATGGAAAGAGCAAAAGGAAGCATTCCAGGCCTTGGACTTTTAGGACCCTATGCTCCCCAGAGACTTTCTGCTTTAAAAACAGAACATTATAAAAGACAGGCACTCCCAGCTTCCCCCCCACCTCCTGGTGAGACAGTCCAGACAAAGTGCTGAAGGGCCTGAAGCCACCCTCTGAGATACCAAACCACTCTTAACCGTATGTACTGAGACAACTGCTGTTGCTGCTCACACACCTACGCCTTGCAACAAAGCCTAATTTCCACAGCAGGCCAAAGAGCTGCTCGACGTATTTCTGCATGAAGGCTTCTTCACTAGTCAGTCCCATCACACTCAGCTTTAATGCCTCTGTGCACAAAGACACACTTCCAGTCATAAAAGGCTCTGCAATGGTAGGAACTGCTTTGTGTCAAGCAGCACACCAACAGGAACAAATGTCAAACCTACACCCATCGCCTTTGAATATAAGGATCATGCTCAAAATCCTGTGCATTGGTTTTATAAGGTGTTCTCGTTGGCAGCTATAATCAATGAAACTCTTGTGGATCACATTAAAAAAGGAGTGAGCTTGGAACCTGATCCTGAATTCACTGAAAAGCCAGGTAGCTTTTGGACAGAGCTCTAACTGCAAATTGAATTACTCTAAAAAGACAAATTCAAGATGAATTGGTACCAAAATGATGGCTGAGAACAGGACTGAGCTACCAGCATGATGTGCTGAGCCTTTGACTCATGCCTCAACTGACACCAGAGGTCTGCAAGGTGCAAGAAAAAAGAGGGGTGTGCTTTGCCATCCAGCCAAAAGAGCTTTTTCCAGGAAAGCTCAGCCAGCCCAGTTTTAGGAATCAGTGTTACACGGCTGCCACAGAAGCTGTGACTGTGCAGAGGGTTGGGCACTCAGGCTGCTCTGATCCAGGACTGTGCAGTGAAGATGAGCCTGGGCAATCAAAGCATGCCAGACATGAGAAATGGCCCCAAGCTGCCTGAGCTAATGCCATCAGATCTCCATTGCTGTTACCTCTCCTAGCAAACTAAATCCACCATCGGTTCACTTACAGCTCACACCATCTGTGGTTGTGTAGACAAACTGCAGAAGAACATGTGGGAAGAGCAAAATCTTTCTTTACAAAATAAAACCCCAAGTTGTTCACTGTCAGCACCAGTTTCCTTTCTCTGAGGGTGAAACACCCATAGGTGGTGTAATTCTTGAGTGTCTTGCCCAGAGTCACGACTTAGAAGCTGGGAGGAGAGGTTGTACACAGAGACCTGACAGGAATCCACTTCACACGAACCTTTTAGGAAAGCCCCAGGAAGACAGAAGGTTTGTGAATTATTTCAGTAGCCTTGGGGATAACACAAGCAGTGATCTAGCCAATGATTAGCAGAACCCTCGCCTGAGTAAAACCGTGGGGAACACTGGTAACTGTCCAAAAGGCTGACTCTGGGCAGCATGACTGAGGGAAATTTCACAAAAGATATCCTCATGGCTGCTCCACACTCTCCAGCTCACTTCCCCTAGTGATCCCAGTGGGTGTTATGCTTGCAGAGACACAAGCTACAATGGCAACACTTTTTTTCCCTTTTATGACCAGCACAGCATGCTGGAGTCAAATTATTTCTTGAGGATCCATTCTTCCCCCGCTCCCACCCATGCCTGGTGAAGTCCATTCTTAGGGAGCTGCTCACAGTGCAATGAACCAGCCTACAGTGTCCATGAACCTCTATCTGACCAGTCTTAAAAAACAGGAAAAAACTGCCCTTCCCTCCTCAAGTGTGACAAATTAACCATCAGAAAGTCAATCTTTTTAAGGTAGAAGAAACAACTGCAAACACCAAGCTTTGGCTGCAGAAATCTTGTCACCATTAGCAGTAAGTCTGGGACACTGGGGATAGTTCCCAGCAGGAAGAGGAGGGCTCCTCTGAACCAACACCCTTCTCACTCGATAGCCCATGGTGTAAAAGTATATGCTGTTGTTTATCCTTAAAGAAATTGCCAAAACAAACCAAACCAAACACTTTCTACTTGGCAGCCCCTTGTAGATGCTGTGCTTGTTTCTGCAAGAAGGAAAACAACTCCTACCTTTTCCCTCGGCAGACACTGCCACCTCTGAGGAGGTCCTAATGAAATTCTTCTCCTCTCTCTCTGTTTTTGTTGGCTTCTGATGAGTTCAGAGTTCACAGGGCCATATCACACCTCCCAAGTGACCCATGGTGTGGGGGTCAAACCAATAACCTCAAGTGGAAAATCAGTGACCCAGGGGAGTGATCAAAAATCCACAAATTGGGTCAAGCAGGTCCAGCCACTCAAAAGGACCAGATCAGGAGTGTGCCCTCTGAGAGGACATGCTGAGTAGGAGCTGTTCTGACTGTCAGCTGTTTTCCAGATTTTTGGCCAGTTGTTTGACCTGGGGATATAGTGCAATTAATGGCAGGCAGAAGCTAGGGAAGCTGACACAACGTCCTGGGAAGGAACTGATCTCAGAGCTCAAAAACTGCTTTTGCTAATAGTTCAGCTCTGCTGGGTCCCACTGGAAAGTGCATTATGGATGTGGGTCTAGCTAAAAGCAGAAGCTGCTGCTGCAGGAAGCAATTGAATGAAGGGAGAGAGAAGTACCAGGTTCCACAAAGGAGTGAAACTGGTGGGGCAGTGTGAAAACACTCCTCAAAAATGTTGTGAGCAAGGTGCCCCTTAAAATGTCTGCTTTATTTAGAGGAAGCAAAGTCTCATCTTCCTTCCCCTGCAGAGAAATTACAGATCGCACACAGGTGGTTGTACGTGTTTCACTTCATATGTTGGTTTGCAGTTCTACCAGTTTATCTTTTAAAATGATTCACCAGTTAACAACTGTGATCCATTTTGAGCATTAAGGGCACAAAGCAGCCTTGTCCAAGTTAAGCAGGTGACTTGTGACTGATATTCAATTAACATGTTGTTATTTTCTCTATGACAAGTAAAGCCTAAAGCAGGTTTGTTTTTCTATCCCTGCTTTATTTATCTTCCAAGCACAAAAAAAGATAGTATTTTCTGGCTTTACTGCAGAATTTTTAAGAGCTTCTGGGTTTATTTAAAACTGAACCACAGGATTTGGAATACTTAGGAAAGACTTCTTTTACCCAAAATGTTATTTAGTCACAGGTATCTGAAGCCCTAACTAAAACTATCAAAAGCCCTAACTAAATACTTTTTGCTTTCTGCAGTTCCCCCTTTCTTTTTTAAACCCCCATTTTAGTCATTTTTCAACTGTGGAAAATCTTACAGAGTAGACTGATGTAAATACCTGATGCTTCAAAAAATAATCAGAAAAAAAAGTAATTACATTTCAGGTTTACTGCATTTCATTGATAACCTCCATTTGCAGGTCACCTTTAACATCAGCCAGGAGACACATGCTTGGGCTATCTGAAAGGAAAAGAAAGCAAAATGAAGGTCTAACTGCTCGTGCTGTGCCCCATCACGTTGGGGGTTTGGATTTCATCATGACAAAGGGTTTTTCTTCCCTCTGTTCTATAGGGAGAGTCACAGAGGTCACCCTCTTAGTACCTGGTAAAAAGCAAAGAGGGGAATGCTCTCTTCTTACATCACTATCTCCTCCTTGCTGCTAAGGGAATATTTTGCAAGGGATATAATCTCACATGAAAACCTGCCTTCTTACTTTGTTAGAGAGTACTTCTTGAAATAAGCTTCAAAGACAGCTAAGTAGCAAATGGAAAGCCCACATTTGGCTGCAGTCTCTTTCATGTCTAAGCAGGACATACAGAGAGTCTGGGTGATGGCATCAGACAGCCCAGGCTGTGATTAAAGAACAGGAGAAAGCGACAAGGTCCTATCTGTGTCCAAATTCTCACTGAAGAACTCCATTGTATGCAGTGTGATTGTGTGCTGTTTGTTCTCAGCCAGGAGGATCTACTTTTAAAGAAGAAAAGAGAAGCTGATGTAAGAACTAAATTATGCAAACAAACAATCTTGAAGTATCAAATACATTACACTGTGTCTTTATAAAGCTCTTCTCAACAAACACTAAAAACAACTGACTGAAAAGACCATGTGCCTATCTCTCCAGACACAGTATTAAAGATCCTGCAGTGCTGTTTGTAGTCAGTGGCTCTAAGAACTTCTGTTGCTTAATATTCAACGTGCATATAACATAAAATAAATAAATTAATGAAATTTTAAATCACTGCAGATTTCAAAAAAATCACTGCAAGTCACTGACATGCATTAAGGTGGGTCTCTGTATCTTAATAGGTGAGATACTCCTATAATAAATATTCTTTGCCCTTTCAGATCAATACTTCCCATAGCCAAAGAAAGGCTTTGCACTTAAAATTCACTGGGAATCAAATCTGGTATCTAACGCTGGGAAGAATCTGCAGCACAAGGAAGTGCTCAGTGGCTGCTGTCTGCGAGAGAGGCTTGTACCTCTCAGAAGAAGGCAGATGTCTAGCAATGTCATACTAACCTCAAACACACCATACATACTTTATTTATGGGCTGAGCTGGTGGAGGTGCTTCCTTCTCCTGTTCTTTTATCAACAATACAAGGCTGAAAAATCAGATAACGTAAACGAATACAATCCCTGGCTCTCATGTAGCACATGCCATGCAGAGAGAGCTGTTTTTAGTTTGAGGACTGTGTTTGGAATTCCTTTAGTGTCAGGTTTCCAGTTGCCAGACCCTCTTCCCTGGGCCAGGCACGACTGCGGTTGGACTGGATTAGCAGAACACTCTGCAATGTATATTACACAGCTTTGACTTCTACAGGCTTTGCAGACCCATAAAAATAATGATCATTTCATGACCTGCATTTCGAGGTAGGGGGGTGTGTGTGAGTGGTGGGTGTAAGAGTGGAAGAATCTCTCTTCCCTTTTTAAAGAATTCCTATTTAGTTTGGAGAAGTAGGGGTCCATATAAGTTTGTTGAAATCCGAGTAAGACATTTCAGATGCAATACAGGCAGGCCTGATTCTCTTCCCTTGCATACAGTTTTGCAAAGCCTAAAGTGATGCTAACTGGCCTGAACATAAGAGTTTATAGGCACAGTTTCTCTCTCTCTTCAATATGACAGCTTAAAATATTTAGAAGCAAACAGTTAAAGCACCATAATCCCAGTAGGTAAGTGCAGAGACATGTCTATATTACTCTTGTTGAAGTCCAGCCTTAAAGCAGCTGGAGAACTAAGTCCTTTATTGTTTGCAGAGGGCCACATTTTGAGGTGCTGGGCCCCAGCTGCTCCCTGGGCCGTTCTTAGCAATTGGAGACATTTAGGTGTCTCACTTGCTTTTACATCTTGCATTTACAAGACCAAGCATACAGTTTAGTCACATACTAGCTTTCTGTGCAGGGAAGCAGACTGCAGAAACAACTGTAAGACAGGCAAGCAATGTCTGACATGTTTAAAACTATGTAAGACTTCTTATGACAGCATGAACAACTTATTTTGTCTGCAAGAAAACAGACTGTTCTTGATCCCTAATGGAGCAAACTATGTCACAGATTGGTTAACATCAGAATTTAGAGTGCCATTTAATTAAATTCCCTCCCATCAGCAACCAAACCATAAAACAGTGTTGCTGCTTTGCTCCAGCATTAGTTTATTTTCCACAGCAAATCTCAGACCAGTTTCTGATAATCCCATCCTGCAGGCAAAGCTCCCCTTTCTTTCCTTCCCTAAATCCAACCTACAAATATAGAAACTGTGACAACCAGGATTAAAACCCTCCAATCAATAAAAACAAAACCCAAAGTACGCTAGCTGGTGCTCTATAAATGCCCAAAAAGCATTCAAAACAACTAGTGCAATAATCCTTCCTACTCAATTCCTCGCTTGTTTTGTTCATATGCTCTCAGGCATGGTACATCTCTTCTACCAGGAGGCATAAAATAAAGTAGCACCTATTGAACAAGACATCGCTACTCTGTGATCTCTTCAAGCTTAAAGGGATCTTAAGTAGATTGGTACTTTTAGTAGCGAGTCATTACAACATGTGTCATTTCAGATGTTTCTCATTATTCAACACAACATAATGCCATGTGAGTCATTAACCTCTTGGCACTGGTAACCTACTCTCAATGCTAAGCAGTCATGCTTGTTGCTCAGGAACCCCCATGCTCCACTGGGGAGAGACCTGACAGAGATTTTAAGGTCCCTTTGGTCTTTTGTTTTGCAGATCAGTGAGGACCAAAAGCTCTTCCTACAGACTAAAAGAGTTCTTGGCCTTTGGTCTTCTGAGTCACATTCCTGAGAAGATGCTGACCAAGTTATGTTGGAGGGGAGAAAACTTCTTTTTAAAGGACCTATGCCTCTTAATCATATGCAAGAGAAGCAAATATTTAGGCTTCTCAGTTGAATTTTGCATTTCAATGCAAACTCAAACTAATACAAAAATGTACTGAACATGAGCAGAACTGCCACCACTGGAGCGAGATGCTGAAGTGAAAGCTGCGCTATGCTAATACTTACAGTGTCTTACTGTGCAGCAACTTCCAACAGACAGGGGGACCCCGCTGGCCCTGCCCTGGGAACAGCCAGCCGCTTCCCTCAAGAGCAGGCAATCAATGAGAAGGGAGCGAGGTGCAGAGGCAAGAGCCCAACACGGGCCTCAGGGCAGCAGCAGCGCAAAAGCCAGAAATATTATCTGGATCCCTTTGCCTCATCCTAACCCCTACTGGAGGTATCTGCTTTTTTGAAGGCTATCAGAGTAGAAATTAAAGAGTCTGTCCTGGTTCAGGAGTTTTTAATTTGATTTAAAAGAAATTCTGTTGCCATAGTGAAAATTGCTGTTCAGAAGGAATCAATCACACTCCAGAAGAGCTCCTTCCGAGCAGGGAAGCCTCCACCCTTTGCCCATCCATTCACAGCACTACTGCTATCCACACTGGTTTTGCAAAGTGCTTTCAGAAATACACAAACCCAAATTCTACCCTGTTCTCATTTTTCATGTGAAATGAATTTAAAGCATGGTGACCATTCAGCTGTACTATTCAAGTGATTTTCAACTAATAACAGAAATCATTAAAAGAATCTTCTTAAGTAATAATAACCTGGGCCCAGGTCTTTACTATTCAGCCACTGGGACCTTAACATGCTGTCTGATCTTTAGTGGGCCAGTAAAAACCTGTAAGAAGTGGTTATTAATGTTATTACCAAGCTTTTAGGCCTTTTTTTCTCTTAGAGCATTTCTCATTTAAATTAAAGCATTCCTTGCAGCACTTTCTCCCACTGCCATGATGAAGCATGGCTGTCAAGTCTGTCTCCAATGGCACAAGGGTAGTAAAACCATGCTTCAGTAAAAAAGGAATATGTAGCTGGTTATTTTTTCCTTAATTTTGTTTCTTTCTGGTCCAGATATTCTGTTAAACTCACTGTGACATACCATTCCTTTTTTTTCCCCTTTGTAACACAGACCCAGAGAAGGATGGCTGTTGGGGGGGGGAGGAGGGGGGGCGAGAGGGACCTTAAAAATAAGCAGCTCTTATTTCTTTATTCAGGCAGTATTTCAGTCTCCATTGTTTCCCTACTGCTCATGTACTGATTTTCTCCTAAACAGCACAAACAGCCTGTAAGTACATCCTCCCCCCCAGTATTTTCTTTTGTTAGAACCTTTCATTTCTACACAGGCATTAGATTATACATTTCCTGGCTTGCTGCACTCCATTAACACTCTGGTAACCACCCATTTTCCAGCCAGCCATTAAACACCACCTTTCATAATTGAGATTTAAAGGCTCAGGGCATGATAAACAGCTGAAGTTATAACTTTACAGCTGCCTCTATAGAAGTGTGTAAATCTCCAGATTTGGATAGGCAAATCAGTTAATTAGACTTGCATTAAGTCACAAACTTTGCGGGTGCTCTGACAGCAGATGTCCTGAAGTTGTGCTTTAAATAACAAGGGTCAAACTCTCAATCCCACCGGGCTGGGACAGACGGAAGTGTGTCCCACCCGGTGCCCAGGGAGCGGTAGCACCGAGTGCAGCTGCTGTGGCTCGCAGCCGGCCGCGAGCGCCCATTCCAGCTGTGTTTATGCTGGCTCCTTCCTGCAGAGCTCCTTCAGTTACACGAACATCAGCGCGGCCGCGGGAGCGCAGCGACTCCCGACTGGGCATGTTCTACCTGCTGCCTCTGGTGGAGAAAACCCTGGGTTTACCACCTTACATTTTCTGCCCGCCAGCACACAGGTTGCTCTCAAAGCAGGACCCACAAGTTTTGGGACTGAGTACAGCTTCCCCCTGCCCCTCCCTGCGGCTGAGGACGCTTATGTGCATGACCCCGAGTCACTGCTGGCCAGTAAAAGTTCAGGACTGGTGACTTTCGGAGCTGCAGCCACCACCGTCTTTAGGCACATGGGTAGTAAGAGGTTAACCTTTGGTCATGCGGCCCAAGGGCCTGTGCTCCACCTCTGCACGAGTTATCTCCCTGTTGCTGCATTTAAAAATACTGTATGTAATTAACTGTTATCGGGTTGTTAAGCAGTCTGCTGAAGTGTGAACTTATCATTCAATTGTTTCCTTTATTTACAAAGTCCCTGCCATTCTCTGAGGCAGCAGCCTGGGACGGGCTGTTGACTCGCTCAGATGAGGAGGGTTTGGCACACCAGATCCTGGGAGCAGAAGCAGATTCTGGAGAAGTGAGACACAGACGTGAATCTGCAAACACCCCCTCAAGGTGCCCTCTAGAACAGCTGGGCTTGAATGAGACACTCACACATGCCACCGCTACCAAATAAATCACTGTAAGGCTGCTTTGAGACCTGAACCACTGAGCATGGAGGAAACACACAATACAGCTCCTGACTGCTTTATGGGCACAAGTGGAATTTTTACTCATATATATGCTACTAGCTTTAATGCCTACAGATATACACAAATATGTTCCATTCACAGATGAAGACAACATAACTGCTGACTTTCATACACATCTGAGCTCAGTTCTTCCCTATTTAATTTGCTGGACGTTGTTTCCTTAGGCAATCTCTAAGTCAGAGGTCATCATGTTAGACCACAAGACGGAGATGGGTGGACAGGACAACAGCACAAGATGCCACAGCCCCTCTCTGTCTCCTTCAGCAAGGCCTAGGCTTGGATTCCTGGAGCCCATCACACATCATGTTTTTTACCACTACCCCCTCCTGGCCTGGCTACTGTTCTCTTCTTTGCTTTCTTCACCAGCAGCACCAACCGTGGCAGTGCCAGAAAGGTGTCCCAGACAACATGAGACATCATCGGATCTGTGTGATTTTCTTCCATGGCCTGGGGCAGCACCATGCACCCACAGCAGGATTTACTAGCACAGTGCCTGGGCATGCAGCATCCTTTGCTCTTTGGGAACTGGTGCAATCACCAATGTCCCCAATCTATGTGCATCCCCCCTAACACTTGCAATAAATGAGATTTGTAGCTTCTAAACAAACTTCTTCTGTGCCATCTGCACACTGTGCTGCATGACAGATGACAAGATAAAATTTGCAACAGCAAAGACCTTAGAGCAAAACAACCTTTTAGAGAGAGCAAGTACAGGCTGCTGTAGCAGTTCTATCAGCTTAGTCATGTATCTAGAACAGAAGACATCAGGATCCTGAAGCTGAAAGAGGAGTGCACAGCTGAAGACAGAAAAAAATGCTTTAAAGACACACCAAAACACTGCATCCTTGGCAACGCAATGCCAATAGCTGGGAATTAGTGATACCTTACAGAGGTGACAGCATAGTACTTGGAACATAGGGTAGGGACAAGCCAGCATTGAGACAGAGAGAGGCTTTGGACAGCAGTACCTGGTATAGACTTAAATTTCTTTTGAAAATATACATACACCATGTATCAAAGATGTGCAATGAAGTCTTGTGCAAGACATGATACTGTCAGCAGTTTCAGCTGATGTTACAATGAATAGCACCACAATCAAAGAGGCATCCCTACTCCACCCAGGAAGGCTGCTATGTGCCATTAGTGAGAAAAAGAGAAGCAATAGTGCTTCTTGATATGAACCTGGTAAGAACCTGGCAAAGGTTCCAGACAGCATGTCTCAATTTGGCTGGGGGGGGGGAAAAAATTAAATAAAACCACCCTCTAACTTGAAACAATCTTTTACATAATGAATCAATCAATTATCTTTGCTCTAGTATGTTCAAATCAAGGGAATCATCATTGAAAATAACAACCAATTTATGTAGCTCATTTAAAGCCACAGTAAGCTAGGCTGCTGATTCACTAATGAACAATAAAGGTCACTACTATAATATCTCTCCAAGTATTTTCAGATTGTGCGGTGTGATAGACTTGAAGTGGCAAGTTCATAAAAAAAACATCAATATACTTTGCAGGGGGAAGTAAAGATGGAAAAACATCTGTGCTTTGCCTAGACACCAGACTGAGAAGAGGGAATACGATGTAATGAAGAACTTTGTGCCCCAGACTCATCCAGCCCCGGCCAAAGCCTCTGGATGTCAATGGAAGCATTTCAATGATCTTTGGATTAGGCTCTTGTATAGAAGAATGGTATCTGAAAGGGGAGAAGAGGGCAGGGAGAGAATGAAACATCTGTATCCTGGAATGAAATCAGGAAGTTAAGGCCTGACAGCCTTAGACAGCAAATAAATACCTTGGGTACTAAATGTAAGCTGCTGAAATGCCTCACTTCAAGTGGAAACATTCCTTTTCAGTTGTGTCTTTCAGATATTCGGAGAAAAGACTGACCAGAATGCTGCTAATTTATGTTTTACTTTTTGAGTGCCCATGATCTAGAAAATGGTACTTGCATGCAATTATGAAGAAACAAGACATTCTGCCAAGATGAACAGCACACCTCTGCTCTGTGGATGTTACATCTATGATTATTAACAGTGTGGCAACTGGGGCAATATAGTGGAGTGTGCCCTAATCTGCAGCATCAGAGGAAGCTGCAATTCATGGACAATTAATAGTTTGCATAAGTCCTACAGCACAAAAGAACCTCCCCTTTCCTCCCCAGATGCTAATTCAAACAAAAGCAACTATTGGTCTAAGCCTGGGTTTGCAGAAAGGTGCAGGTTTCAGAAACACAGAACACTTGATGACATTTCTGTACTTGCAGATGTTGATACAAAAAAACCCCAAATATCATAATATTTAACCTTGACAGACCTACTATTTGAAACCCATAGGAAAAAAGCACAATACAGTAGAGAAAGCCTGTGTTGAGCTCAGAAAGATGTCTTTTCCAAATCTCAGTGTTAAATCTTTAATGCTGACTTGGGTCCCTCTTTAAAAAAAAATTTTTTTTTAGTAGCAGTAATTCTACTGCCAGTAAAATAGGATTTTCTTTAAAAGAACTTTGCAGTATTTCAAAGGTCCCTCTTTTTAATGACCAAAAAGTAAAAGAGAGAAACATCATACTATATCAAGCAGCTACAATATAACCCATTACTCAAGAACATCATTACAGTTTCTAAATCAGAAAAGCACAAAGTAGCAATACCATTTTGAGGATGCAAAATTGTCTCTGTACACTAAAGTCCCTTGAAAAACTTATAAAACTTGTGGTATAAACTAGTACAACTGAAAATGAAATACCTAAGGAGGAAAAGACCAGGGTTAAAGGCTCTGTATTGATTTTTTCCCCCTCACATTGGGATTAAAGCAATTTCAGCTGGGACCCAGAATTACAGATGTAATTATAATTTCCATTTATATTTTTAGACTGTGTACAAAGAAGTGTAATAACGGACAGCTGAACATTTTCCATTGTCCATTAAAAATGAAATGTTTCTGATGAAATCTCTGTAAGACCAAGTACCACTGCAGCAATCTCTCAATAACAGAGCTTGCTTCACATGCTTGGTGATGAGAGAGAAGGGAGAGTTGCCACCCCTTCATACGAAGAAATCAAACCAAAACGACATTAAGGTTGTTATTCCCCTCGATAATACTAAAGAGATTTCAGATTAAGATTAGTAACAAGCCTTTTCAAAGAAAAAGTAAAATTATCATTAAATAGCCTTTCTTGACATTATTTACAGGGTATGTAACACAAAGCATTGCATTAAGGAGGCATTATTTAAACCACATAGGGTCTACGGAGAGAAAAAGAGAAATTTCTCCAAGTACCACTGCCTGTCTGCTGTCCTTCCTCCATCCTTTACAATGTCCATTTAAGCCCAGGTTTCCTGGAGGTCTCTGATAGCGAGGCAAATGACTGCTATTGAAAAGCAAAATGTATTCAAGGTAAAGCAGGTGCTTAAGTGCTCTGATGGATCTGGGCCTAAAAATTCAAGTTGTAAACCCCAACTCAATTTCAAATGACTAATTGAATTTGCCTTTTTTTTTTTTTTTCTTAATTCCCTTTGGTTTTAAACCGATCTACTCTGTGCTTTCTGCCACAAAACACGGTGCAGTCAGTACTGCAGCACAGCCTGTCCCACCACACGGCTTCCACTTGCCGTTCCAGGGGGGCAAAGAGATCCATACAGAAACGCTCAAAAATGCTCAAACCCAGCACTGGTATATTCAGGCAGTCTAAATTCAGCCTAATTCCCGAGTCAGTGAGAAACCCAGATGCCTTTAGAGACCCCTACAAAGCTAATTAGAAGACTACCAGAACTCTACACACAGTGAAGTCACATGGGTTTTCTGAGCACGGCTACTGGGATCCTCAAAGCTTTTAACTGATTCTGGAAATCTTTAATCGCTGAATGTACAGTTGTAAAGTGTGTTTGCTGTTTGAGCATCTTTGGAGGAAGGACTGTTAGCATCCTTTTTTCTACATGCTTTGTCCCAGCTATTGTGTTGGCTGGTTGAGTTCAGTTCAAGAGCGTATCACTATTATCTCCTTAAAAAAGCAAAACAAAGAGAGAAACTGTGGCCATACCATGCTTCTAAAAATACATTCTTTCCATACGGAAGACAACTCAGTTCTCAGTAAACAAACATGCCTTTTCTTTAAAGCATAGTATCTCAGATTGAACCAAAACCGATAGCAAAAACTCTAAATGAGCGACCAAAAGCTGGTGACACATGGATATATATACAGCAGTACACTAGCATTTAGATCCAAGCAAAAAGCAAGTCACATGGATTTTCACTGTGAAATCATCCTGAGATTGGTTTTTCTTGCCAGATTTTGCCATGATCTACAACAGACTGCTCTCAAAGCATCTCCCTTCACCTGTAAAACAAGAGCTATTTTTCTTCCTTAATGAAGGAAAGTGCCAGCTACTCAATATCCAAGGACCCCTGTTGGCTTGGGGTTTTGCTTGATAACCTGGGCTGGGTTTTGTTCACACATTTCCTGCCCTCTGGATGGAACTCTGACCGCCAATTTCCAAGGCACTGTCTCAGACTATCTAGTGCATAGATCCAATCTCCTTGCTGAATTACATCTGGGGTGGAACAAAAATGGCAGATAATTCACTTTCTCCGAAAGTTAACACTCTCCTCCACTTGCTTCCCACGTGTGTTATACAGTGGACATGTTTGCATGTTCTGCTCTATTTTTTCAGCTGTTGCAAGCACATAAGCTATCAATTATACTCTATGCAGAGAGAAGATAGTAATTCGAGGAACGGCTTCCAGTTTATATAACTCCTCACCTCATCACTGCTCAAACATTTAAATGAATGCTTTTGGGCAAGAGGCCTGAAGTAGAGAGATTCCTTAGGTGTTCTCTCCCCTGCCATTTCCCCCCTCATTGAATGGTTAATCAGAGCAGCATAATTCTTTAAAACTAATATTTATTCAAACAGCTGCAGGATCCCATCTGCTCACGCAGAACAGAGGACAGAAGCAGCGGAGGTCACAGCAATACCAGGCAGAAGCCAGCAGAAGTATGAGTTCTGTCAATATCTCTATAGTCAGCCTAAGTCATGTTTGGCAGACAAAGGTTTTGAGTACAACAAAGACACTACCATTACCCTAAAGATGTGGTTAAGCTTTTAGCATATGCATTATGGTATTTAATATATTTTCAAAATAAAGCTTGCTGAAAGTCTGACTAGTGGCCTATGTGCTATTTAAGACCAACCATACGCCTACAAAGCTTTGCTGCTTTGTGTTTCTGGCATATCCACAACATCTTTACCTGTGGTAGAGATGCTCCATAGCTTACGCAGATTTTCCCAAATAAGCATCCACAAAAGAACAGTATCACTGCGCATCTTATGCTTTGTTTATGCCATATTTGAAAGAACTGTTCTAGTAGAAAATTTTGCACAGGTGCTAAATGACAAAATTAGTGCTAATTTACATAACTATTAAATGCTAGAACAATGCAATCTTTTCCAAGCCTGGAGATGAGAGTAAAGATTCTTAAGAAAGCAGGAATTAATCTTCTCTAACAGGGTACAACAGGAGTTTTAGCTCTATGCTTGCTCTTAACAAAGCTACTGGTCCATAACCACTAGTGATCTGAATGTTTGCAATTCTTCAACAAACTTGAATTACATTAATTTTTAAGGACTACTTTGATTTCACTTATATCTGTGATAAGATTGGATGGGCTGAAGAAGGACATCTAGAGGAAAAGATACATTTCTTTTACTAGGATCTCCAAAATCTGGAGAGAAACTGCTAACGTTGGTGGGCAGAATTGTTGGTGAAAACAACAAGTAACCTAATCAGAGTTTTTTCAAATTACTACCAGACTGACCCAGACAGCAAAGAATATGCTCCAACAGTGGTTGTGTTTCAGTCTAAACTGACTGCAATCATTAGGAACGCATCCATGGATTGCAGTGGTTCTGGCCAGGCTCGTACTAGCTTCTAGTAGTAAATTTCTAGCTGTTCTCAAGCTGGATCAACACATCTAAAGCATGACTTTCTAAAGCATCATACTTGAGGAGCAACACAAAAGCCTCTGGTGAATATGAGCAAAGAAATTTGGACAAAACCCTCTAAAATTGAGACTTTTCTCCTGATATGTTTAAGACTTCTGTGCAGAGAAATTAAATATGTCACCTACTTATGAAATGGAAGTAGTTTGGCTGCCAATTGTCTGAGCTGTGTTGAAACAGCTGCTCCAGCAACTGTTTTTACTATTAAATTCTTCAGTGATTCTCTTAATCCCAAATTAGATACCTCTCTCCTTTAATCACCAGTTTATATAAAAGCTCTTTCCTCACAAGGCAGGGTTTCACCAAGGATAACAAACAACGGCAGGTCTGCTCAGCATGCTGCCCTTGTGTTTCTCTACTCCTCACATCTCCCCCACCCTGCTTCTCATTTCTCGGTGGGTGGCACACAGAGTGCTCACGACTCTGTCCCCTACATGTTTGTAAAAGAACACAGAACTGTATTTGAGGTCTTAAGATTTCACAGCCTGTCATTAAGCATGCAATTAAGACTGTCCACATACAATTCACTTCCCTACTTCATCATCATAATCTTTCCTCTTTCTTAAACATGTACATAAGGATACCTGTAATTGACTCACTGTAAATGGTTTGCTATTAGAAGCTTGAAACTTGCCATTGTGACAGTACAACGTCCTGCAGGGCTGTGTTTCTGGTGCGGTGTTTTCTTGGTTTTTTTTTTTTTTTTTT
>VZTI01005927.1:359625-492559 GCA_013397865.1 Struthidea cinerea | reverse complement strand
TTTGTTTTTGTTTTTTTTTTTGTTTTTCCGAGTATGCTTTGCAAAGGTTGGATGGAGACAAAGGAATTGAGAACTAATATGGAGAACTAACTGCAGTCTGCCTCTGAGCAAAGGGTGCCACTGCAAAGCTGCTGTTTGCTCACGGGAACATAGCTGAGCAATGACACAACACACAGGCGGTTCATGTACAAATATGAGAGCTGCAGGAAGCTTGCTCAAAAATTCCTGATCCAACATCCTCAAAAATAATACATATTTACACCTGATACTGTTGGCTTCCTACATTTTTCCTTTGTTAGTTGTTTTTGAAGCACGTTTGCTGACAGCCATCTTTCAGCCGCACCTCCAGACATATTTATCAAGGGAAAGCTGAAGCCAAGAACTGCAGCAGAGTTGTCTTATTTTACAATGCTCTTTCTCACCTTTGCAGCCTAGAGCCCACACTTTTTGATCAGCTCTGAATTACAACTCGGCATAAGCAGCAACATTTTTATTCCAAATATCCGTACCTACAAAGCAGCCAGCTGAGCTTCCCAGTCTGCTGGTCTCCTGAGCCATTTCAATATCCATCTTAACAATGCAATGGATGTATTTGCATTTTGGAGCACACATCTTATTCCCCAGGTTTCACTCAGCACATCACTCTGTTGATGCATTCTATGGGATATATGCTTTTGGTTTTTAATTTAATCTTCTTCTTAATTTGCATTCACTTATCTTTTTTCCACAGATCCTTCATCTCAACCTAACCATTTTGTACCGACACTTTTTTCTTTCATTAGTATTTTGTTCCCTAACAGTTGTTTTGTTCTTTTACTCACTGGAGGCATAGTTAATACAGCTTTCTTGTCTGAGGCAATGTCTCCAAGACTTCATTAAATTTGATAATATTAATTCAAGTCCTTTTGTTCAAATGCAATATTTTCCTCCATCTCCCATATTTTTAAGCTGAATTTGGTGCCCTTAGTTTGAGTGGGAGGTCCTTATGCCTGATTATACACTAAAATTCATACCCGATCCATGTTTTCTGTAAATGTGACACTTGAAAGTATTTTTATTTACTCCGGATAGTATCTCCTTGCAAAAAGGCTGGCTGTTTAGTTTCAAAATATTAATTGACTTTTAAACTATTCCATATTGCATTAACTGGCTTTTTGCTATGAGGAGTTGACTGACTTATTAGGAAAATTGACAAACCCCATCCCTGTCTGCCTCCTTCTACACTTCCAAAGTATTCTTCTGGGACATCTGGCTTTTAGTGTTTTTTTTTTTTCAAGCTATGTCCCAGTTGTTACAGACGTTTTCTTCGGTCAATTTTCTTTAGTTATTCCCATGGAAATTATAGAGGTGGCCTGCCAGCTGCAATCCATGATTTGATGTCACGAACCTTGACCTTTCTGACTTTCTAAAGTATACTTTTTCATTATTTAGACTTAATTTGGCTTGGATGGAGGCATCATGTTCATTTCAAGTGATATTTCTATTTTATTAGAAAGCTGGAGGTATGTTTTACAACTAAATCTCCTTCCTTTTGTATTCACCACAGAGATTTCTGAAATTGATCCTGTTTACAAATTTCTTTCCTCCTTTCAGCCAAGTCTTAGAGACACAAGACCATTTTTTGAAAGGTCTGTAGTACACTGACACTTTTCCTTCCTGCTCTGCTTTTAATGCCTGCGACTCTCGCTGTAGAAGGTATACACAGGTTATTTTTGAACTCTGCACATTTTTGGACAAATGTGTTTCGACATCATATAGGAAAAAAAGTCTTCAAGCTTCACATATGGCACTGAGGTGATATTAGGTACCATGGCACACCTCAGCAGAGGGATGGAAACTGAGGTGGAAAAGTTTCAACAGAGCATTTCCAGCTCTCTGCTGCATGTATGTGTCACAAATCTGGTGTCCTGCTATAGGTTTGGGCTCTGTCCTTGAGACACAATGATTTCCCTGACATCTCTTAGAGCCTAGGTAGTTTCCACAGCAATCAATTTTAGTACCTTCCAGAGTTAAGGGAAGTTAGTTAGCCGAATCTTAAAACTGTTTGAAATTGGATTTAAGCTAATCTTTTAATGAGCACATCAGCTTGGTTCCCAAGCCTGGGCTCTAGCATGTAAGAATCATCTTTTTTCTTTGCCTGTATTTCATCTTGGCTGGTTTATTGCAACATATCTTGGAGGTCCTTTAATAGGACCAGTATTTCCATTAAAACTGATTCTAAATTCACCTGCCAGCACTTAAAATCCAACTAAAACCATACATATATTTCATTTATAATGAGATCACCACATTGGAAGATACAGACAGACAAGATTTTGCTGCATTTTCAATAAAAGCACAGCTGTCAAGATAAAAATCATATTAAAAAAATATCCCTGAATTACTGATATCACTTTAGATGATTAAAACAGAAGAGAAAGTTAATAATCAAGTACACTGGAGAATATACTGTTTGAATATTATTTATATTTCACATGACTAGGGTGATGAAGTTAGTTACACCATTCATTTTTGCACCCTACTTATTCTAATCCTGTTTAAGGCACCAAATTATCAAGTCTTCTTAATTTTGAAGTTACATCAGGGGAATATTAAAAAAAATTATTTATGTCAAAAATTAAAAAAGACCATTTACAATTAGTTCTCAAATGTTCCTCTTGACCACCTCCTCTTATTTTAATCAGTATGAGAAATGAGGGAGATGTAGACTTCATTCCGCCACCTGGAACTACACAGTATTTTCCCATCAACCTGCTCTTCATTGGCTTCCACCCCTTTGGAGGGAAAATCCTGGGCATTACTAAAAATATTGGGTATTATATTATGCACCAGAAGTTAACAGACTCACCTTGTAGCTGTGTAACATTTGTCCAATAACATGGTTTCACTGACAGGCTAAGATGTGGGTGATTCTGGACAGGGTTGATAAATTATTTCACTGCCATTAAAGTTTTGGCAGCCCTGCCCCCCTTCATGAGAGAGTATCTGCAGATGCTCTTTTTATCAGGTGAACATTGCTCCAATTTAAACAGTACTACAAGGCACCAATGGTATTTATTCCCTGCAGTTTGCATCAGCATTGTCACCCTCTGCCTGCCATAAAGCACTGGTTTGGGCAAATAAAAAATAGTTTGTTTTTTTTGTCGCAATTTCAGTAGAGCCACGTAAGGAAGTCAGCTGGTGAGAGGAACAGTGAAACACAGAGGCAGGCTGTTACTAAGGAGTGTCCGAGCACCAAGAAGGTGTCTGGAAGATAACTTGGCAGAACAGCAGCCATGTGATGGGACAGAGCAACGCTGTCACTGAGAACCACTGTGCCACCACATGGCACTTGTCAACAGCAACACCAAGCAGGATGTGCCACCTCTCAGCTGACAGCCATAACCACGACTGCACTGCTGGATCAATGCTGTGCAGCAAGTTGGTGGATGCCAAGGAGGAACATAGATGAGGTATACAAAATAAGAAAGAGGACAGATTTTTTCCAACAAGTGATGGAATAGGTTAAATCAAAGTGATTCCAAGCAAAAAAAAAAAAAAAATTTTAATTGCGATTTAAACCAGCATACAGGGAATTTTGATTTAAATAATTCATTTTAAACCTTGCTTTTTCATCTGGTCCTTGGCTAGTCAACTCCCAGAGGCTGGGAATGCTCTGACAAGTTGATTTACAGCTAATTATAGTCTGCACTAAAACTGTGATTTCTTTTTTGTTAACCAAGAGAATACACTATATACATATTTAAGTAATGTCAGTATATTAATTTCAGATTCTGCTAGACAATGGTGAATGATGAGTCTTATTTAATAGACAATTAACTTTTTCTCCTGATTTGTGTCAAGTAAGTTTCTGATGATTTTTTCAGTTTTCAGGATTCAATTAAATTACAGAAATCTTGCATTTTGAAATAAACTCAGTAAAATAAAGGCAAGAACACTCAAATGCAAGAAGCAGCTAATGAAACATGCTAAGTAATCAGTTTCTTCTTTGGGAGGAATCTTATCTGTTCATGATCCAGGTATTACCAAAACTTTGCTTTAGATTCGAAGGGCTCAAAATGTTTTTGACTCAACTCTGGAGGCTACCTCCTAAACTGACTGTATGGGTACTCTGGCCCCTTGAGTCAATGCTGTTTTCATGCTCTACGGTGTAAGACCTAAGTGCTCAATGTATTTAATTTATTGAAAGGGAGGTGAAAACATAACATAAATGATCTCTGCATAGAAATACTCAAGGGAAGGAATTTTGCAGGCTTGACTCTTAAAATCTACCAGAAAAAATATTTACCATAGTATCTAGAAACTGAAAGTGGGTAAAACAGGGAAAAAAAGGCATAATGTCTTTAAGCAGTAAAATAATTAACCTCTGAAGAATGTAATGAATTCCCCACAATGTGACTTTCTAATTCCAGGTTAGATGCTTTTGTAAATACATTTACAAAAGTAATGGGATGGATCAAAATTGAAATTTAGTTTGATGCAGAAACGTAGAAAGTCTTGGAGGATCAGAATTGTCCTTTCTGGCATCATACCTAGAAATGGAGAGTGTGCTGCTTTTAGCTCCTGCCTTAAGAAGTGCAAGTTGCGTGGTCAGTCTGAAGGGAAGCTTCCAGCATAGCACTGTAGGGCAAGGCTAGCTCCTTAATCCACTTCCAAGTTTCCCAGCTTCGGGATGCGTGTTACATTTAAGACAGATATTCTTGTGAGCCAATTACCAGATTGCTCAGCAGTCTTGTCCCAGCCACAGCAATACAGCTGAACCCATCTACACAGCCTGAACTCATTTTTCCATGCTAGCAGTTATTTTCTAATGCTCTCACAGCCTTCCTTTCTGGCCCTCCCCCTTTCCTTGACATAAATGTGTTCTTCAATAATACAAGAATTCCAGAGAAAGTCTGAAGTACTAGTTTTCCATTGGAATCAGCATTTCTTATTGGAAAGATGGCTGAGCTTTCTAATCCACACTCATCATGTCAACCAGCGTGCCGTCTCAGTGTCTGTCAGTCTGCTTTTGGTCACAGCCAGCTTTTCCACCACCACAGAAAAGAACGTGTCCTTGAACATGAGGCTTCTCCAAACAAGGCCGCCATTAGCAAGACTGTGATTTACATTAAGACAGACTTCCATAAAAGCAAGCTCAAAAATAGAACTATGAACAAACAGAGCAGCTTCAGCTTCATATCTGTTCCATAGCTCCATCAGGAAAATATTCTGAATTACACCAAGAAAGTAGGCATTAAAAATAGTTTAAAAGATACAAATGTTTTTCTGGCTCCCACAACCTTGCCCTGCTCTTCTTCCTAAAAGAAGAGGTGTAAGAGGTATAAGAATCAAGCCATTCTCCTCCTAAGCAGAAGGATTTAACATTGCTTAATACTACTACTCAGCACTACTTAGATGTAGCCTCAGGGCAACACATAAGTATTGAGTGCAAAGAACTGTATCTCTCTTGCAAAGCCTTCCATTCTGTCTCTCCCACTTGGCTGCTTTTCTGCAGACAGAACAGCACAATGCAATGAGAGATGAAGACCTGCCACTCTCCTGCCACAGCCACTTATCATTTAATTCAGATGTTTGCCTCTGTAGACATTTCCAAAGCAAGCCTACAGGCTGGCATTATTTTACCTAGAAACTTAACTATGTAGCTCAGTTCGCCACTCCTTAGACCAGTCACACAGAAAGCCTTTCTTCCAAGGCTGCTGCCTCCTTTTCCCCTTTTAATTAAACATGTAACCTTACACAGGAACAGATCCTCTACTCAAAAGGCAAAAAGGACATAACTAACTTCAGGGAGACCAGGACAGTAACTTGCTGCTGCGCCTGCTGAAAAGACAAGCACACTTGACAGCTGAATTCCTCAAACAGGGTTAATACAGACTTGTATCACCTGAATTTGGACCATAATATCTAGACTTAAATTAACAGCTTCAGAGAAAAACAGAAGAAAAACAAAAAAGGCAAAGCCACAATGACGCTTCAAAGCTTAGAATTTTAAAACCAGCAGCAGGTATGTTCAGATCTGACTCCATGCAGGATGCATGCCTTTGCAAAGGAATGGGACAGTGTCTTAGGGGCATAAAACACTCATAAAGATATCTGGCAGGTGAACATTCCTCCTTCTTGTCCGGTGGGGAGGAAGACCAAAGCTCTCTTCCTTAATTTGTCCATGCCCACACACACTGGCATGAGTCCTGCTGGCTTTCAGGTGAGCAGAACAGTTTCACTGTGTAGGTCCCAGCTACTCTTGACATAGCACAGATCCCCTCCTCCCTCCTCATCCCGTGAAACTGGCTGCAGTCCAAGCGCTTTCCTCTCCTTTCTTGTGTGTGCCACACCAGAGCAGCAGGCAAAGGTCATATCCTCCTGGACTCAACACAATATTGCAATAGGAATTTGTTTCCCAGCATCTACAACCCTCATCTGAAGCCTCTGTAAGTATCTCTTATTAAACTGGGCTTAAATGGCTAAGTATGCAGACAGTTCCATATGGCATCCGTACCAAATGTGGCTCAGTGGCCTCACCACGGTGAAGACAGCACAAGAGAAGGGGAGTAAACCCAAGGGCAGAAAACCGTGAACTAATACTAAAATGCTGGAGAGAAGAAAGCTACTCTTTTGAGGAAATACTACCTCTTCATTTCTTTCTACATTCCTGTTTCTTTCTCTTATTTTTTTTTTTTTTTAATGATGCTGCTCATTACGGTAGCTTTCATGGATCCTTCACCGAGAATAGGTTGGCAAATGGGTGGTTTTTACCTGGATTCCTCTATACTCCTGGGCAGTCAGCCACGAGAACAAAAGAAATCACTCATTTCCATTAGTGGCTGGCAATGAGACTGCATCCCCTTCGTCTGGATTTAGACTTCACTGTACAATCTAGTCATTTGTGACTGCCAGGGCTTAATTACTGCAGTAACATGAAACTGCAAAACTCACAAAACTGAAGTATAAAAAGCAGCAGCCGACTGCTGAATCGTAGGCACACCCAAGAGTGTGATATCCCAAAGCTCTGCTCCTGCCAGGGTGGAAACCCTCTGGAGACACGGCTTGGCTTGCGTGCAGCAGTGTGAGTGTTTGGGTTGGGAAGCACAAACAGCCGTGCTGAAGTGCAGGTCTTCTCACTCTCCAGCATAATCTACTCAGGCATGGAAAGAAAGGACACTTTCACAGTGATCTTCAAAAGCTTAGGGAATATTTGGATGACTTTGTAAACGGAGAGTTCCAGCCAGTTAAATACTCAAAACTGTCATAAGAGCTGGAGAGTTGTGTCTCCAGCAAGTTAAATGGAGGTTTGGGGAACAACACCGTAAAATTCATCATCTGATTCAGAAAAATGTACTTTAAAAAAAACCAAACCAAAACCAAACAAACCCCACAAAAACACAGGTTGTAGAGATGAGCAGTACACACACTGAGGGAACATGCTGAGGATGCAGCAGTTTGGAAAGGAACAGGACAGAAGGGATACAGAGAACACTTACTACATAAAGCAAGGGCATGTCTACATCTGCACCGTAGTGCTCACTTCCGGTCATTCTCCCTTGAAAGGAATACTGGGGAAATCAAACCAATTCTGGGTTATGGAAGTTACTTCACTTGGAAATTTTCAGTTTACAATGCTTGAAAAAATACAGTTAATTTTCTTAAAGGGAAAATTAATAAAAGAAGACATGATACACAAATATAAAAATTGCTGTAGAGAGTTACACGGGGCACCAATTACAAATTTAGTCTTGTAATTAACAAGGAAGTACTCAACAAAATGGAAGTTCAAAATAAATATAAAAAGAGTGTATATAGTTAAAGTACACCTAACTAACATGCAAAAATCACTGCTAAAAGCATGATAAGGAAACATGAGTGTTGGAGGACTGTGAAAAAAGATGGCTATTTACCCAGAAGAGTACATACCCACAGTCAGCCAGGAAATACATACAAGACACACGGTAGGAAAGCAGACCTCTGTTAGAAAAGCCAGTTACTGCACAGGATGAATCTCCAACAAAAAATGGCTGACTAATGTCATTTGAAGGCAGTAAGTAAACTGCAGACACATCCTTTGGTTTAGAAACCACACACATTAAAAATGCCTACAGACACCCAACAATGTCATGTGAGACAGCTTTTATATTCTGGTTAGCAGAAGTAAAATATTCTTATTTTCATCTGGAATTGGACACAGCATTACATATTTATCAATCAATCTTTCAGTGACACCTTTGAATGTAAATAGCTGAGTGGAGAAAGAAAAAGCAAAAAGAAAGAATTCACTGATTTCCTAAATGCCAGCACTGCTTCACAACAAAAAATCTCTTCCTGCTTATAGATACCTATTTCTGCTTTGCTTTTACAAATCAGCCTGCCTGTAGATCCAAGAAGTGGATTGGACCACGCCTCTGAGGACTTGCCCAGCCCTCTAATTCTAAAGGGGGAATATTTTTCTATTTTCGTTTTCCTCTCCCCGCTTCCCACTATCTTATCTAGCATCCTCTCACTCCCCTTTCTGGCTTGATTTATGTTACACTCCGCTATTAGAACTCCCATAGAAACGGGGCTGAAATCTCTGAAATGCTTCCTTTTTGTTATGCCCCACTGGTTTCAGACTGGAATTACTCTTCATTGAGTTGGTAAGGATTAAAAATTAAAAAAAGCCCTCAGAGAATTCATTCTCATTTCCAGAGCATTCAGTTAAAGCACAGAGATGCTCTACTGGAAGAGGACTGCAGTCAGACAGCCCTTACAGCAACACTGGGACTTCAGTAGCTGTGGAAGCTTTCCACAGCAATGTTCTGTCAATGCCAGCTAGGATTATATCACTACAAACTCAGTCATTTATGCCCTGCTATGACCTGTTATAACTCTTGCAGAGCCAGCTCCTACATGTCATGTTCTCTACCTGTGGATCATGACTCTTGCTGACATGTTCAATGAGAGACCTGTTATAAAAATTCAGAAGTCCCCATTAATAGTACAGGTATAAAATGGCAGTAAATCAGCAGCAAAAGGTGACAAGACAAAAGTGCAGAATAATCTCTCATGTTAGAGCCAGACATCAGCTGTGGACTGCTTTCCCTCCCCACTGGAAGGAGGGTGAGTCAGTGTGTGCACAAGGCTTGGTGCTGTACCTGGGTAAGGATGCATACTGCCTTTCCACCCCCTCGAAGTGAAGATTGTATGAGCTCCCATCTGGACCTTTTCCAGGCACCTGTGGAGAGGAGAGTAATTAGAGATGAAGATCAATTATGCAGCCCAGCTACTAACAATGCATCTCAAAACGATAAGCAGAGAACACATGATGCTGCAACATGCCAAAATCAACAAAAGAAAGGCAGGGGCTCAAAGAAGCTTCAAATCCATACATAATCTTATCACTGCTAACAAGAAAGGCTTCTGTATCAAAGAAGTGTTTAGAACAGGTACAATCTCCAGAGCCTTTCCCTCATCTACCTACTAGCTGGGATACTCTCTCTTCTTCCCTGGCTGGCCTTCCTCCTGGAATTCAGTAAAATGAGGACATCATCTACCTAAGCACACCCCTTCTGATTACAGTGGCATAACTACCTGAATCAAAGCTAACATCTTGGTACCAAGTCTGCTTTTTTCCTCTCCACTGGCTTGTTTGGCTTAAGTATAAAATACGATACAAACAGGTTTTCTTTCATTCTTAACACAAATCCAGAAACTTTCCCTGATGCCACTGCAAAGCTAAGCATCCAGCTGGGAGTTAAGTGCATTTATGATGCTCTGGTGCCATTTCAAAAGTGCAGCATTAGTGCACTCAGTCAAAATGCCAGCGCTACTTGGTTTGTGTTCAAGATGGCAACCGGCATTGGCTGGGGAGCACAATTCTATCAGGAAGGCTCCAACCGGGTACCAAATGGTGAACTTCAATGCTTTTAGCACACAGGAGCTCTCCCAATTTCACTCACTCAATGCCTGCTGATGGCCCAAAGTGTTAAGAGCCTTGTTAAAATGGAGCTATTAGTCTTTTCTTCCATAAATGGAGGAGGCTCTGACTGCCTTCACTGTTTCCTACATTAGTATGTATTCCTATTCCGGTGCTGCTAGAATCAGCAGTTTTATAAAGCAATACACTAAGAGGCCATTTAAAATCCCCTTCCCCTTTTACAGATTAATAGCAGAAAGGAAGATTTAATGCCTTTTCAAACATTTTTAACAATTCATTAAAAAGAAAGTAATAAATCACACTGAGCTTTCGGCAAATGCCCTATTAGGAAAAAGAGAAAACAAAAATTAACGTGTTTTTTGGATTCTACAGGTTAAAGTACATTTCTGTCAGTCCTGTAATTTATGCACAATACACCATTTTCACTAAAGAGACAGATAAGCCCCTGCAATGAGAAAAGTTGTGCATTCAGGTGTATTAAGTGTTATCTACGTTTACAAAGCATTTCTGTGTACATTACATAAGCCAAGTCCAATGCAAAGAGAGGCAGTATCATTTGGAGCTACTTGGCAGACTTAGAAATTATTCCAGACAAATACTGTTATACACCTTGGCACTCATCAAACATCCAAGATATTTGTAAGTGAAAAAAATTATTTAGTATAGGCCTCTTGCAAGCTCTCTTTTATCTGACTCAAAACAGAAAGGAGTTCTCACAGAACTGTGGGCCACAAGAAATAATCACCTCTGATTTGCAAGGACCCATGCTTTAGCAGTGCCTGACTTGGATGAGCAAAAAATAACAATAATTGCCCTACATTTCAAAAAGAGGGCAGTAGGCTAAAAGGATCATTCATTCATTTTTTTTCACCAGAAAAAGTAACACGCAGAGAGACTTTACAGAATCATGTAGGTGAAGAGTCACAGCCACTTTGGCTGTTCTTACACTACTAATTTCATCAGGTTCATAATTTCCCTTAAGTTCCCAGGTACACTGGTGGCAGAAGACCCTTCAGATTTCTCCTGTTTTATGAAGAACAATGAGAGGAAAAGAAAAAAATGTATAATCTGGTCTCTCACCATAAAAAACATGTAGTACATGGTCTACCTGTGCAGCTGTAGATAGGTTATTAATTATGAGCATGAGCCTGGTAATGGTGCATTCACAGCCCCATGTGAGTTTCCTGCACTCTCACACCTAAAGGGAGTAACAGCAGCCAGGCAACGTGAAAAAACACAAACACTCAGAATTGTGCAGGCATCAAGCAGTAACCCAAAACTTATACCAATCACCAAAAGTAAAAAATGTTTACATCACAAGGCCTTTTTTCAGCCTGAAAACACCCCTTTTTTGATGGTTTCCTACAGACCAAATAGAAGGCAATACCCCCTGCCAGGTCTGTTTGTATATATGATTTGAGAGACAGTTACCATAGAAACACCCTGGTGGCGGATACACAATTTTGCTAATTTGGATCCATCGAGCGGCTGAGTCTCCACACCCTATATAAAACCCCCAATGCACTGGAAAAGCATGCTCTGGCTCTGCACAGCTAATTAAAGGCTCAGCCATTTCTTCTTATTTCCCTTCTCCATCTGTCCATGCGACAGTAAAAGTGTATCATCACTCAGCCTGGAGTGCCAAAATGGTGCCTGGAATAAAATACTACCCTGATGAAAAGAGAAATTGTGAAAATAGAAACACCTCCTTAGTAGAAGTTATTTATGTTTCAGAAAGAGTCAAAGCAAAGGGTTCCTTTGCTGCCTTCTACAACAAACTAAGCTAAAAATCCGTGTGAAATGTACTAATTAGTAAAATCAAAATATTCCAGCTCCTCCTCCTTTCCTAAAACAGGACATATGCAGCTGGCCCTCAGACCAGGTGTGGAAGTTTTAACCACTTTTGTAGTTAATAATCGCAACATATTTAGGCAAACAAACAGTAATCTTAATAAAAAAGGATTAAAACCTGGAAGCCCTATCAAAGCCAAATGGGTGGTGGCCACGAGGTGACCAGCAAGGTGGGAGCTGACAGAAGGTGCAGTGCTCAGCTGAGTCCCTACAGACGCAGCTGGAAGAGCTTATGAGACCAACACCCCAATCAATAGAGAACATGACAGCAGGTGAAATTTCACAAATGTATGGTAATGCACAACAGAGAGAATGATCCAAAATACGCTCCTGTATTTTTAGGGTTTCAATTAACAACATCAACTTAAATAAGTGCCATCATTATGAACAGTTCATCTCTTAAGAGCGGCCTCAACTAACAAGCAAAACATGAATATGCAAAAATAATGGGCAGAGATAAACACAGAAACAGCCATCATCCTATCAGTGCAATTAAAAAAGCAGCACACTTAAACTGAGGAAAGGAAATACTATCTTTACCAAAAAACAACAACAAACAATTCATGAAATGTAACTGTTGCAAACTATTGGTATGCCAAGGCCTTTGTGGAATGTAAAACTAATAAACCAGATACAAATATGACTCAAACCAACTAACATCCTGTTAGCAGAAGACAGTGAAGTCTTTGACAGGTTGAAGAGAGGCAAAGCCTCGGAGAGCTGAATGGGAGAGCAGAACCTCTGCACCAGCAGGTTATTCTCCTAATTGCTCCTTTGGGAATCCCAGTCACAGCAGTGGCCACACTTGGAGACAAGGTACCAGACGAACTGGCAAGACACTGCCTCCATATAGTTCAATGCCTTCATGGTCAGGATTTTCTGTGTGCCAGAGAGGTGTTTTTTCTACATGGCTAGTGAATGTTTTTGTTGTTTAAGTCTCCTTTCTTAGAAAAAATAATTTCCACTAGGAAACAAAATTTCTGTGATAGAAAGGTATCACTTCAGAAAATATCCTATGACACCTCTGCATCCTTAATTAAACCCCTGCCAGTTCCCAGCAGCAGAACCAGGCTGGTGGAAGTGCAGACTGAAGGACAGCGTGGGCACTACATACTGCTCTCCTCTGTCCAAGCCTTCAGCAGGGGACCAATCTGAAAAGCCAAAAGGCAGCGAAGAATGAGTGAAGGCCAGGGCTCCCTACATTTCCCTAGACAAATAGAATTTGTATTTTTATCAAAACAGAAAATCGTAGGAAGATTAACATTTCACATGCAGATGCAAAACAGACAGAAAGAGAAAGCAACTGTACAGAAAAAGATGTAAAGAAAAGCAGTGCAAGTGCCAGTGCAAGTGATGTGCCTGGCAAACACGGTAACTGCAGGGCACTTTGAGGAGTTTTCTAACACATGGAAGTGACAAGCTAGCAGTGAGTATCCCTAAGCTTGCTAATAGGGACTAGGAAAAGGTCCCAGGAAAATAACAAAAAAAGGTGGTATGAATCTGCACTTGTAGATCAAGCCAGAAACAAGTATCTTAGAGCATTCAAACATCTGCAAATGCATTTTAAGGTATAAATAGAGTATACTTGTGAGCAGGTGTCTTGAGCAATTTGGAATTTGCCTACAGGAAAATTCTGAGGTTGCAGAACAACAATTCTTTAAAGGAAAATAAAGGATTTATTTAATCCTGAAGCTCCTGCCTATCTTGAAAACTGTACAGAAAAGTGCATGAGACTGTTTTTTCCCCAGGAGATCCTGCATTTCATTCCCCCCCACCTTATACTTCCTTCTTCTTGGAGCATTTGTTAAGGGTACAATTCTAGCTGCTAGCAGGAAAGCCTCTCTTGCCCCTTCCCTATGGATCAAGGTGTTAGGGGTTGGACAGATGTTGCGGTACAAAAAGTAACAACTACAGCCATCTTTTTTGAAGTTTAAGCTTCATGAAACCAGAATTGACTTTTTCTTGTGCATCCTCACACAGCTCAAGGTGAGAGCTACCACACCGCAAATAGAAATCAGCAACAACTCCTTGCCCCTACCAGCAGAATTCAGCAGGACAGTGTGTTCTTGCCTGGGGCTCTACTTCTTCTCACAGATTCCCACCTGACTCCCTGCTCAAGGTCCATCCTGAGTGAAGCCAGCACAGTGAAAACCCAAGACCATGGATACTACTTAGAAGGAAAATAAATGATACAGAGCCATTTTCAGGTTGGCTGTCTCATAAAGTTGCAGTTACTGTTCCCTCTCCTGCAGGTATTTAGACTTGCATATAGAAAACTTCATCATCATTGCAGATGTCAGTTTGTTAAAAAAATTCTTTTAAAGCTTTTTAACCAGCTATAGAAAAATCACTGCTCAGGGAAAGAAGTTTCTCACTGTTGAAAAAGAATAACATACAGTGGGTGTTGCATTCAGGATTATTAATTCTTCACTTAAATGCTAAGTATCTCTGTCCTTTTACTTTTGCTTCTTAACCCTTTGTTTTCCTGACTTCTGAAAAATAAGCCTCCTCCAAACATTTCTATTACCATTAAGATCAGAAAGAAAATTTGGACTGTGTGCTGCCCACTAAGTAAGTAGCAATGGCATAACTTCCTCAAGGCTGATGTGATTTTAGCGACACATTTGTGAATCCAGGGCAAAACACCGCTGACTCCACTTGAGCCACACTTGACTTATTTAAAATTAAGGGAGATCAGGAAAAGCTTATGGAGATAGGAGTCCTGGGACTCCTAACTTTTTCACTTTTTCACTGTGTATGCTCAGAAAAGTCACTTGAGCTTGTGCACTGTGGTTTTCTACCCATAAAAAATGGCAGGATACTACCATTGTATTTTACATGACTGACATGCACTATAAGACAGGAGCCACCCCAGGAAGGCCGCAGAGTGAAGCTTCTGCTCTGCCATCAATCCAAGTGCTTTGAAAATGCCACCCAGTTTTGCTTTTTGCCTGAAAGTCTGTGTATAAACATGACACATAGAACTGCTGCATTGCTTAGTACATTTTTCAATAGTCTTGTGATCATCTGCTAAAGGACTTGATTCAGATGCTGGTTTGACCTCTGTTCTCAAAGCTCTTCTTTTGTCTGTGAGCGTTTCTAATCACATGGGTTGAGATTCAGCATGCCAAAAAAGAGCCGTGGTATAACGGAATTTGCCCTTTAACCTTCAGGTCTCCCCTCTGCTGAGACACAGTTGGTTTTTGTTTTCAATTAAGTGAAAACTGAAGAAAAACGGAGAGGTAAAAGTGGATTTGTTCCCCACCTTGGTCTCAATGTTTCATACACAGGTGAAGCATCAAAATTCACCCATTTATTTTTTGCATTTCAACTTTGTCTGGTTCTGGGAACTGCAAGTGAAATTTAAGAGCACAATTTGACTTGCTAACACTTTCTTTAGCTGCTAAAACAGAGGCGGGTGATGTAAGGCAGTGAACTGGATGTTCCATGTGAAATGGTGGAAGTTGATCGATGGGGTCTTCTTAATTCCTTACTGCTGTGATATCCTCATTATCCCACCCTCAAAGACCTCCAGCATTTCCACAGAAAGCATATTTTCTTCCATCCAGTTTTTTTATGTTTTACATCAAAAGGTAAAGATTAAAAATTCTACCAGTGTCTACAATTCAAAAGAATTTTCCTGATGTTTTCCTTACATACACAAAGATGGATATATTTTGCTTTCCTGGTTTTGCAATGAAAAGTTGAAACAGTGATTTTGCGTTATTATAACACTCATCATTTCTCCCTCTAATTTGGATGGTTTTTAATAAAGCTCCATTGATTCCTCTGAAAGAAATCCCTCCTGGCAAAAGCAGAACACACACGCTGATTGCTAAATATGCAGCAATTATCATATTCAGCAGCGCACTTTAATATCTTATTTATAGATGTATCTATCTATAATTTGCTTTAATTAAGTTGCATTGATTTTAACGGCAGAAGTAGTCCTCGAAGAGGAGTCTAATGTTTATGAGCCCATTGGTACTGCTTTACCATTATTTGGTAGAAGACAGCACCTTTAATACTTATTTTTGATATTCTTAGTTGTGCTTTTCTTCACTAAGTGGCTGCAATGGCAAACCAAGATGATGTTCCACAGGAACTCTTAAAACCACCACCACCACCAATGAAGAACGAGAGCACTTTCAACTTCCATGTTACAAACTTGCTTATTACAAACAAACTTGTTTCCAAGATCAAGGAAGGGAGCAGTATCTTCCCAGCAGATCCTGAGACAGCTTGTTTTTCTGTTCCGGCTCCATTTTACAGATATCTCAGGACTACAATTGTCAGAGGTTCTCAAATCATGGTCCAATGTCTTCAAGTTTGTTTTGGGTAGTGTGGCAAATAACTAAAACTGTTTTATGTTCATGTCAACAGAAAATACAGGTTAAATAATTTGGGTAGGTGAATCAACGGATGGCTATAGGTGCCTGTTCACAGCCCAATCATCAAGTCATGACCTCGCAGTCTCCTAAAGTTCTGTTTTGTGGGCTCAGTCCCAGGGAATGCTGTGCTTTCTTTTTGTTAAGCACACACTCACTTTAAGCATTTTATACTAATCTGGTTTTGAGATTATTCCAAAGAACACTTGATGCTATTGGAACCGTGACTGAGTTTGTCAAAAAACATCTTGAAGAACAAAAGCAAGGTGTTGCTCACTAGGAGAGGCACACTGCCTTGGTTTCTGCTGGGTGCCACCACATACCCCAGCCCTGATTCAGGAAAGCATGCTAAATACTGAGGGGGGTTTTCTTTTAATTTCAATAGCATCTGATTCCTCTTGGAGGCATTCCCAAAGCTAACATACACCTGCATCTCTCGGTGCCTCTATCTCCTTTATGAGTGAAAATACACGGGAAAAACCTTTATATCTCTGTATGCTGAGCATGTCTTCACACATTTGAATACAGCATTCCATTGATGATGATTTTGGCATCCTCGTCTCTTAAGTAAATTCCATAAGATATTACTGGTTCATACCAACTGAGACTCTATCTCAGACTACCAAGGTAGCTTTATAACATTACTTATGCAGATCTTAATGTATCATTCCCTGTAAGTATTTTTTTAAAGTGAAAAATAAGTGCTGGTTTTTAAAATCACTGCCTTTTGGAATATATCAGCACTAATTTTATAAGAATTGTTCATGTTAAAATGCAAGGGCATGATCTCAAAGGAAAAGCACCAAAGTAGCTATGCAAGTACATTTTCAGTTTCTGGTCATCATTTTTCATTCACTGATTATTGCTTAAGTGTTGATTAATAGTTATGTTCATGCTGCTAGAATGCATTTCCCTTGGATGAGAAAAACATCCTTGTCCAAAGGAAAAAAGAGACAGTAATCAAACCATCCCTCCTCTTCCCCATAAGAAACACAGACACACACTCCAGAGCCACTGATGATCTTGGTTTTGCTGTTGAATAGGTTTGAAAATTTTCACTTAGAAAATCAGCTGTGTGCAATCAGAACACTACTTGGTTGGTCCGATTGCAAGGCAATTAAATGCTCCCCTTCTGACTGTCTCGCTGTACAGACATATACATACACATGCTCACACACAAGTGTACGTACTCAGAGTCACTTGTCCCTTCTCCCTATGCAATGAACACCAGGAACACTGAGAACAGCAGTGTTCCATGGTGGAATTAAGCAGGGCTGATTATCTCAGGATTTACTTTTCCTCCTTGGTAATGCCCTACCTCTTGTTCAAGGAGGTGAAACTAATGGTTTAGATTTAGAGGGAGCAGAAAATTCTCTATAAAGGCAATAGACTGAGGGAAATACAAACACAGATGGGAACTTTAAAAGGGAAACAGGCTGTTCCCGTAACAGTTTAAAAACATGGCAATTGCCTTAGTTTTGTAGAAAACAAGCTCTCAGCATTTGCTGTATCTTGCAGCACTAAGGAGAGAGAAAACAGCAAAGATGGAGGTGAAGCCAGAACTGCAAAGTGTTTTTTGCACAGCCCCACAAAGAAAATACTCTGCTTTCTGAACCCTCACTCCGCGAACCCCCGATCCCTGGTGCTGGAGGACTATAGTTTCCTTTGACCAAGCAAAATGAGATCATTTCCTGGCCTGTGTCTGTCTCTGTGGGTGGCTTCCTTTTCCATTAGTTGTATAATATGTTTTGGTTAATTCTATCTCTTAATTGTCTTTAATGAGCACCAGATTTGTAACACCCTCACTTGCAAACCTATTTTCAAAGTAGAAGCAAACAGAAGTTTCCCTTGAGTTGAGAGAAAATCTTAAAAGCAGCAAAACAAAAAACCAAAAACCCACAGCACCCATCAGCATCGATTCTTTCCTACTACAAGGAGGCATTTCAATTGCTCTTCCCCTGAACCAGGCCAATGTAATTAATCTCTTCCCAGCCACTAAAGAGAATAACTTAACCTGTCACAGAGATACACTTGTGATGCAATATACAGCATACTAATCCATATGTGTGGATACGTTTCTAAAGCAGGTCTCCTTTAGTTGTTCTACAATACTGTGTGTAATTCCTCTCCCTCTATGAAACCAGTCCTCTGCTTTAGCCTGTTTGAAACTAAGCTGCTTCTTGTTCCTCCCAGTCTTGCATTCTTTGCTTCTCTTCTCACTGTAATTAGTTTACAAGACTACTTATCCAGATGATTACTGCTTTTAAATGACAGTCGTCTTTTCTTTTACTCCAGTTCATTGTTGTGTATCATTTTGTCTTGCTATCTGAATACCCAGTTCTCTAAAGCATTTTCTCATTACGTTATCTCCTGATATAAGGCATTTTGAAATACTTCATGAGAGACATTGTATGAAGCGAATTGAATTGAATTTTCTCTCAAAGTCAGGGGCTTTCAGCATCTTTCTCTAGCTAAGTCAGCAGAGTTCTTGGCACCAATGCCAGGGTGTAATGGCCATGCTTTGCAGCTCAGCTATGAGCTTGTGCTCTTTTTAGGGAAAATGAAATGACAGTGTCAGTACCTGGAAAGCAAACAGAGGACAGATCAATATTTCCATTTATGATGAGGACGGCAAAATGAAAATGTTTGGTGTATTTTTGAGTGTTTTAATGCATTGAGATAACGCTGTGTCTACCTACATCTGGTGTTGGTGCTGAATGTGCACGCAGGGGGTATATGCATGTGCATGTCAGAGAAGAAAAGAGGGAGGGAAGGGGGAAATAGCAGGGCATGGAACTAAATTACAGAGCAAGTAGTGGAAATAGACAGTGAAAAGCTTCCTGCAGGCAGGCGGCTTCACAGGGGAGAGCAAGCCTTTCACCGTCTATAAAATCATGCCTTGCTGGAGGTCCTCAAGAGTAGAAGGGGGAGCACCTAGAGGCACTAAATCTCTCACTGTTGTATTATTGCATTCTATGCACTTAGCTACTGTAAAAACCAGCACACTGCTTCAAGAAAAGGAGGAAGAAAGGGGAAAATGACCAAAGGGAAGAAGAAGAAGATGGCAATAAAATTGGAAAACAAACCCCTGCCACAGCTCTCCCCAAGAATACTTCACATCAAAGAAAAACTGCAGAGTAAATCGTCACGGAGTTAAAAGTTAACTTCAACTCCTTCCATTGTGATTTGACACCACTATGGAACAGTACTCCTAGAATTTGAATGGTTAGTCTGCAGCACAGGCTATTAAATCCACCTTAATCCTGTTAAACATAGATGCCAATAAAGAGAGGCGCTCTCTCAATGGCATCATGACAAAAACTCTCCACACTGCAAATTCAATATGGTTAACAAAAAAAACCCAAACCCAACCCCCGCCCCAAACCTGGATTAATACTGAGCAAACAACATCAGCATAAGCAGGCTTAGAGACAGGAATTGCTTTCCATATGCTATGGCATCAGGTTCCTCCGGATCTTCAGATACCAGTCTGTAAATGTTACAGACATTGTTTCTCCTGCTTGCAACTGCTGTTGAGTGGTGACCTTCTTTGCTTGCTGATACCAATTTAGCAGTTGGTACAGTTTTTCTGTGATTTGGTACTGTCTGTTGTTTGCTGGTACCAGATGGATACCAGATGGGTAACTGTGGGCAATGGTTCCTCTGTGTTCCAGTCCCAAAAATCACTGCCTATAGGGTCAGTCTTGTCTGTTGACTCCTAAGTGGCACTTCAAAGCAGCATTCTGAAAAACCTCAACATCTGTTCCTTACTCCTAATGACCTTAAAAAAATGTTGCAGACATACTTTCCTTTAGCCAGGAGTTACTGTGCATCTGCAGGAAAAATACAACCTTACAGATGCTCACAGCCATCAAACTCACTCTCGCTAATGGCAGCTCCAGGAGCCACCACCTCAACTCTGAAAGTCAGCACCGAATGTGAAGTATAATCAATATATTCTTTTCCATGGTAGCTCCAAAATGTAGGAGTTCAGAGATATTTCAAGGCATTTTTCAAAAAAGTACTTTCAGCAGTGAAGTGAAAGAACAAGAAAAAATAAAAAAGTGGCTTTGAAAGGCAGCAGGGATACCTGAGGGCTAAGTTTAAAGCATGGAGGGAAAGCAAGAAAAGATAAAGTGATGGAAGAGATCTGTTAACTGTTAATTTCTGATTGGTCTTTCAAAATGTTGACCTAGTTGTCAAACTATAGACAGGAGCTGAAAGGTCAGTTAACGGAGTTGAATATTGCCTGTTGCAGTTACCTCCTATGTTATTCCATACAACTGCTTTTGTTTCTAAAAAGGGAAAAAAAGTTGATTCAGGACAGTACGCGAGCATTTTAGTAAATCCTCTATATGCGCTAGAGCAGAATGCTGTCTACAGAAAAATACAGCTGACATCAAAGCATGTTCCCCACCCCCTGTCTTGCTTCATGGAGAAGTTATGATAAACAGGTTATGTGTTCCCTAAGGTTACCATGGAAACTCTTTCTTTTCAGGCCATCATTTGCAAAGGTAAAATTTGCATTAAAATGTGATGGAATTTGATTTTGTGCATGTGTGTGTGAAACTCAAGTGGGGTCATGCTACCACGCAGTATAGCTGTTATTTCAAACCCAGGAGCATACGCTTAAGAGAGAGATCTATTAATCCGTGTAAACACCTCAGTGACCAAATTACAGTTTAATTGCTAACTTGACAGGTATCTTCCTAGCAAATTAACAGAAATATATTAAAAATTAGCTTCAAACGCAAATGTAAATGTTCATACTGATCCACTGGTGGGTATCACTAGATAGCGTTTTGCTAAATTCCCCTATAATCATTCCACAGGAAAGATTGAATTTAGATTGTCAGAATGACTTTGTTTTGATGATGGCAGACCAGAGATGGAAGGCACAGGCACGTATTTCAAATTATAAATTTTTATCTTATCTTGAAGAAGTTATCCTCAAATTATGACCTATAGAATATAATTTAATATAACCATGCTTACTGCATTACAAGAAACTCTCGAATCCAAGTGACTCCCCTCATTTTGAGTCATATAGTAACCTCAAAGTCAAAATTTCACTCTAGGTATCTGCTACTCTGACTTTTCTTGGAACAGGTGATGGTGTAAGGCATACACCCGATCCAGGCTTCCCCAGGTTCCTTCAGAGCTACTGCCCTTGTTTGCTGTCGTGCGCAGCACTGGCATTCCTAACACAGAAGGGCATTATTTGTAATAGTAATTTTGACAGTCATTACTCCAGCCTAGCAAGAAAACAGATGAATAGATTAAATCTAGAAAGATCTTACAATTGATGACCAGACTGAATTGCAGAGGAGAAACCAGTATTTGTCCTCCTGCTCAGTTGTACGCATTCACAACTTACATGCTAAACTTGATATATTACTTTATGAAATCTATGCTGCTCCGGGACACTGGATTATTCACATATCATCTGTCCTGAACAGCAGGACACCCTTGGAGGCAGAAGGGTCAGAACTCATATTTCTGCTTGCAAGGCAGACATTCCAATATCACCTGGATTACAGAAGACTCAATATCTCCTATCATACAGGACTTACGACATACCATTCAGCTGGAATGACTCTACTTAATATTGGGCAACATGACATTTAACACAGCAGTCAGGCCATTTGATGAGGAAAAAGCAGCAAAAACACAGGCAGCAGTATGTGTTGTGCTTCCTTTCTTAGTGTTTAGTGTCAAAAACACTTGTTCAACATCAAAAAAACTTGATTAGTGTCTCAAAACACACACACACACAAAATCAAATAAAAATCAACCCTTCAGATTAGGTTGCATAGTGCCATTCTGCCTTGGAAAATTTCTGCTTACAAATTCAATGTACTAAACCAAGCAAGAACACTAAAGAAGTTTTAGAAAACCAAACGCAAACAAAGATAAAATTGATTACTAACTTTTGCAGAACTTCTCAAAACTCAGCACATTTGATAGAAGGAAGGTATTCCAGTCAGATTCTATACAGAGCAAGAAGGAAGATGCTACTGCTCCCTTTTCCAGTGTTTTTTAAGAGCCAGACTTAGGGCTGAACATTGAAGATAGCTGGCCTTCAGCAGAACAGTCAAAGTTATGTACAGCACCAGCCTTACGGGGTAAATGCAGTTCTCTTTTTCCATATTTTGTACTTTATTTTAATGCAGTCTTGATATTAGATTAGCATCTGCACTACAGACCTTAGACTGGGAACTAATAAAGTTATCCACCCAATCTCTCCATGTCTGAGTCACTGACTTTCTTTTTCATTTTAGAAAATTATAATGTCGCCTGTTTGTTGAGAAAAATAGGGCCTTTATATATTCATAGATAATTGCTTAGACCCAGCACCCAGTGATACATTCTAATTACTTTGTACACCTTGGCTGTGAAAAAATCCTGAACTTTTTAGTGTTTTTTCAACTGCAAGACAACAATGTAGCCAGAGCACTGACACCCTGACTGCTGAAGCTGCACCTAGGATGAAATTTAACAAGCAGTTCTGCTAAGGCATTTTGCAGTGAGGAACTTCAGCAAAACCCAAGAAGACCCAAGGCCTCCACCTCAGATCTTGCTCTGCAGTAATGAGAAGTGCTGCACAGTTATACAACAGAAGAACTCAATCCAGAAATCAAAAGTAATGAAAAGTCCATTATTTCAGTTGGCTTCTGTCACATACTTAACTATAACAAATAGAAGATCTGGGCTCTCTAACAGCCTCAATGACACAGTTGTATTACTTGACCCAGCTTCTTTCAAGCCCAACCCTTGACCCCTGAGTTCTGCACACACTGGGCAATCATTGCTGTTTGCCTCACTGAGGTCATTCTGCTTTCCCTGATCTTCAATGGACAAATTTTGCAGTCCTTTGTCCAAACTACTCTCTGTTTTAGCAGGATATTATCCCGAGCAGGCAGAGCTGGACAGTGACCAGCATATTCAAGAAAGGGGGTGCTGTCTGGCACAACAGTAGCCAGGCAAGTCTTTGGATCATTGGTATGTTTTAGGGAAGAGATTTCTTTTTAATCAGCAACACTGAACATGAACATGACCCAGGGAAATTAAGTCGTAAGAACTGAAAAAGAAGTCAACCATGTCAGCATCTATTTGACAAATGCACCGGATACCTGGTAGTAAAGGCCACAGTTTGTGCCTAAAGGGGGTCAGGTTTGAGGCCTGATTTCAGGCCTGATCCAATAAATACCTACTTGCATGCTTAGCTTCAGACATGAATTTCAGTGGCATTACAGACTTGTCTTGTGATTAAAAAGTGAGTGTTTTAACTGGGGCCCCCTTCCAGAAGTTGAAGCAGGCCTCTTACTAATGGCCTGAGGAAGAGGAGGTCAATTTTAAAAGGAAGCCTACTTTCCACCCTCCCTTGTAGTCAGACCCAGGAGCAGCTGTATTTGATTCTACTGGCGTGTGGGGCACTGAGCTGCTGGGGGTCGGGACCAAGCTGTCACAGAGAAGTATCACTGGGGGTAAGTAAGGGAAAGCCCAAGGTGCAAAGTACTGGCTTTGGCAGTCCCATGTGCCAAGGCTCAGTGTTAAAATCTCAGTCCTCTTCCAGCTTCCCTATGTGACGCTGGCTTGAGATTTGGCAGAGTGTGCACACACGCTCAGGGAAAGCAGCCACACAGTCCCCTGTCTACAGAGTGACCAGCAAGTAGACAGAAACTTGTTGAAGCCTATACTGGCAGGAGCTTGCCAAACCTGAAGCAAACTACAAAGACCCAGCTACTACTGAGAACTGAAGTCAAGCCGGATTACAGCCTAGCTCCAAAAAGGTTATTTGTGCCCATTTTCTGTGCCCCACAGAATAAAAAGCCCACAGACAAAAGCTGCAGAGCTGTGGGCTATGTGCTCAAAACCAGTAACTGTTCAGCATACTAAACAGCACGGATTACTTGCTCACAAACTCCCCTCATCAATATAATTATCAGTTAGAGATTTGTTTCTTGCCTCCCTTAACATATTGGCAAATTAAGCAAAATACATACAATGGAAAACCTCTAGGGTCCTTCATATCATATCAAGTTGATCCATGGCAGCTGTCATGATCTCCGCAATGCCCCACTCAAATCCTCCATTTGGGCAGTATCAGCAGAACCTACCCTAACTGCAAAGGACATGATTGCTGGCACATTTGGAATCTCTCAGTACTCTGAGCCTGCAAGGACAGCCACAGCCTGGCAGCACCACATGTTTTTGTCTGATTTCTTTCAACAACTTGTACGAAATAAGATAAATGCTTAGTGTTTGCCTTCCTCAGAATCACCCCCCTGCACTGAAAAACAGCGAAACCCAGCTGTTTGCTGGGGCACCTTGTGGAATAGATGGCATGAGGTATTTCTGGAATTCACATAATATTGTGGGCTATAAACAGTACCAATGAGCTTTGATAAGACGACATATGGCACCAGAATTGTTTCCCCTGGTAAATAAGAGCATGTACAAAGTGTATGCATGAAGACATGAGCATTTCAGACTCCCCTCTGGTTCAGATAATCTGTGCCAAATCTAACCTTTGTATAACCAGGAATGATTCCAAACAAGTTATAGAAGTCACTCTTTATTACTAATATTAATGGAATTGAATTTGGCTCTCCTTGCATGTGCCATTTGGAATAGTTTATTTTTCACATGAGGTTTGGCAGGGACTTCTCCCAAATAATTTCCCCCCCAAAACTACCCCCAAAAGCTGGCCTGTAAATTTCAAAACTGCTCTTAGTTAGAACAGCTCTGTACAATACATCCCAATCTGAAACCTTCATTAAGCAGAGACAAGTTGGGGCCATAAAAAGTTATCGATCAGTTAGTTGATCATACATTCTAATAAAATGTTTTGTGTACTCTCTTAATTAGTATTCTAACAACAAATACTTCTGATCTGTATTTTTCAAAGCAGCTATACTTTAAATATGTTATTGTATTTTTCTTTTTATTTAATGTTTTCTACTAATAGTCTGTGGACTCAGAAAGTCTGGAATTTGCATCAGTTTCTGCTATATGGTTTCACATAAAATTGTCAGCTTCTCCCATTGCACTAGAAGACAGGAATGTTACTATTCTAGAAGCTGGAATTCTGGTTTCCAACCATAGTCCAACACAAACGTTTGTGTGTTTTAGGAACCTAACCTATTTGAAATACAACATCCTGAACCTGCAATTAATTGATCATGAAAAGTACAAACAGCTCCTTATTCATCCTGAAGGAAGCGCAGAACCCTTTGACACATTATGGAAAAATAATGCAGTTATTAATGCTCCTTTCTTTGTTCTCGTTGAGTTTTAGGCTTGGAATCCTTCCAGGCACACAATGAAGTACATGGCCTTTAACACACACAGACATGATTCTTCTTTCCTACACTCAACTGGGAACTGACAAAACTCAGTACATTACAGGTTTGTTTCAATTGAAATGTTCACAGCCAGTATCCAGAGACAGGTTTTCTTGTATCTTTAGGTTATTTACAAGCTTGCAAATCCGATCTGCAAATAAGGAAATGGCTTTTAGAACCAGTTAAGCCAAGGTTCCGTATGGTGACGCTGATGTGGCCACTAACAGGTGAAGAACTGTTCGCAATGTGGCCAGTGTTACATGCAGTCCTTGAATGTACATTAAAAAGATACAGTTTCAAGGATTTACTGCCATCCTGAAGGAAAGAATTGATGTCTTAAGTAACTGGATTTGTACAAAGTCTGTAAGACAATCCAAGTAAATCCTCAAATAGATGATTAATTCCTCATTATTTAAATGCCCTTAAATACAAGTGCAGATGCTAACTGCATGGCTTTGTCTTGACAGCTCCTTAGCTATTTCTCATGATCTGCTATTAGGCTGTGACTCTAAAGCCCTGAAAAAGACTGTCCATGAAAAAGCCTTCCAGCTCCTAGAGTGACTAAGTTCTTGCAGCTTATTGCTACACAGTTCTTTCAGGGTTTGACTGATACTGCAGCTGTGATAATAGTACATCTGCCTCATTCGGGAGACCTGGATTAGGTTTTTATTGGGTATGTTCATGACTGCTTTGAATATCTGATGTCGCACTAAGACATGAGAATGCGTGCACATGCCTAAACCCTTTTCAGACCTGATATATCCCAATATTCCCTAGCTGTCAGAAAATTTTAGGGTAATCTCATTTTACATGGACAACAACAGGCATTCAATTTCCTAGACAATATTTATACTTATTATCAGCCTGTCCTTTGGCTAACCAGCTGAGGTTTACTTTAAGCCTTGTGATCCACCATACAGAATTTGGTTTATCATTTATGCTAGTTATAAACCTCAAAAGAGGGGGTGGGTGATGGGGGGGGGAAAGTCCAAAGGATGCAAAACTCGACAACAAACCAAAGCACAATGGAACTGGAAAAGAATTTTAAAGGGTCTGGCTCTATAGCAGAGACAGTGCTATATACATTTGTCTGTTTATGGAGACACACTAAACTGAATTATTCAGTTCCTTACAAAAAGAAAAGGAACAGACTGTGGGGAAGAGAAAGCAGAATGAAGGCGCAAGAGAGCAAAAAATTCATCCAGCAACAGATGAGAAGAACAGAGGAGAATTGGAAAATGGATGCAGGGGGGAGGAATGGATGATGAGAGAATAGCAGGCCTATTTAAAATGAATTTTTGACCTTATTTTTAAAACATTTATGGATCCCAATTGCCTGTCATGAGATCATTTTCCCTTACAATGCTAGCTTTTCAGCCGGCTCTGCACTTTAACTTGATTTATCCCACTTAAAAAAAGTAGACTGTTAGAAGCACCCCTTCTATTAGAAATTCTGTCCCACTACAGTGTCAGCTAAAGGCCACTTGTCAATGTCAGCTTTATCAGATAGAAATTTGCCTCATGAGTTCTCAGATACTATTTTGGAGGACAAGAGCCAGGGTCCATTTTTGAGGCTGCTGATTTGCGATGGGATAGTGTCTTCTCTAATTATCCTCTGCTTTTCCCAACTTATCTGCATGTTTCATGAGATGGTGGGAAGTGATTACAGCAGCTGCTGTACATTAGAAAGACATCTTATAGGAAAGTTGGCTTAGGTAAAAAGTTGGCTTTTCTCAGTTGACTGAGAAAAGTAAGGAAAGGACCAACTGAGTCATAAAAATACAGAGACCCAGCATTTCTTTTCCAGCTCCAGCTTCCCTGGCGCCATAACTTCCGGAGGGAAGAAAGAAAACTTCTACCAGAAGGTTTTCCTCCTCCTCAGCTGTCTGTTGTCTCTTTAAAGAAAGACTTGACATCCTGAAGATTAGAGTAAGTTTTTATTTATTCACAATTATGCAATTAAGCATCAGCATGTCTCTTCACTGATAAGTAAAGGTGGAAAAAAATCAGCTGTTGCTCAATCTGCATTACCACAGTACTGCTGAGGGTCAGCTGCCTGAGGTGGGAATGATGGCATTGCTTACAAACCATCTTGAGGACTCTCCTGGCAAGATGCTTTGAGACACCTGTTTTCTTTTTAATATTTTGATTCTATTCCTGTTCTTTCTTTTCCATCTCTGTAGATTGTAACACAGGTATTTTAAGTGTAAAACTACACGCAGGAGTAGAACTTTCAGCCACGAGTTGAAAGAGAGCAAGCTGTGACTGCAGTATTTTCCAGGCTAGAAGACAGTGCCTACAAAAGCACGACTGGATGGATCAATGGGTGATATTGTTGCAATGAAGAGACCAGAAGTCCTTGAAGTTTATAAACCACTTCAACAAGAAGAACTGTTGCAGTAACAAACTTCAGAGTACTAAAGCCCTCAAGGTAAACTCTGATTTTTGAGCAGACTGCCGTTCCTCACAACAAAACTATTTACAAATACTCCGTGCTGGAAGGACAAAAAGCAACAACCCTGGTGCTACTATTATGAATCACTATTATTTCAAGAGTTAGATACTTTAAACACCCTTTCAGGTGCTTTGATTAAGAACAACATGCCTCACGGGAAAAGCAAAGCTTTAGAAATCAGTAATCTCTGGGCATTATACCTAACGGGAAAGGCTTAGAGAGGATTACCTAGAAGAAACCTTTGTGAATCTTGTGAAACTACACTGGATCATAAATCTCAACCTCATCTGAGCATTAATAAAGTTTTATCAGTTTCAGATAAGAAGCAGAAATCCCCAGGCTGCTGAAGAGGTAGCCCTGACCCAGTCTGAGGCTTGTCAGGACACTTATCACAACACAGAATTTCAACAGAAAGACACATTTGACGCATATTCTTATTTTAGTTCACAAAAGCAATTCAGAAGAATGGCAGGTACACTGACTCACAAACTTGGGTCACAAAATTTAATGCAGTGGATTAAAGTTAACTGCTCTAAGGAAAGAATTATTTCGCTGAAGATGACACTTAGTAATTGAATCAGAATAATATATACAACAACAGTTTTGGAGTTAATGAACTAATACATATGATAATTTATGTAAAAACACCCCTTTTAACTCTGTATCTCTCTGTGATTGCAATAAAGTCTAGTCTTGCACAGTTTTTTTTTTGTACTACAGCCCCAGTCATTTTAGATTTCACTTCAGCATTCACACTGATAGTTTGGAGACATTAAAACCAATGTTAGTTCAAACTTCAGATGTATATGGATTCTTAAGATTTTAACAGAATTCTGTCTTTTTTTAAACTAAAATTTTGAATTTAGCATAAATTGCATTTTATTGAAGTTACATTTTTGAATGCTGGTTGATTATAATTCCTTCTAAAGAGACAGAGTCCAAGTTCAAAACTTGCTCAGGCAGAGCTCTTGAGTACCCCTAGACGATGGTTATTGCATTTATTTAACACATTCAAAAATCTGGCACTGTTGATTTAATCTCTGCTTCTTCTACAGGTTATAGGTTACTCTTCCTTAGTGGGGAGAAGACATACTCTTCATATGTCTCTGTGTAGTGTGAGTCCTAGATGTAAAACAGGGAATACACCATGCCTGTAACAGTTCTGTAGTGTTTGTAGAATATTTTAAGATCTTTTGATGGCAGAGGAGCAAATTATTACATTTTTCACCTTATAAAAGTTATAAAGGCTGTAACGTGGCCAGATTGCTACTGTCCTGTGTGCAGAAGGAAGGGTAGGACAGACATGCCTCTATTTCCTCCCTCTGACTTTGCAGCTAAGCACAGTGAGAGTCTGCTCTTCTAACGCTCTTGTTAACCCAGAGAATTACTGGATGAACAGCCAGAGTACCATAATTCCATCTGAAAAGCCCTGATGCTACCACATGTGACAAAGTTTGGCAGTCACTCTCTATCTTGGGCTTAAAGGAGGAAACCTGGGCCTAAATCAAACACAGTGAACTGACAAGTTAATTTTAGCCAAGTTCTCACTATTAACTTTTTCTTTGGTGGGCTGGCGTGAAGGATTTCTCCATTCCTATGAACTCCCTAAATTAATGTTAAACTGATACAGGATTTCTAGAATACACAAACAAAGCAGCACCTTCTGCTAACTCTGAATGTTGCAAAAGCACTTTGGATCCCATGGTGGACCTACCCAGCGCTGGTCGTAGTCAGACAGCTGTGTCCTTCCCTCGTCGTCCTCATAGAAGGGCAAGCCCTCCCGCCTGGCCTGGTGGTACTCCTTCCGTAACCTCTGGATACGATCAGCATTGCCCCCACCTGTGCAGCCACTGAGGGGAAAAAAAAATAAATCTAAATAAAACTCCTATGAACACACATATCTGACACCAGGTACACACCCAAGACAAATTGATCATGTTTGATTTCCTGATTTGCATCGTTCCCACCGGCCCATATCAGCCTTAGTTTTGCTTTCTTGTATTGACAAAGCTGCTAATTGTGAACTTGATCCCTGTTTAGAAAAGGCTGTCCCTGTCCAAAGAACTTAACAATTCCTGTACAAGACAAGAGACAACAGATGGATGCAGACAGATGGGGGGGCACAAGAAAACTTTTAACATTCCTGTGAGCAGCTATAAATGACTATCATATTTTAATAATAATGATGATGATGATAAGCTGACAAAAAATGTTTCCTTTTGCTCCCATGCTAAATGTGGAATTTCCCTAAAATTACATATGTTCTAGGTAAAGAATAAACTATTATTCACAGAGAAGCACAGGAAAGTTTCGTCTCATGAAAAAAACCAAACTCCCTCCAAATAATACAAAGAACTCAAACATCAGCCATGAAAATCCAGGGGAGGCAAGGGAGATGGGAAAGCCCACTATTAAATCTTGACACCATCTTTTTAAAGTGGTAATTAAACAGTAATTCACTTAGTAATCCACAAAGACTCACTTGTATGCAGAACTGCATACACTGCAAAGTGCTCTGGTAAATCCAGTGGAGTTGCTTCGTTTATCACGTTAAACACATGCCTTTCTGTGGGTTTTGACCCTAGTGAGCCTTCTAAAACCTTACAGCTGGGCTTGTACAACTGTGGAAGCTCAAGCTATAACCAGGAAGCATTAAATAAAATCCTGAAAATGGCTGAGAATTCAAAAAACCTCTGGTCATATTTAAAATTAATAAATTAAAAGTTTCCTGCAGCTATTTCCAGCCGTGCTGTAGTCAGCACTGGGGTGAGTACTGACTGTATGGCTAAGTAGCATTTACTGGCATTCACAGGGGATTATTAATTATACAATTAATTTGTGGCTGCTCCTAAACTCAAACCATTGTTATTGGAGCACATCATCATATATTCTCTTAATCTACAACCTTAACTCTGCCTCACCACCAGTGGACTACAGACACAGAGATTTATTCACCTGAGCACAGACTTAGTGGAGCAGCTTGCTACATCTCGCTCCATTATGAGTATGCCAGAATCTAGGGAAGCCTTTTACAGGATTTGCATAGCAAACTGAATTTGGACAGCACATACAAAATATTGGACATAAACCCATGAGTTCAATAATACTTAGCTTCTAGTATCAATCAGGAATCTAGACTGGTTGGAAATTAACTACCAATTAAGAGAAATTCCATGTAGGCTGCAAATGCAACTAAATATGCAGTCACAATTGGAAATGTTTACTTGAGGCATCAGTATGTTTCCATGAAAAATCAAATGACTTCCTTTCCTGGAGCCTAAGTTATCATCCACTCTACAAAGTCCCAGAGGTTTCAAGCTTCTCTGGCTGACTTACTGAAATCTTCCAGAGCATATGAAATTTTTCTCATGATATGCCAAGACAGAGCAGAAAGCTTGCACACACTCCATGGACTACTGAGGGAAAAAAAAGTATATTCCCTCTTCACCTTTATTCCTTCCACAGATAAATGCCTCTATTCCTTGCATAAATTCTTGTCAAATAGTGGAGAACTATTTCCAGTTTGCAAAACCCTGAAACTGAGGTCTAGCTAATGGGGACTATTACTTAGAACACTGAAGTTTGGTCCATAGCTCACAAGCAGTACAATACCTGTGAAATCCCCTGACATTACTTGTGAGCACAGATAACGTGTTTAATGAGGGCTGCTAACATACAGATAAGGCCCAAAGTATGGTCCCTGTTGCTTTGCCAACAACACTGCCCAAAGCAGCACTAGCTAGGAGGGAAATACTGAAATATAGGCAATGGGTCTAGTTTGATTCCAGCCAGTCTGGCTCCCTGCAGAGCTCTCTGCAAACTGTATAGCACCTGTCACCAGTAGTCTAATGGCCATATACCACTTTCTACCTCTAGGTACTTGTGTTGAAGAGGCAATCTGAAAATACCACACACATTGGGTTTTCTCCCCGCTTTTAAAGTTAAATCCAAAATTGATACATTGTAAGAGACAGTAACAGGAGCCTGTGCTCTACTGACTGTAGATCTCTGGTAGGTGAACTTCCTTCTGCTCAAACCCTTTTAGCCAGCAAGTGGAAGTGGTGCTGCAGAGTTCAAGCTGATTATATATATTGCAAGACAGGGCTTGACAGATTTTGCTTTGGCAAACCTCTGCCATGCAGTATTAAACTACAAACCCTAAGCATGAGAATGAGTAGGAACATTTGAATGAAAGATAGCAGCACATGGAAAGTTATCCATCTGGATTAGTGTGAAAACACAAGCATAATCTCTGTGGAAACAAGCAGCTCCGTGAAGTCTGATTTCCTGTGCTTCTCTCCTGTGGGTTCTCTTGTGTCTGATAATGGTTCACACTGCAGTGTTTCTCCCCAGCAAGAGCATTCATCTGGGCCTCTCTAGCAGGCTGCTTATTTTCACTTCGTGAAACTTTGTGTTCCAGTATCTCTTGAACATCAAGTCACCAGTCAAGTCTGATCAAAAAAGGCCAGCAGGTTCAGAATTTGTTAGAAAAGTGAAGGGGACAGGCAGGAAGAGGGTTGGGTCAGTACATGCGCTTCATATTTTCAGGATACAGTTAAAGCTCCACAATTTTTTTTTCTCCACCAGTTTTTAGGCACAAATGTAAAAGACACTGGCTTTTGAAAGAGCTGCATTCTAGCTTACCATGAAAGTTTTACCCACTCCTGAGTAAAGTGAGATAAATATGATGCCCTGTGCAATGCTCATGAAACAGTTCTGAATTTCAAGTTGGCTCCTGACAATTACGTGAATATATGAACCTCATTCAAACTCACCAGATGAATTCAATCAGCACTGTGCAAATATCGCATACATAATCTATTAGTTTACCCCAAAGAAACTGAAGCATTGAATTCAAGCAGAATGAAGTCATCAGTAATAAAAAAAAGAAACCGATAAGGCAATATTAAAAAAAACCCAACACAATATTCCAAGATTTGCAGAGAAGATCATACATTGACTGTAAACTATTCTCCTGTCTGCCTATAAATACATAATTAAAAAATATTGGTTTGATCAGATAGCGGTTCTCAGACAGGGAAACAGCAGATGAATACCAGTTCAAATGTTTCAGATGCATGACTATACTGAAAAGGGACCTGAACTTACAGATGAAATATAAAAACAATACTCCAATCAAAGTCAGCTTACATTAAGGACACTTACTGAGGCTTTTCAGCAAGCCTAATAAGTACAGCAGACAGATTTCTTTTACAGTAGCTTTACATTTAATGCAGTGCTCTCTCCTTGAGGAGATATAAATATTACAGTCATCACATCTACAATTTTGTGCACACTTGCTTCCCTGACATGGCTCTGGAGCCATGCGACACGTTCTTAAGGGAACCATGCGACCACACATTTACCATTCCCTCCACCATCACATCTTCCCAGGATCCAACATTTAATCTACTCATGAGCTTCTCTGTGTCGTAAGACTGAGAGAACCATTCACTCTGCGTTTTCCAATTGATTTCAGAATGATTTCCTAAAATTGTGCTATGTGTAAGGAGACTGATTCAGAAGAAACTGATAACTGGGAAGTCTAAAATAATGTCTATGTGTAGGAATAAATCTCTGACAAACTTCAAAAAGAGTTGTGAAGACTCAGGTGTGGATTTCAAACAATAGTAACAAAACATGTCCAAAATCCCAAGCCATAAACAAGTTTAAGAAAAGTTCAACAGTTCTTCCAATAAGCTGCACACACTGCAAGGGGTTTTTTTGAAATAGGAAAAGAAAAAATCTTAACGTGAACATTTAAAAGAGGAAAAAGCACATTCCTGACAGTCATTCTGTAGTTTTGTTAAATACAGTCCTTAAAACCAAAGCTTTCTTCTTGCTTTGGAGAAGCATAAAAACAAGTCTGTGCTATCGTTCTAACCCACATGATCATTCTAGTCCAGCTGCTGGGGCTGTACCACCAACTGGGTAAATAATGGCCAGAAATCACCCTCCCCGACCCCGTGCCTGCACCTGTCAGAAGCACCACACAGGGCCCACCTTGCCTACTGTGACTGAAAAGGGACCGGCTTCGAAACAGCCTCTCAACCGATACAGCTGGAACAGACATCCCAATTCAAAAAGGGAACCATAATGTAGCAGAGACTGAGCTTCAAGCTCTCTGACATTATGTAAACTATGACTGTGAAATTTCACCCCATCATCTCTGAAGAGAGAGGTGAACAAGCACCATAGCAATATTAAATATCCAATATGACAGACTAGGTTTTTTTCAAAGAATCGAAACACCATAATCAGTATTTAATATGTATGGCTCAGGTTTTGCACAGTAAAATCTCCTCTGTGCTCTTCCTCTGAGTTGCTAATCTGGATTTCCATCATTCAAGTTAAAACGACATTTTTTAAATGAGTGACTTACTGCAGCTTTCTTGATAATACAAAATTAAAAACAAGTGTTGTACATACGAAGTAAGATGAACCACTTAAAGCTATATATAAACATACATTTAAAGAGGCAATAAACATTTTGTTTCCAGTGGTTTTCCTAAACACATCATTATTGCACAGGGCTTTTTTGCCAGCCACTTCTTTCAAACACTGATTTCACCCAGCTGACTGTCAGCCCCCTAAGCAAACAACTGGTGCTTCCAAGTTAAAATAAAACAAAACAAGCAAACAAAAAAGAAGAAAAAGAAAAAGGAAAATTATTCTTTTAGAGAATTTTCTATTAACAAGCAAATCCAAGACAAAACGTGATTCACAGACTCTAGAGAATGGACAATTTTCCATTCACGATCTGCTAAAAAACAAAACTAATTTTACATACTGAAAGGAACACAGTGGCCTACAAAGATATACAGTGTAAGGGTGCCCAACAGAGCATGTAAGAGTATCTTTCATTTAGGGTAAAACTTCCATTTTGAAGTTATAACAAATAAATATTTGAGTAAGTTACTCTTTCAGTTTCAGCCCTTGCATTTCTACCCTGAAGTAGAAAGTATCTCCATTGCTTATGAAGGTATTTCTGCAACCTCAGTAGGAAGAAGGAATAAAAAGAATGGTGGGAAGCGATAAAAAGAAAATCAATAGTAGGAACATAATTCTACAATATTTCAGCTTTCATCTTTGTCACCACCAAGAGAAAGAGATTTTAGAGAGAAATGAGCATTTGTTGTTTTCATATGCACTTGAGTAAGGAAATGGTATTGCAAGGAAACACTGGTCAGAAATGCCTTGCTGACATCTCTGATATTGCCTTGCAGGTTCAGGAATCACCTCTGATGTTCAGTCAAAGCCAGCCCGGGTTTTGGCTGCACACAGCCCACACTGAGGACCCAAGTTAAGAATGACATCTTTCTAGGAACTGGAACCACGCATATGGCTTTATTGGTCTCCACAACACCGGCTTTCTTGCTCTGGGCAGGAATGTACTTGATGTATACACAATTACTGTCTTTCTCAGTGGAGAGGGCTCTACAAGGACACTTGATTTGGACACTTGGGCAAAGTAGGTAGACTTTGAGTCCTGTTCCATTTAGGCAGGACTGTCTGAGAAGGTCTGCTCAGATGGACTGATGTGAGAAGCATTAGATGGATGTGTTTCTCTCTATGTACATAAATACATATAAAGAATCATAAATAAACTGCAGAAAAACAAATTACACTGAAGAAGCTATTTACACTTATTTGAACCTGTATATTAAAGTCTCTGTATATTAATCTGTTTTACAATATTTTAAAAAATTGTAACTGTGCTTCAGTGGAACATACTGTCACCTTTCAATTCTTTAGGCTAACATAAAAGCAGTACAACTACTTCTGTCCAAAAGGTCAAAGCCTCCTAGGGCAGCACATGACCACCATTTGTCTGGACGTAAATTGAGTCCTATTGACCCTGTAACATCACTGCCGACCTCTTGACATTAGGAGCTTAGTGGAAAGAGAGAAGATGATATTCTCAGGTTCCTACACACTCATTAGGAAGAAAGAAGGAAAGAGAACCTGGCATGATACGAATTAGCAACGTCATTAACCTTTTCTTTCCCCAAATAGCTCACAATATGTTTACAGAAGCCTCAAAAGAACCATTTGAAGATTGAGACCAACAGATTTGTATCACTTTCAGTTTTTCCAAACTGTTTATAAAATATCTCTCAGTGGCTTGACACAAAGCAACCTTTTATGTTTCCCTCCCTTCACAAGACATAGAACACCTTTTCCTGTTTGTCATGGCAGATGGCTTAGACATTCAAATGAGCATCATCTTTTCAAACCAGCCACTTCTCGTCTCCATTACTCTCCTTTGTAACTTATAGTTGACTATAGCTGGCCAGGAATAACGGGAGGTATAGCCTAATTTGTTGTTTTATGGAAACAAAATTGGCACACTGAGGTTTAACTTCACTGCAAGCAGATATGGTATACGCTACTCTAACAGAAACACATTATTTGTAATCAAGTAGAAAGGAAAGAGAAAAAGGCAGACATTTTCTTCTTTGTAGCCAGACTGTCATCTTTATTTCAAAGAAAGGTCATTTTTTTCCTTTCCTCTGCTCAATGTATTGCGCCTCATCAAAGAAGGCAATCACCAGACCTTAACTAATAACAAAAAAAAGATGCCTTTCCAGTTCAGGCTGGTTAATGGCAATGTCTGTTTCTGGCATGGGACCAGTTTACTGCTGTCTTGTTGATGTGAGATGTGCACTTGTCTCTGAAGGGCTAGGAAAGCAGGGAGATTAGGGACTCGGCTGCTGACAACAACTGAACTCTCTATAAACAATACACAATGAAAATAATGAAAAACAGATTTTCCTGGTATTTTCAGTAGCCTCCAGACAATGCAACATTTTCTGGTTTCTTCACTAAAGATGATATCAATTATGCCTTTTATCCATCATGCAGAAGTCACGTGTGAGGCATAATTGAAGGCCTTCTCTCCAAGGTAATTTCATCTGGATTTACACGGCAAAGTACTTAAATTGCCTTTTTTGGCACTTTGTATTACAACACAGCTTGGGAGGGGGTATTTTACTTCACTGATGTAAAGCAGCTGGCATATTTAGAATAGATAGGTCACATCAACACAGAGTAGATTTTTCAGCCCTCCGAACTCCATTTACAGCAGCTTTAACAATTCAACAAAGCAAAAGCTGAATGCTAAACTCCAGTGTAGAAATGTAACTGTATTTCTTAAATACTATCACACCTGCCTGCAACTGGCAGCTAGGTTTTTTCACTGACAGGCTACTGCTTTTTGCACTACCGTTTATTAAACTTATCACTAAAGCTGAAATAATAACTGCTTTACAAACTTCCAATGAATTAGCCACTAAGAAGTCCCTCAGGAATTCTCTTTACCACACACAAAGCAAAAGCAGGAGGGAGAGAAGGTGACAATTCAGTGCAGTCTTCATTTCTGCACTCCCTTGTGAGAGAAGAATTGAGGATCTAAGAATTCCCTCACAGCAGATGCCGCTGCCCATGTTCTAAAACATATTTTGTTGAGAATTTCAAAGCCCAGAGTAACTATCCATTTTCTCTCAGAAATTACTTCTCCAAGTTTCACACTAGAGACTGTATCATCTGCTCTTCATTACATACATGCCAGTCTATGCCACTGGCAGAGTGGCAGCAACTAATCCTCTGCGTGGTTTGCTTTTTTAATACCTGGCCTAGCTAGAGAGGAGGTAAAGAACTCAACCTCAACCACAAAAAAAAAGTTCTCTGTGTCTGTAATTCTGCGACAGATATAGCTTACATTTTAAAAATAAAAAAGAATTCCCATCATGTGCAAAGCATCAGGGAAAAGCGCAGCTCTCAGAGCCAAAACACATCCTTACTATAAAGTTGGCTTTTTTGGGGTGTTTTTAATGAATGGTCACTACAAGGATAACATTAATCCAGTGTTAGGACTTTTAAAGGAAAAAAAAACACAACGTAATTTATCTTTTTTAACTGTCAGCTGCATTTCTAACGCTTTAAAATCTGTAGCTTCCAGCAGCCTTTTGTCTTTCTGCCATGGCAGGAATATCTTGGACAGCTGTAAGAGCTTTGTAAGCTATCTTTCTCAAAATCCATTAGCTAATTCAAGGAACCTAATTAGAGCTGCCATTTTGATGGAGCATATTGAATGCTCTGTATAAACTAGTAACACCATCAATGTTTATTAAAAATTGCAAGAACCAAAGCTCTCCATTCCATATAAATATTAATGGACAGATACACAATACTTATTGAAATATAGACGGTATTATGACCACAGAAATACACACAGGTATACTTACAGCCCCGTGTGATGCATTTACTCACAAAGGCTGAAGTACAGAAGCAAAACCTAGGGACAATTTTACACAAACTGTTGAAAATTGACCAGCTTCCATTTACACTATCCTTATGTGCATTAAGGGAAGCAAAGCACACTAAAGATGATTTGTTTCTTGTGTTTTTCCTGAGTAGTGTGCTGACAATTTGGAGTGCATTTTGAGCTTACCTCAAGAATGCACTCCAGCTGGAACCATTTTATAGCTCCTCTTAAACCAGCCACTCCAATCACTGCACTTTGTAGACATTTACACATACTCCAGTACTATATCGTTTAAGGGTATCCAAAGATTCAAAGGGAATTTGCTCTGCAGAGTTAAAACTCAAATTTTGCTGTAGACAGCAACAAAGTCGGTGAAAGGAGCCAGACATCTGGAGCAGTGCCTTCCTACTTTCTGCTGCGTAAAGGGCCAACCATAATGAAAAAACAGCTCACAGACAACGATACAACACATGAAATACTGACCATTCTAAGAACATATCAGAAATCTAATTGGGTTAGGCTGTACAAGCATATGCCTTTGGCTGCAGAAATAAAAAGTTTTCTGGCTACTTCACAGCTTTGTTTTTAACTTGATACTTCATAAATGGAACTGCAGAAAACCTCATATGTTACCATTTCAATCTGATGTTCACTTTCATATGCATCTAGCAGTGTCTGGATTCTATTTATATGTACAACTAAATATACGTGCATAGAAAAATCATCAGATTTGCTACAGAAAGACAGCAGATGCACTTACTAAGCCACTGGCACATGCAAGGTGAAGCGTGTAAGCCTTATACAGAAAGCATTTAATGCTCCAACTACAAGCTAAAGAAAAGCAAAGACAACAAATGAAATGATTTCTAACGCACTTTGCTAGCTGTGAGTGCAAGGCACAGCAAAGTGAAAGCACTGCTGAGCATGCTCGAATGACTCTTGTAACACATGGGGCTTCTTGCAGAGGGGTATATTCCATACACACTCTTCAGAACATCCTAACTCCAGTGCCATGATCTAAAGCTCACTTATTCAGAATATATACTAAAATGACACATGAAACATTTAACAGATGTGCAAGAGAAACAGGCCTAGTTATATTCTCTACACTGTAATAGTGCAAGGGGCTAAAAATTTTATGACAATCTTACCATGGGGACAACCCTGAAGGTAAATTCATTTTGGTTCTCTGATAGGGCAGTATTTCCAAACTACAACTGAGATTTGAGCAGTTTCACAGGAACATACTCAAAAATCAAAACATCAGTTACTACTGGCTTCTCTCAGGAATTATATACGGCAAATTTAGCTTGTGGTTATTGCTCAACAAAAACCCTGCCAGACGCTGAAGTGGGAGACGGATTTTTGCAAAGTTCTGCTGCCTCCAAGGCCACTCTACCTACCCTTCCAGCAGCCACCCCCCTTGGGCACTTCCCCCAGGTGCAGCTGAGTCCTGGGACCACTGTTGTTTCATTTTCATTCACAGACTGGGGAGCGCACATTCCTTCAACCAACTTTCATCACAAGCTCTGCATCAACATAAGCCAAACTACATTTTGGAGAAGTATTTCTGAGCTTGGAGGCCTCAAGTTAGCAGTGTAACTCTATTACTTTGCCTTATGCAGGCAATGGAAGCTCCTGGACTTCTAGACATGCATTGTTTTCTTTCTTACAGCTGCAACTCCACTGCACTTCTGGTAGGAAATTACTCCCACTTTTCCACTTGGAGAACAGAGGTGTTTAAGACTGAAGGTAAGCCCTACTCCTTTTTAGTAACTGCTTTGAAAAATGTTAAATTAAAATGGAAAAAGTGAAGTAACAGAATCTTCAAACTATACAGAAGCATTTTTTTGGCATACCTTGCCTGGGGAAGGAAGATCAAGCCTATCTCTCTGCATTTGGCTGGGAGTCCCAGAAATGCTAGAGCAAGTGTTCTGGTTCAGGCTCACCTCTGCCTCTACAGAATGATTCTCACACGCTTTCACCTGCCATGTTTAGAAACACAACTTACAAATCCTTTCCCATCTGTTTTTGTCTTGCTGCCTTGATTCCCTGTTCTCATCCTGATGTTTGGAAGTCTTTCCCTTCCTATCTTTCAGCCAAGGATGTCAATTTCCTCCACCCATTACTGGCTTCCCATACAAGGAAATCTCTGTCCCACAGGCAGCTGTAGTACAGAAACACCTCCTCTGATGCACCTAGGTCAGCATGTCCCCTCCCAGCACTCCTTGAGACCCATCTCCCAGGAGCACTTCACAGCAGCTGCCAGTGAAGATGGGGCTGCAGGTGGTGTGGGACACCCAACAGCACGTCCTCCTTTTGGCACTGGTTCAAATGAGGTGCTCATGTCTGACACACTAACAGAGCATCAAACCTGCAGTACTGGTAAACTTCTCTCTACTCTGAAGCACCCACATCTTGTCCACAACTACGGCCTAGCCCAGCACTCCCCTTTATTCTCCCCATTCTCTAGCTGCTCCAGCCTCTCCTCTATTCCGATTCTTGTCCTGCCCCTCCACGCATTTTTTAGGGCATTCAAATCAGCTCACCATTTTCCTCCCTGGAAGGTGGGGTGTTAGGGCCTGGGAACACTGATCATCACTGAACAACCTGTTCCCCTTATCCTTCATTCCTGCTACAGGACTCTATCTGGTCCCTGCAGCCAGAACCTGCTACTGGAAAAACATGTATTGGCTCTGGCAGTTGAGGACGAGTACTTTGGGTGAAGTTAGCAGCCAAGTTTCTATCATGTGTGTGGGAAGTACTCTAAATTTTATAACTTAGTCAAATTGTCACCGTTCAAGCGGTGGCAAAAGCCACAGTCTGGTACAAGACTAGGCTGGGTTCCCTTCCAAAATATAAAGACCCCATTCCAGCATATGGAAAAACTACAGATTCTTGTTGAAAGAATATATGCTGCTGCTTTTCACTTTTTGCACAGATAAAACAACCCCATGGCATCTTCTCTTTCCAGCTACTACCCCTTCCCCAAAAAACCCCCCAGCTGTTATCTGATTCCATAAAAATTCAGCTTCAGCACACCTCCTACATAGGCATTTTCAACCCAAATGGTTGAAGATTGGTTATCAACACATGGAAATACAATTTTCCAATGGAAGTCAGGCCAGCAGCTCCCCAGGCACAAGTGGCACAGTCTGTTTCCATGGCTGTCCCCCCTCCCTGCCCTATAGGACTGCATTCTCCCTGGTCCAGCAGGTTGCTCCATGTCCCTGAAGGCAGCACAGAGCTGGCTTGCTCCTGGCATCTGCGGGATGAGCACTCCTTAACAACAACCACAACACCTTCGAGGGTACAGCCTGGTACGCACATAGTACTGCTGCATGTGCTCCAGATTAAGCTGTAGTCAGCTTAATGAGAGACTTAATTGATGAGTGCTACTTCCTTCACTTGTCCATTAAGATAAGTACAGCACATGGACATTTCAACCCATCAAAGAAGAGAAAATGCATTAATTTTGGTTTTCTTAGAGCTGTTAATAAATCTGACACTGTCTGGCAGTTTTCTTCATTTCCTACCATTTGACAGATACTGTGATCACAAGTTACAGAAGATGTTTTTCCTCTGAAATTATCACTCTGGTAATACAAGCCAGAAGGAAACTTTATCAAGATACCAAGAAGCTGGGTATCGGTTTTATTTTTAACTTTATGTGGCTGGTTTGTGAATATGTCAATGTGATAAAAAAATAAATTCCATCCGGTACTATTAAAAATCATACACACACACAGAGACACATTACAAATGACTGTATTACAGCAAATAATCACACTGTGTATTTATCAGTAAAAGCCAGTATTTGTCTCATATAAAGCCTGGCTCTACTTAGACCCCTTTACTGTAAGAGCTCCTGCAACTGTTTTCTTCCTCTTTCTCTCTCACAAATTGACATTTGTATGGAATCAAGAAAAATCTTCCTTAATAATTTTTCATTACTAATGGCTTTTTTTGGTATGTGTATTTGAGAGGAGGGAAGGCAAAGGGCAGGAAAAAGAAGCTTTAAGTGCTCTGCAAATTATCCTCCTGAATCTGGGCCTCATAAATCCTATCAAATGTTATATTTCATCAATAGGCTGGAAAAGCTTTTTTCTCTGCAATGATGAAGCCTGGGTTTAAAATTTATGGTTTCATTTTAGAAATGGACTATAAAAAGAGTCTGACTTGGCTGTCCATCAACTGTAGCTGACATTAGCAAGTTAGGTGTGGACTTTTAAAGTGTGATATGTATTTTTTATTTATCATACAGGTACATACACACATACATATATGAGGACATGTATATCACTGTGGGTTTGTGCATCCATAAATATACAGCTGGATTTTTAAAAATTTTGTCTTAAAAACACATTTTCTTTCAATGCAAGAGGATCTGAGATATTCAGCAGATTAGATTGCAAAGTGATAAAAGTGTCCAGAACAGAGTTGGCTCAAAGACCTGCAGCAACACAAGCAAATTGCATTTTGCTGCACAAATGATCAAGATAAAGTAGTTTAATTTGTTCTCATTCGTGGGGTGGCAAAATGCAATTCAGCAATGGCAGAGTAAGGTTCATACGGAGGCAGGGAAGATTCCAACAGGCTGTGAAGAGAAAAGGGGAGGAGGGCAGGCAAGGACCAAAAGGTTTTAGGCAGGGGAAGACAATTAGCAAAGGACTGATAGACTGGGGAAGAGTGGATACAAAGCTTCTGCACCTCTCGTGCATGGAAAGTGTGGGAAGGAACAGCCTCTGCCATCTCCATGCAACTCTCTACCTCTACTCCCTTTCTCCTCTTTTTCCAAGCTCTGCAAACAATTCTGACTCCCCAAAGAGCCGCTCCTACTTGCTCTCCTGCACTGCCTGTGCTAGGAGAGCACTGAGATTATGGCTCCTATTCCTGTTGCTGCCACCACTGACAGGAGCCATGTGGGCACCACAGCTGTCCTCTGCAAGCCCAAAAGCTTCCTCTGGCAGCCACAACAGCAGCTTCCTCAGATGGAGGAGGAGGAGGCAATCTGTGCATGCAGCCGAAACACCCACTCCTCTCTTTCCTTACCATCAGAGCTGGAGGTCTGCGGCCAGTGATTACTACTTAGTTCCACCTCTGCTGAAAGGCAGCCTTAAAGACAACACTTCTAATAGAAGCATTACCACTCCCCAAAATCCTCATACTCGTAAAAGGAAACCACATTTAAAACAAAAATCAGATAAATAAAGCGACATTGGAGAAAGTGAAGTTCCCTTCTGACTGTAGGGGAGCCCATTTCCCTCCATCTGCTACTAAAAAATGTCATTTTGTAACTCAAAGAATTAATGATGGATTATGTGAAAACAGCAAATCAGATCATGCTGTTGAGGCATTATATGAACTAAACAGAAGAGCAGTTAATCTAAATCGCATGTGGGATGGTTATTATTGTGTGCTGCCATCATTGCTGCTGAGTCTGGCTGTAATATTGGTTTTGGTGGCAACACATGGAAAAACCTGAACGTCCTGGTCCTCATTATAAAATGAGAAGAAATCTCACTCTAGGGAACATGGTCAAAGCTGACAAGTGAGCACTGCAGAAAAGGCTGGGCAGGGGCAGTGGTTAATGCAAAGGTACTCTGAGTCAAGGCCAAGAAAACTTCTTCCATCACCTCTACTTTGTAACGTGAACAAGACAAATAAATAAAAGAACCCATCATTCACGCTCAGGACACTTGGATACTGTGGCTTCAGATCACTGCTGAAATTCCCTGTTGGGAGGCTGTTTGGCAAGGCTCCCATCAGCAGCCAGCGGACGGAGGCACTGCAGGGCACGGCCCCGGCTCAGCTCCCGCTGCAGGGCTGCTGACTGTGCAGGGGACCTGGCTCTGCCCACCTTGGACAGCGATGGCACAAGCAAGGGATAATCACTGACTTGGTGTTATCCAGCAGGGAAGCAGGGAGGGGAAGAATCCACATTTCGCAAATCAAAATGCGTTCTGCTTCTAGCGCTAAGTTTCCACTGTGAATATATAAAATACATTGTGCTTTCACCAATTTATGGAAGTGAGAGGACCTGAAATTGCCTGTATTTCCAAAAAAAGGTATTTGTATTAGGGAATGGTAACTTTATGAAACCTTGATCTACAGATGGCCTGTCTCTGGAATTGTATGTTTTATTGAAAGATGGTATACAATGGTGTCACATCACGCAAGCAGAAGTAACTTAGAAACAAGAAAATTTTGAACTCTTTCAGATTCATACAAGTTAATCCCATTTAACAATGAAATTCAGGACACTAAACCAATACTGACATGGTAGCATTTTCAAACACAAATGCACTCATCCCACTGCAGATCTAGAATATGTCTAGCAGTATATTTTTTCCATAGTTTTCCTGCATGTTTCTCCTAGTAGCTTTCAAAACAACCAAAAAATTAAATTTTCCTTGAAACTCTAGAAATTTTTCAAATCTGAATTAACTTTTATACATACACACATATTTCTGCCAGTCTGCAAAGAGAAGGTCTTGCCACTGTTCAAATCCTTAATTTTTTGTCTTCTAAAATCTTTTAATCTGCTTTTCCCCTCCCCCCAAAGGATGTTTTGTTTAGTTTTGTTATTCCTTCTTCTTTCCTTGTCTCCTTATTTCCTCACCTCTTCCCTGAGACTGCAGCTTCTTTTTTATTTATTTTTTATTTATTTAGTTTTTTTTTCCTTGACCTCTTACGAAACCCTGACCTGTTTACAGACAGCAGCTCACAGAGTTTAAGGGCTAATGTTTTACCCCCTACTCACCATTCTGTATCTGGCTGCAGTAATCAGTAACTAGAATTCATCATCATCAATGGATTTTCAGTGACAGGCACTGTACTTGCTCAGATAATGGCCCCATATATCGCCTTTGAAATGAGGGTGTGACCACTACTTAGGGATATTCTCAAGAGTCAGTAAATGGCACCGCTGCAGGACATGTTTGTTTCATGTTTTGAAGACAGACCTGCAAAAAAGCAAGCTTTGAAGTTTTGGGGTGCTTTGGATGGTACTGTGCTCTCAGGACACACCAATGTTAACAAAAACACATCACCCTTGGACTGGAGCAGGCCACTCCCCAGCTGGTTTGGGCCACAGGGGAAGAACCTGCAGACGCTGCCTCTGAAACTCTCCTTGCATGTGGCTCTGAAGAGATGGATAATAAACAGACAGTCCTGTTCCCATACACAGCAGAGCAATGGAAACAGTAAAAGCACGTGGGGGACCACAGGCTAATATGGAAACAACACTGGTCCACAGGATGCCTGACAATGATACTCGATGGTTTAGGAAGGAGGCAAATGCAACATGCCCACACTGGCTGCAAAGACAAATTCAGAGTTTGTGATCCTCAATGCTGCTTAAAGTCACTGTGGACAGAATACACGTTTTTTTTATTAAGAAGAACTAACAACCTGATAGAGCTGCTGGACAAATAGGACCAAGCAGCTTTGGTGTCAGGTAAATAACCGTAAAAAGTATGCACAGAATACGTGTGAGAATGCAGCCTGAAAAATTGCTGTTTCCTACGTAGGATAAATGTGCTCTCACTTCTCTAGTCCTCAACTTTATAAGCTTGCCAACCATCACAAATGTGGATCACAGCCTCCACTCCTGGAGCAGCAGACAGTTGGGTATGCTGAATCCTGTCCAGGTATGTACACTTGTCCCACCAAGAGAGAGGAAAGCAAGCTAGCCCAGCGAGATTTGGGAGAAAGAAAGAGCACTTCCATCTGCTGCATTTTTTCTGCAATGACCAAAGTTCAAAACCCCACGGATGTGCCCTATCACTAACTTAAGCACATTGACCAGAAGATTTTTCCTTCATTCATTTTTCTGCATTCAAGAATATTCTCCATTAGTGCACAAAACTACCCTTTTTCCCCCCCATCTAATTCACTGCTCCCCATGGGATAGCCACTAAATTTGATTCATGAATATAGTACATTTACAGGCAAAAATGGGAACAGAGAAACCCGCTCCCCATCACATCACTCTCCAGGAGGGAGTTTGAGACACATTGAACAAAGAAGCCTCAAATCTTCTGGCATACAGCTTAGAAATCAAAATGTGATTTCCATTCTGTATCTCTTGCTTCATTACAGAAGACATGGTCCTTAAAATGGGCAATTTGCTTTGGCCAGTAATGCTTAAGGTGCTAGCTTTTAGTTTTGTTTTTCTACAGATTCCACACCGCAGCAGGCAGCTTCCTTCCCTCCAGTCCTGCCCCCCAACCCCAGCTGCAGAGGGAAGATACCTAAAGGATTCAGGCAGCTGGAGAAAATGCAAGACTCCGGCTCTTGGGCCTCATCTGTGTTTCACTCCTTTCACATCCATCTGGATTTGACAAAGTCATGCTTATCAGTTAGATCAGCAGATAGTCTCCTATCTGTGCTGTGGTGCAGAATTAGGTCAGAAGAGCATTCTGCCAGCTTGTGTTTTGATGTTTAATCCTGCATAAGTAGTTGTGGAGACAGCAATAAATGACAACTCATCACACTAACCAAATTTTTCACCCCCTAAACCTGGTCAATTTTCCAACCTTGTGAGGAAAATCACAAGGGATAAAAATCTCACATTACTACTATTTAACTGCCTGTTTCAAGAGTATAGATTTTTGAGAACGCAAGTGAGGCCATGAGGCAAGTTTATTTTATGAAAATATATCATGTTCGAAGGCAAATGGAATGTTATGAAAATAAAGTCTAAAGAATAGTAGTTCTCAAGTTTTAAGCCATCTTCTTCTGTGATGCCATAGCTGGGTCTTCCAGTCGGCCTCACCAGATGGCCACATTGGCCACCATGAGAATAGCAGTCTGGAAACAAGTGCCCTACAGACTTGCCGAAGCATCTTGGCTGGAATACACTCTGAGGCAGCAGTTCTGTACCCACAACTCAGAGATATTCCCAGTGCACTTGCTTAAGAATTCTTGAAATTTGTGAAGAGATTAAAGCCAAATTTCTGGTCCAGTAGAGGTCAGGGAAAATAACAGATTGTTGGTTACTAGCTTTTAAATGGTAATTGTCCCCATTCACACGAAAACCCTGCTACACTAAAAACACACCCCCCTCCCCCAACAGCACACAGTATGAAAATCTGCTCAAAAATAGTAAAAAGTAAAATAAAGAAAAAAAAAGAATTTTCTCTTAAACAGTAGGTAAATTCAGCTGCAGAGTATTTCAGCAGCTACATACAATTTTTTGTTTCATGGAAGCTGTACAACCATTCCTCCTCTTACATACAACTGTGCAAATCAGTGTGTTAGTGATGCTTTTGCAAAGAGGGTTTGACAACAATAGAGAGTCCCCAGCCTGCTAAATAAGAAGTGACAACTCCATTTGAAAGCTGTCTCTGGATGTGTTTTATGTGCAGAAATTATCTGTGACAGTTCAGATCAAAATAGAGTTTTCATTTCATGTGGAGGTAAATGGACGATAGAATAGGTTACTTTAAATGCTGCAGTCTAGTCCAATTAATGTTTCAGACTTTTCCATATTCTGTGCTCTAAACTTTCAGGTAAAAAAAATGTAAAAATCATTTTGTCAATAGCATGATGCAAAGAACAGGCCAAAAGGTAAGAAAAGCAGTTAACAAAAACAGTCATGCAGACGTATGGCAGAAGAGCTCAAGTTACAGTAACCTGGCTGTGAAACTAATAAGTACAAAACAGAAAAGAAAATACCACTTCATTCTTTCAGGGAGAACCAGGCAGGCAAATCAATTCTGATTTCCCATCTCAATCAGCAGAGATTTTGCCATTTACTTTGATGGAAACAGGACTTGCCTATCAGTTTACTTTCTGAGCAGCAGACACAAATCCACATGCTATCATTTGCTTTTCAGATTGTGCAACATAAATTTACAATTTCTGGCTTATGTAACTATAAAAACGATATAATTTGTACTTTAAAAAAATGTCAGATCCAAGGTGTTCACATTTGTTACCTGTAAATCAATCAGTTTTTCTCTGACCCATTTTAAAGAAACATGTTTTCTTAAAGGTTGGGACCCACTGCTGTGTTACTCAAGCACATCACTGGCCATGGTGGGAACTGCGCTGATACAGTGCCAGTAGCTTTCTATCTTTTTCAAAGTTGGTGGGGAAAACAGTAGTTCATGCATAGCTTTTTAGATGCAAGCACAAAGTACTGTTATTAGAAAAAGTATGGACCCAAAAGTGAGTGACCTCATCCCAAACAAGGGCCCACGATTCTTACATAATCTATTTTGTTTATGCCACACTTTAAACAATGCATATTTTGATCTTTTCTGAGAAACAGCATTTTTCTTGGCACAATTTTCAATTTCCACCCACTTGGAAGAGCAGGTGTCTTTGTGCATCATTGCTCAACCCTGGGAATAAAGAAAACATTTAAAAAACATGTTAAAATTGTTTTCCTAAAGTCAAGGGACATTAATTTAAGGTTCCATGGGCATTAAAGAAGAACAGACCACTCACTTTAAGTGCACTGAGCTAGTAGAAACACTAATGGGGACAAAGCACTCAGAAGATATGAGAGCTCAGTATCTAGTGGCCAAAGACTGAACACTGGTAATCTTATTCCTCACAGACGAGTTTTAACACAAAAGAGAAATTAACATCTATCTGTGCGCTAGAGACTGGAAAAGAAAAACAACAGAACAATGAAGCTGCTCAGACATCTGGTATATTTGCCGCAGCTAATAGTAATGAGACAGTGGGCAGAGTGCAGATTAAAGGCAAAAAGGTATGAAAGAACACTGTTATTTCAGAAGCCACACAGACATAGAAAAAATACCAGTACTCAGACTAACGAGTCTAAATTTTGGGAGGGATTCTCCAGCCCTTATCACGTTTAGATTGATAATCTATTTGTAGCAGCATTCGAAGAAAGAGAATGAGACTTCTGCCTATTCACTTTTGGTGCCAGAACATGTCACTAAGAGCAAGAGACTTTTCAAGCTCTGTACTAAGGAGGTCAAAGCATCACCACTGATGTAGACAGTGGTATTTACAGAGAAAAGGAGGAAAAGATCAATCCCTTTCCCCCAGTCCCCTTTACTCTCCCTTTCTGAAGCAGCTGCTGCTTAAACATTGTCATTGTATACAGAGGCACAAAATAATTGCTTCTTGATTTGTTTTTTGGTGTTGGTTTTTTTTTTTTTGTTTGGTTGGGTTTTTTTTGGCTTTTTTTTTTGGTTTTTTTTTTGAATCAGGAACAGCAGAAGATGTTAAAGGAAAAAACCAACACCTTATTCAGGTGAAGGACTACAGACTGCTTATCATTTGTGTACTACCAATCAATAACAATTAGGAACAGGTTTATTGCTCTGATGCTGTTCCCCAACCCTCCTCCACAACCTCACACCATTTTGCCACGTTATGGAATTTTCTGCTGACACTTAAAGCAGGGACTGCAGACAGAGGAGGCCTCCTCTGTCATTACCTGAGAGCAGAGCAGAAGCAGCCCAGGTGCCCTGGTTTGCAGCACACTTCCAGCACAGAAGTGCTCAGTTAAAGCAGTCCTTTCAGACAGTTATTGAGCATTATAGTGACTCAGGCATAGAAAACAGCTGCCCTCTCCCCACCTCTCCACAAGACCCACCATGTTTTAATGTGCTTCCATTCCTCTGAAGGTGCCTTGCTGCTTACTTTTCAATTGGCAGGCCATGTACAACACTTGCATTAGAAACATGTTTCACACTTCAGCTTACATGCCAGTCTCAAAATAATTGTTTTATATGACTTTATGTAAATACCGTAATGATAATCTACAGTTTATTCCCATTTACAAGGTAATAACCATATGCAGGACTAAGTAGGCACCTAAGCCTAAGGGCAGAAGTGTTTCTAACAGATAAACTCCACAGCTGAAGGACATGTTCCAGCTAATAGCAGTTTGAGAAAAAATGCCCCTAAGATACTATTATGCTGAAAAATTTTATTTAAGATTAAGTGATTGAAGGCATTAAACCATAAATATGGGTCAAAGACTGAATGATAAGATGTTGTTTGAAATTTTAAAACATTAGTTGTCTCTTTCTTGTTTCTCCTTACTGCTTCCAAGTCACTGGAGGGAGGGGGCTAACAACCTCCCAGAGTACATGTTCAACAGACAACTGTGACACTGCAAAACTGTCACACTGACCTACTGGTACACAGGTAGGAAACTGGAGAGAAACAAGAAGGAGAAAAATAAATTGAGAGAACATTTATTGCTCTACAAGCATGTTATATTTATTGCAATTTTAGCACTTTCTAGAGGTATCTCACACTTGGTCCTCTTGCATCTTTTTTATTGTGGGCTTTTTTTTTTGTTTTTCTCCACTTCAGTTTGGTGGAAAGGAAAAATGAAGGCAGCTACCTGTTTTGCAGGCAACTGAAGAGTATAAAATCTTTCATGCAGTCACCCTTCACTGCTTTCTAAAACTGGCCTCCAGACATCAAGGACACGTTAGTGATAAAAAGAGATAACCACTGTGGCTATCTAAAGCAACATGATTTTCTCGTGTCCCTCTGTCCTAATGAAAGACCTCTCAGGTGGAGACCATAATGTAGTTGAAGACAACTTGTTTCTTTCATTTTCTATGAGAGTCTAACATCACTCTCCACAAAACAGTCACAATTCTCTTAGACCATCCCAAGATCAATACTGATACCTTGATCAATGTCAACAAATACCCTGCTGCTGCACGACCTGCCAGAGAAACTGCTCGTCAGCCACAGTACACGTGGACTCCAGATGGTGCCAGGTCTCCTCATGGGAATGTAAGGGCAGTCACTGAGGTTCAGAGTATGTACCAACTTAACTACATCAGAAGACTCGAGCTGATGAAACAATAAACTATTTCTTGGCTTACTATGACCCCTTGGATTACTGTCTGTGCCAGTGGATTTGTGATCATGGACTGAAAACCAGCATGTTTTAGAGTTTGTCATCAACTCTGCACAGCTGTCAGACAATAATCACAATTATTGTCTTTTTATTCAGCATCCTGTTGCTTATTAAGCCATTTCCATCACATCTCATCATTCTTCCCAATATTTCTGCTAGGACAATATTGAGTGATTTTCAGCTTTTCAAACAACATCAGTTTTTACAGTTTTCTGCTAATCAAAAGATCTGGTTCATGCTTTTGCCTATACTTTCTGTCAACAATGCTGCCAACTAAGAGCTTGGGTAACTATTTGCCCCTGGCATCTTGACACAAACAGGGAACAAAGTCATGGATAATTTTTAGGAGCAGTCATTTTATCAGATGCTTGAAACTTCCATGAGAAGATTCCCACTGATTCATTCTGAAGTCAGATATGTGGCTCCCTTAGACCTTTTATATCTTACTATGCTGCAATTAGCAGTAAAATCTTGAAGATCTGACGGTGTAAACTCCAGGTAAACTGTGACTGCAGAAAAATCAGAGCACAGTAAGAATTCCCTACAACTTATGGATACACAGAGGTGACAATGATTTCCACTGTGAGGCTTTCACAACACAGTTAAGCTGTATGAGTACCACACAGTGCTAAACGCTTTGCTTGGACATGAGCAGCCATGCTGGAAAACCCTACCAGAGTTCCTGCATTGCTCCTGGTGGCAGCAGAACCTGGCAATGCTGGTGGGTCTGAGGAGCACCCCATGGCTCCCTCTGCTGCAGCCTTCTCAACTGGTGTAAGCAGCTTTCCTGGTGGTCTAGGAAAATCAATTGAATACTTATTTTGAGAATGTATGAGAAATTGTGGGATGCTGCTTGAAGACTGTCAGGGCTCTGTTATGCTTCTCACTGCTTAATGACGGGAAGGGCTGGGAATTGCTTTACCTGTAACTCAGGGGAACCTGTCTGCATACATCTCACTGATCTTACATAAGCTCAAGCAGAAGTGAAGACACTGAAAAAAATTCTCATGGCTCCAGTGAGTCCATTCTCCCTGTCACATCTACGAGTTGCTTCTCCACCCTTACTAGACAGGCATCACTGTTCTCTTAACCGGAGCTACTCAGCATTTTGAAGCAGTCCAGTGATGACCCTTTTTTCTTCCTCCTCCAAATGTAACCCTTTGTCCATACTTTCAGACTTGGGGGAAATGATTCTTTGTGTCCCACTAAGCTTTGACTATTTTTTAAGAATAGTTTGATCCCTAATTTATCTCAATGAAATGGAAAGTCAAGAGAGAGCTTGCCATGAGCTCATGTCCATCACCTGGAGTGTGAACATATAGGTGCCAATACACATGAACTGGTCTGGGCTCCTCATGATCAAACTCTTCCACCTCTAAAATAGACAGATTCATTCACAGACTTAACTAGCACAACAAAACCCCATACCCTCACCTTCAGTTTTACTAAACCAAGATCATCCCTACAATGAAAGAAAGATTCCCTTTCTCCCATTTAACTAGTAGCAGTTAGGAAAAAACTGTAGGAGAGGAGTTTTTTGGAAGTCATGGTTTTGGATAGAGTGCGAGGTCCCTGAGGTCAGCAACCTAGATTCATCTTACAGTGGGCTACACAGCAAAGCTTGCACAAGGCCAAGCCACCAGGGTTTTCTCTGAACTACTTGCATATCCAGAAGCTAGGAGATCGTATGGCAAAATGAGTATGTCAAGAAGCTGGGGGAGAAAATGGGAGATGGTTAATAAAAAGATTGGGAACTGGGCTAAGAGAAAGGGAAAACAAAAGAAAAACAAACAGTTTCTTGGCAAAGGACTTGCTGGAAGGACAAGCCTCACAACTGTGAGCAGCATAATGACCTTCTGCTTGTTTCTCTTCAATCAGGGAAATGGGACTAGGCTCACATTCATCATTTAACCAGAACTGCAGTACAGAATAAACCTGACTGAAACATACTTCCTTTTTCCCTTAGCTAGAGCAACTCTGCAAGGCTAACGATGGGACCGAAGAGACTCGTTCTGACAGAAGACAACCTGGAGCAATGAAAAGCTGGGTATTTTGAAAACCCTAAAGTGTATGAAATAGAACAGACTACTGGAGAGTAGTGGGAAAAGAGAACCACATCAGACTTAGTCACGTCCTCTACACTTTAATTAAAGTAAGATTTAACAATTTTATTTAAGATTACCAAATTCCCAGAGGGAATGCTGTACTGCTACCAGGCAACTGTTAACTTTGAAGAAGAAAACACAGAACACAATGCTACATCCATCCATCCATGCTGTGTATCCACTAAGGTAGACCTCTTTGTTGAAAGAAAATATCTAGTTACACTGCTTGTCTACTAAATTGAAATACCAAATGCTAGTAGGATTTGCACTTTCATTATGGAAGTGACTGTCCTATAAACAAGATTTTAACAGCTTTTCTATTAAACAACTCAGTTTGATTAATCTTCAGCCATTAAACACTCATTTAAAATGTCACTTACAAAAACTTAATTTTGCACATTATCAGCTGGTTCACAAATAGCTATCTATGAGCAGAAGTGTAACGATCTTCCTTTCTCCTTCTTGGAGCTTACCAACTTTATAGTCAATTCTGGCTTCTTAATTAACCCCACACACACTAACATTTAAAATTAAAAGGTGTTTTGTTAAAAATATTGTGCAGAGAAAAGTTAATACATATTCTGCTGCTGGTTAAAGAGGGAAGTATGAGGTTTTGGTCAAATAACATCCTGTATAAGATGGAATTTAGCATCTCTTGCTCACACTAGGAAATACACTATGGCAGGAACACATGCAAGGCCATATGATTTCACTCCAGCTGCATGGACGATCTCATTTTGTCTTTATTTGTACATTTAAGAGGCTGACAACACCATCTGCGTTTCACTATATCCTCTGCTATGGTCTCATCTTCCCAGTAACAGACCTGGCTTTCTCTTCAGGGACCTATCTTTTGCACTTGCATCCAAACGGCTTAAAGAATGGGACATCAGTAAATATGCAGAATTAACAGAAAATAATTCCATACAATAATATATCACATAAGGACAGACAGGGCTGGAGGGAAAAAAACCCAACCCAAACCTGAATGCTTAACACAGCTGCCAAAACTCAGGCTCCCCAGCATCTGCAGCAGGACAGTCACAAGGGAGTTGTGGGAGTGCAGTATATAAAATTTTACACATCTGTCAATAAGTGAGGTGATCCAAATGCAAACCCTAGCAGGCAGGATGCACGCAGGCAGATTTGTGACTATTCCTGACAGAATTTATTTCTGCTGAAGAATGCATGGCCTCGAACAAGCATGCACACATTACATGGCAGCAGCAGCGGTTTGACAACTTCCTTCTCCTTAGACACGCTCCAAAGTGCTCAGGGTCACCTGAGTTCCATGAAATCTGGGTTTTCATGAGAAGTGAATGATAGAGCTTGGGTGTCAAAGTTGGAAGATTTGGATGAGGGGCTCCTGGGAAAAAGCAGAGTGAACTCTAACCATAAAGTAATTTTGCTTGAATCCTACCTGGAGATTTTTTTTTTTCCCCTCCATATAGGTGGGAAATAAACCCAAGGCTTGTTTAAACATGTCTCCTCAGGCAGTCCAGTTACTCAACATCCCCCCTGGTAAGCACAGTGAGTATGCAGCACCCATGCACCCTTTCTGAGGAAGAAACTGCCAGTAGTATTAGGAGCAAAATACACAGTACAAGTCGAACTCCTGGATATCTACACTGGAACTGGTTGGTGGTCAAAGGGCTTTCTGGACTACCCTGCTTCCACGAGCAGGACAGCTCTACTGAGCCCCCAGAAACCATGGAACCTCTGCTGTACTGCCAATGCCAGCCTGAATTTAACTGCTGTCAGAAATCTATCAGCCAGGACAGACAGTAAGTTGCCAAACACTAAGTTTTGGTTCTAACATTATGGGAAGCAGTGACCAGACAGCAGCCAAAGAAGGCACTGTGGTATGTTTCAGAAAGAATAAATTCCAGAGGAATCTGAGTCTTGGGATGTAGAGTAGTACAGGACAAGGAAACAGCACAGATGATTTTAGGATACCAAGCAGAAGAGGTTTTACACTAAGAGAGTGTACACACCTTGCTTGTACTTGTCACACTTTGTAAATCAAAATATTCCAATGCATGACCACACTTCTCTTTCCACAGTAATGCAAGGTACAGCGGCAAAGGGCACATAGATATTACACAGCTTCATTCAATTTCCACCTTGCCTCCATGATATCTATCTCAAAGAATAATCTTCCTTGAGTAAAGGACCATCCATTCCTAGAGCAGAGGATTACTTTTATGCTAGTCAGTGATGAAAGGTGGTGTAAATGGATGCACAATGAGCAATGCCCACGGTACTCTGAACTGAGAACAAGAAAACTTTGACTTCTGGTGTATGAGACGCACAGGGCCAAGTGCCCCACCTGGGCAACCCCAGCTCTCCCTTCTTCAACAACTCCTTTTCTGTGCAGCTCAGGATTCCTATGGCCTTGGATTGCGCAGGATGGGAGTGACCCATACCTGCCCAAAAGACAAGAATTTACTTGTTTAGTAAAAAGTGCTCCTTTTGCTAAATTTCAAAACTCCAGACCCTTTTATGCCCTCCTCTCAGGCTTACACATTGCTTACATTTGGCATTTAGTTCCTCAGGACATGCACAGCAATTTCTTCCTTTGATCCTTTAGAGGGAGAGGCAGACTGCCCAGCGTCTCTCCCCTCTCTCTCGACTCAGGCCAACTCTGAGAGTGAGATGTGAGGGACATAGTCAGGGTTGCACAGAGCTGTGGGTGTCATTTTCCCATTTTCAACTTTACATGCTGCTAGACTGGGCATTCTGAAAGACTGCAACTGGTGAAAGTTGCCACAAGGAAACTTTCACCCTGAAACAAGGGAGATCTATTTTTCAATTAATTAATTAACATTTCGGAAATTAAGATCTTGCACAGTGGGCACCCACACAGCATCTCCAAAAATAAAAAAAAAAAGCTGGATCAGACTTCGGGTCTTTGGACTTCACTCCCACGTAATAAAACAGTGCTGGCTTTTTATTGGTATTTTTTTAAAACTGCAACAAGATACAGCTCTGAATGTATTCTTGCTAAACAAAGGAAAACTGTATTCGTTTTTGTCAGACCAGCACTTTGAAATTCCCCAAGATAAGCCACATAAATAAATGAAGAATTATACTTGGCAACGAGTTTGGCATCAGACTTTCAGTGTTTCATAGTTCTGGGCTGAGAAAATAAGTTGAGCAAAGTCTCTAGAACCTTTCCAGAGATGTACTTGGGGTGTTTGGATATACTTGACAGCACCATCTTCATAGGAAGAAAAAAGAGGAAATTGTTTATTTGAAATGTGAGAAAGGGTTTCACTGTGTGACATGCCTGACATTTAAGTGATAATAGTGCTGTGCATCTGCTCTTTTGGCTTTGGTCTGACACCTAGGCTCTGCCACGGTGCAACTTAGCACTGTCATGGCACAGCCTTGATGACTAAACTCAGAGATGTGACTTACCACCCATTTCAGGAACATATGGGCCACAGATCACTCAGCCTCTGCCGCAGGCTTGGAAACGCACAGCATCTCAGGCAAAGACCCTGTGAGTTCCCCAGCTGCACAAGGTGGCTGTGTAGGCTGCACCATCCTTAGGGATGCCATTTGCATTACAGAAAATTGTGGCTAATTAGAAATAAACAGAAAAATGCTTGATTTACAAAGAAATGTGTGATTTTGCCAGCTAATTTTTTTCCACTCTAACTTAACATTCACAGAATACACTGATCATGCTAATGCTTTCGCTATATTCATTAATAAGGACAATTTACATTTATATAGCACCTCTCTTAGTTAAGAATTCCAAAGCTTTCAGCAAAATATACACAAAAAATTACTTCTATTTCACTGAATATAGTCATTGTTGGAATGAAAATCAACAATTGTGAAGCAGTGCAGAAGAACGTTACACAACAGTTGTAAATAAGACACAAAGCAAACCCCCCAAAAACCCAAAGCAAAAAGCCCCTGAGATGCCAGATGCAAGTGGAGGTAAATGGGACGTCAGTACACAAACAGTGATGTGAAGCAGGTCCGTGTGTGCCCTCAGGAGCAGTGTTGGAGGCAGCATACATACTTCATAATGATTAAAGCAACAGACCCCATACACGTGCAGCCTATGGCTTTCCTGCATGCTGAGGGATTCAGTTTAAACTGGGAATCTGCTGGGAAGAACAAACGAGGAATACTCGATGGATTCTGGTGATGAGAAAAGGGGAAGTGAGTGTATGCAAATTAGGAACAGGTCTTATCTGACCACTCAGCTTCATACTTTACAAATGGCCTCCTGTTCTAAAATGGCATTAATTATGCTAATACATTATTCTGCAAAAATAACATAAAATAAAAATTAACTTCTTGTTTCAAATGATGAGTTTTAATTCTCAATCATAATGATACATAACTGGAGTTCTCAGACTGAAATGAAGTAATCTATTCTCTCTGTGTTCAAATCCTCCTTCTATTCCTAACCCCATTTACTTTAGTCACCAATGAAGTCTCCACACACTATATAACAAATCGAGAGTCACGTGTGGGAGGAAAAACCATCTATCTGAAGTAAAATTAATAGCAAAACTTTGAGAGAAAGCATGCATATGCTAGCAAGAGCAAAGCGTAAGTGTTTACATGACCAATGTGTTGATAAATGTTCAGCCCCACAAACACAACTGTGGTTTGGCTTATAAGCATCCATTATAACTCTTTCCCATCATTTTGAGGCAGACAAGGTAGTTTTCATACTTGACCCTTGGAAGCAGATTGTTTTCTTAATTAACACATTATCCAGGGATTTTTCTTCCACATCTCTCTCTCTCCTTTCAATACTTTCCCTCCAGCACAGAAAGATTTCCTTGCCTGAAGTTGCCACTTTATTCAACAACTGCTGGCTGAGACCTCATGACCCACTGCATAAATTCACATAGAATTATTCATGTTTGGCACATTTCTGCTGATGAATAACAACACCATTTTGTCTCTCAGACAAAAAAAAGAAAGATTTAAAAAAAGAACAAAGGCAGCCTAATAAGAATTACACATTTCCTATTTTTTTCTTAATCTGGTTAAACAGCCTCTACAAGCCTGAGAAATTCAACAAAGCAATGTTGTGGACTGTTGGTCTTTTCAGTACAGATGGAACAGCCTCTCAGTGCGACCTCTGATCACGGGCTCAGCTATGAGGTAACTTTTCCTGCCTGCTCAGTGTTTTGATTTTAGTTTTTCAAACCGAGTTATCGTGTTATCATGCAATTACAGCTAAATCCACACTGAAATCCAGGATCCCAATACCAAACACAAACTTGCTTGGGACTTCAATCTTGTCCCCACAGCAAGTCAAGAGTTCATTCAGTCTAGTCAAAACTGCAATACAATCAATCCACTAGAAGAAGGCAGAATGAAAGACTTGAGCATTTCCTTTTTCTGCATGGAAAAACAATCTATAGTCCCACTTCAAAACTGATGACATATTTAAAATGTACAGCTATGAAGTCCTGTTAAAACCGAAATTATAAAGCGACTTTTATACCAATGTCTTAGTCCAGCTGAGTGACACATGTATATGCTCATATTTGAAAGATACACACACCTGAATTTAGACACCCTCCGCTGGGAATTCTCAGATCTTGGTTTATTGAGCTAGCACAAACTCAGTTTCTGATCCCTTTACACATGCAACTTCGCGTGACTTCAGTGACAATTGCCTTGAGGCATTTCTAGTAAAGCGAAACCCACTAGCTGACAAAAAGCTGGGATCACTACCTCTTACCTTATGCAGTTGGGGAAGAGTTAATAATACAGAAAAAAAAAAAAAGCACTGTCATTATGTTTGGAAAGAACTCTACCATACTGTATTTAGGTGAAAAAGAGAGAGATACTTGGCACATTCCCTTCTATGAACTTAGATTTGTGTCAAAAGTGTTTTATTAGTATTTATAACAATGACTCAGTAGACGCTTTTAAAATACTATGATGCCACAAACTGGAAACACTCCTATATCTGTGCTGACATATTTCTCCAAAATTAACGAGTGTGGTATTACATGGCACAGATTGAGGCTATGGGGAGACACTACAGATTGTAATATGAACTCAAAGCACGTGTAATTCCTTAAGTCCTCCGTATCAGTCCTCTGTCAGCTCTTCTTTTCACATAGACTTGTAAGTCTTGCCCACACACTTGTACTTTGGTTTGAAAAAGCCAACACTGATATACTAATGCCACAACAGTAATGAAGTCTCATGTTCTTTTAGCCCCAGATTCCAGAAGCAAACAGTTTTAAAATCATCATAATGGTGGGTACATCACCAACTCAAAGGAATTTTTGTTTTCCCTTTAACTCAGGAAAAAACTTGACCATCTTTCTTTAATGCTGGAAGCTTGACAGTAAGGATTAAAAATTGTTCTTTCCTTCCCACTTAGTTATTGGAAAGGCTGTGAAAGGCAATCAGTCTTGTGAAGCCACACTTCACAGTCTGCATAAAAATGCCATGATTCCCAGTCCTCTCCCCGAACTAATTGAAAGCATGTAATATCACACAGCTGGGAAAATCTAAACCATAAACATATCCAATACATCATGCTATCATACAAAACCTGTTACTAATAGGCACTTGATGATCTGCAGGATCGAAAGGGATCTGAAAACTGAGATTATTTTTGCTGCAGGGTAAGAACTTTTCCCAACTGAAAGAGGAAAAAACACTCTCTCAGCAGTGCAGAAATTGGACTGCAGTCAGTTCATTCATTCTGTTTGTGAAATATGGACTTCTCTTTAATGATTTCTGTTTGACTGCTGTCTTGCTCAGATGCTCTGGGGCTACTGCTGCAGAAAATCTTGCTTTCAGGTAAGAGGAAATTCATGGCTTTCTAGGCAGTAAATTCAGGGGCCTGGGGCATCTGCACAGTCCCGTGTCTGACCCCTGCCTAGGCCCAGGCTCTCTCCCCATCAGCTATCATTTTTTGTAATGCCAGGTGGCAATCTTACCTGTCACCAGAAGTCTGTGGGTAGTGCTGCTTGTTTATTTTTGCATACAGTCCTTCCAAGTGCTCCCTCTCCATTGGTGCTGAGGAAGAATCCCGCAGATAAACAAAGGTTTCTCCTACTGCTGGTGATGAGGGTCTGTAGATGCCTGCTGGGGGATAAGCCTCTCGGAAATGGTTCACCCTGGCATAGTTTGGATCCACCTCATCATCATCAATGTCAGGTCCTCCAGGACCCGTAGAATAATCACTCAGGCCTCTCAGTTGCTTTTGCCGTAACTCCTGATGCTTTGCACCAATCCTAACAATTAAAAACAAAGAACAAATATACAGTGGGATCTGCTTCAACAGTAACCATCACACATATTTGAAACACGAACCCTGAACCCAACCATTTAGAGCTTTCAGTACACTATGAAACTGGTGCCAGATAAAACAGAGTAGTGCATGCAGCAATTTTGTTCTTTATCTCTGACAATCACCTTTGTAACCAAACTTGGTCAGCATTCTAATGAAAAAAATTAATGCTGAATATTGTGTGGCTTTTCACAAGTGTGGATGCATGAACACGTACAGATTTAATTCTACGTCTACATTCCACATTGCAGTTGAATACACCTAACCCAATCCCGATACTTTTTATCTAAATTAGCCAGTAAAATTGTTACTGACCCTTGGTTACTTGACCCATCTAGATTCTCCTAAGTACATTAACTTGTGAAAAGTGCATTACCTGTGAACGCAAATGGAGAGATAGCACATTTGTCTCAAGTCAAAGGACCACAATTAATTTGCTGAAGATTCAATTGTTTAAAAATTTTATTTTGGCTGCATAAATGTAAAAATCATGCCTCTTTATATAGGCGATAAGGACAAAGTAAAACAGCAAATAAATTAATAGAAATCTGACATAAATGAATTGGTACATAGAAGTGAATCAAAGCCTGTTACTGGCAGTATTCCACTCTGATAAAGCCTTAAGTGGTATTACAAAATGCTGCTGCTAATCAGGGCCATTGTGTAAGCTCTTTGGAACAGTAAAACATATTCAGGTAAATTTCAAGCTAAGATGATATTCAGTGATTCAACATTCCTGCTGGAGAAAAAAAATGTACAGCAAGACTGTGAGCTCTTCTGTTAACTGCTCAGCTAGTCTTCAGCACAGTGTAATTAAGTGCAGTGAGATGGATCTGGCAGAATGCTGACCACAGTATATGTAATGAACAGCATTTACAGAAAAGAGAGGAGCGCGGAGGGAGAAACAAGGAACAAAAGGAAGATACAGAGATGCAATGCCCGACAGAAGTCAACATTTGCTTTTGACTGTAACTGGAAGTGCAACAACAGCGTAGAAAGAACAGTGTCATTTGTACCATAGGAGTATAAGTGAAAAGGGTCTGGCAGACTTGGTTATCCCAGTAGGGCTTACTGGCCTCAGGACTGTGCATATTGAAAAATGAAGGTGCTCTGGAGAAAGTCTTTAAAAGGCATGGAGAAAAAGGTTCCCTAAAGAAACAGATGAGCACACTGGGAACTTCCATCTGACAGACAGGAACTATTAAGTGCCGAATGGGATTCACACTACTTATTTTGTTTCACTAGATTTGTATCATCAAAATAAATGTTAATAGTTTGGAAATAATTTGTGGATAAAAGGGTTCAGAAAAGATTCTAATGAGAACAACATGCCTTTCTACACATATACGTGGGTACATCAATGTGTACCACTCACGCTTTCCAGTTCCACAACTCCATTAACTGTGCTAGGACATATCTAGAGGTGATGCTGGTTTTCAACACCTAAAATATAATCATACTTTACAGCAGGACGAGCCTGCATAGAGGATACAATCATTGAGGGGATGGGTGCCCACTATTCACTCTGCCTTCTCTCAGTGAAGCAGACGACCCTTCTCCTGCGTGCCCCACCTGGGGTACCACACGCAGCTTTGGGTGCCTCAATGTAAAAAGGACATCAAAGCGTTGGAGTGTGTCCAGAGGAGGGAAACCAAGATGAGGAAAGGCCTTGAGGGCGAGACTTAGGAGGGCAGCTGAGGTCACTTGGTTTGTTTAACCTGGGAAACTGTGGAGTGCTTCACCCTCAATTAGTGACCAAAAAACCCTAAACACAGAATTCAGCCCAGTAATACATCAAATGAGATACAAGTCCTGCAGCACACATGGGTATATATACACACAGTACACAGGCAGAAAAACGGGAGGACACTACATTTCAAGGAATGGTCCTATCACATGTCAGTGCAGAAGGCAAGGCACGGCACAGACCCGAGATGAGTCACAGGATTTTCTCAGAAAATTACGAGCCTTCATGTTCTCTGGACCAGTACATCACTGGTCCCCCAAATATCTGAGACCACTTTGAAAGCAAGAGTAGCGCAGCCGCAGCATCACGCTAATCTTGCTTTCATGTCTGATAGAAAGAGTAATTTGTCCTGCTATCAGTACTGGTATATTCTGCACAACAAAAGCTGGAATTAGGTCACCGCAATTTTCTTTTGTTCCTGTGAATAAGCCCAGCTTCTTCAACTTCTCTTTCTGAGTGCAACCTTCAATTGCTGCCAGTATTATAAGTAAAATCTTCTCAAAAACAATTATTTCCATTCTAAATTATACGGACCAGTCAATACGAGGCTGTGTGAAATTCTTTATGATCAATGTTTCATCCTTTCAATATATCTATTACAATTGCATTAATATTTCTTGCTTTCTTTTTACTCTTCCGCACAAATCTATAAAATTTGCTGGGTGATCTCTTTTTCATTTCAATCCAAACATCCAAATATAGGGAAACAAACTATCAGATGTCTGTTTTTTCTTTCTTTCTATTTACCTGTCCTTTTATGCCTTCCCACATGTTTTTCACCTTTGAAATGTCTCACATTTTTGTGAAGTTTTAAATTTCCACACTGTATTTCAGCATCATGTTTTCACACAGTTTTAAAACAATCTTTGCCATAGCACATACCAGTAGGTGCGCCCAGGAATTCTTTACTGAGGAAAAAAAAAGAATGTGCTGTTCCTTCCATTATTACCTTAATTCTCTGCCAACTCTACTAAGCAGGCTACTTCTCTATATCCCACTCCAGTCATTCACCATTTCTGCACCTCCCTCTGAAATTCTCCCTATCTGAAACAGCAAAATCTTTATTCCCCATCCCAAAAAAACCTCCCAAACCAACCAACCTAAAAACCAAAAAAACTTTTAAATTAGCACAACTGTAATGGCAAACAGCTCATTGAACAATTACTACAAGACAGCCCCCAACTTGAAGCACCAGATGAGTCTGGTTAAACAACCGGTGCAAATTTGTGAGGAAAGATAAAATGTCCCTCAGCACTACAATGCTGGCAGTGAAACCAGAGCTGAGGAGAGGTACAGATCACCATCTCAACAATTTAGTGTGGCACTAAACTTCCTACAAATCTTCCTGATGAGGTAAAGGGAAAAGAATATTCATACAGAATAAAGGGAAGTTACATATATTTCCTTTTGAGCAGCTCATATTAAGTCTGCTTGCTCTCTTCCCCCACCTGAACACTGTGCTCTTCAGTTAAACCACTGCACAACCGCACCAACTCCCCTTAGCTGTGTTTCTGTAAAAACAGAGCCTTGGCACACAAGCAGCCAGGACAGGCAACAGAAGTGCCATATCAAGAATTGCCTTTTCTTTCTTTTCTTGTGACCCGCCTTTTTCTCAATTGCATCCAAACATGTATCCTACTCTAGACTTTCTCTACAACAAATAGGTTGGCCTCAATGATCTCAAAGGTCTTCTCCAACCTAGTTTATTCTGTGATTCTGTGAAATATTTTCAGAAAATATATAGTTTGATAAAAACATGTTGCATTTGTAGAAGTCAAATGAAGACAGAATCCATACATGTACTGTACTTCTGGAAGTGGGACACAGTATTTTGAAAACACTACTGTGCACCTCATGTACTGTTCAGTAGCACACCCCCAGAGCTATAAATCAAGGAACACTCTCATTTATCCTTCAAATAATCTTCCCATCTGACATATCTGCACAAATCATACACAGTCACTTCTCATCTAGTAACACACAGAAAGACGCATACACCTAGAGCGCAGCAGCCATGAAAGGGTTAACAGCCCAAACAGCTCCTTCCAGCTGCAGCTCAGACACACGATTGAGTTACTGTGGCTTAACAAGTTATTGTGTTTCTGCTGAGCTACTGTCAATGACCACATATGTATTCACCGCCTGTGACAAACACAATGTAAAACGCTTTAGCCTGACATCAGTGACAGAGACACTGACAGGCAAAAGCTGGATTAAAAGACTGCAGAATACACAGAGTGAAGCAGCTGCAGGAAGGGATGTGAACTACCTCAAGAAAACTCCAGAAGAGCTGAACAGAAGTGACTTTTGGAGAAGACCCAGAAATGCTTTTGGGAGTGGAATGTGAGGGCTAGGAAAAGCCATAAGAGATACTTCTCATCTCCTGGCCCAGCAGTTGGAAGCTGGCTGGGTGGGTGGGCTGCGAGTGGGTAACAAGAAAACGCTGAAGCTTCTAAGACTCTCTGAAAATTAAAATTAAAATACAGGACTTAATGTTACCAGTTCAGTAGCCCAAAGAAGGCCAGGGTGGAGCTGTGTAGCCCAAAGATGGCCTCCAGTGGGAAATGAACAGCAAGACACTGGCTGCAGCCCAACCTGCACTTCTGGGTGCCCAGCTGCAGCCTCAGCTCAAAAATGAGCTCTGCACACTGAGGCACAGACTAAAGAGCTGTCGCTCTGCATCAGCACAAGACAAGGACACTCATGTCCTCCTGACTCATGTCTCCCAGGCTGGAGACTGGGTGCCTGCTGCCCAACAGGACACACGAGAAGCAACTCAGTGGCACTGACAGCTACCAGGTCTGACCAGAGTGAAGCACCTGCATGTGGCAAGCTTGGCCCAGAAGAGACCATAGGCTCTCCTACTTGGAGACCTGCAAGGCTGCATTTCACATCACAACAGCTGAACGTAGGGACAACTAATCAAAACAAGCCCACAACAAAAAGCACCACGTTTTCAGAGGTGTTTGAACTCCTCCTCCCTTGTGCTTACCATGAGCTCCAAGAAAATCCTGTTTCTTCTGACTTTCCAGGGAAAGAGTAAAAGTGATGTAACTTTGTTTTATTTACCATGCACTGGCCACATACTTAGTACTGAGCAGAGCACAAAGAATGACACATTTTGAGTCCCAGGCTGCCTAAGTAGTCAAACGCAGAACTGAAAAAGCATTTGCTAACCAAAATAATGTATTTCACAGAGGGACCTTGTTTATACTTCAGATGACTACAGCAATATTTCTTATATGGTGGTTTCAAACAGACTTTGTGGAAGCATGAGCAGGTACATAAATGAGCAAGATGCTGGCAAAGTCAATGAAAGATGTTCCTGGGGGAGAAGAACAAATAACAAGCATAGACAAAACGTGTAACAGAAACTGGGCCATAGGTCTTTCAGAACAATTTCTATTCCATTTGCAATAAGATGAGTGAAATAAAAGTAGGGAATCGAGTGTGCATGCCATCACTTTAAGGTATACCGGAACTTAAGAGGACCTGATCCTTAAAGTCTTTTGAGACCATTTTAGCATCATTGAGATGCTAAACATTCTTCTACTCAGTTGGTTGTTCATTGAGAACAGCAGAATAAAAGCTGCTTCATTGCTTTTTTCCCCACTCATGTGACTCTCCCTGAGATCTACATACTGTAATGATTACTCAATTTACATCTGATTTAGTGTCTGCTTTTGTGTCTCATTTACCTAATTCATACATATATTGAGTAACGGGTTGTCTAGAGGCAAGCAACCTATTTCTGCAGGAGGTCACTTAGATTTCCACTGGGTTTAATGTTTTAATTCCTTTTTAGCTGCTAGCAAAATATATTTTGGTAACTAAAATCTTGTTTTTTCATTCATTTACATAATAGTGAAATGAATACATCCTTCCTTTAGACATTCATAAGCCATAATCACTGATGGGAATGGGTATATTTCAGTTGAGTATCTGAGGAGATAATTTCAGTACAGTGCTTTTAATTTTTTTTAATTTCATAATCGTTTTTCAGACAGACATGGCCTATTAATGACATTAACAATCCTATTCAAACCTGCGTCTTTTATCAGGAGAAGACTCATCTTTATTTTTTTCAAATATTCTCACCTAACAAAATTCTAGAGGCAGGCAAATCCCATAGCTTAAAAAAAAAAAAGAAATCCACCTCTTGCTGGCAAACTGAAGAGATCTGATATGGACTCATGAAGAATCAAACAATATCTAATTTACTATTATCTTTCAGGGTATTCTACTGGAGGCATATTTGTCAGAAACATCCTCCCCGTAAGCTATGCAAGTGATTCTTCATTCCAGCTCATTCTATTGTGCTGAATTTGAACATCTCCCCCATAATTAGTATCTGTAATTGTAAATAAGAATAGAAATTGTAAATAAGAATAGAAACAGTCTCAGAAATAAAAAAAGGCAAACCACAAATTCAAGGGAGTTAGAGACTAACTCAGGGTAACAAGATATAGCCCTTGTAGCAGCATTAAATGCCTCAATGATAAAAACCCACCAATCCATAAAATATCACCTGTTCCAGATAACTACCCCTGCAAGATAACCAGATAACCCCCCTGCAAAATACTGAACTGACCAAAGAAGCTGCATTTGGAGGGTTGTAAATAAAGAAAGGGAGGACAGAAAAACGTAAGAAGGAGATAGAGCTATGCCGACCTTAAAATTTAAGATTATGAGAAACTGAAGATGAAACTTAGCCCTTTCATACCACAAAATGAGGAATGGGAGCTTTGGATGGACAAGATTGAGGTCTTAATGTTCTTCCATTTATTTCCGAGGTGACAAGGAGTGATATCCAACTTACACAGGATCCTGCCCTCTAAAGAAAATCCTGGCTCTAATGAGGTCAGTGTGTTTTCTCCCATCCTGTGAACTTCAACGAGAACATGATTTTACCCTTGCTGTTAAATCAGAGAAAGTTTTTCTGCCTGTCTACATTAGTTGTACACTGGGTGAAAAGCAGCAGTTTACAGAAAGCCAACGTAATTTTCTTTGCTCACAACCACCCCGGAGTTACCATCTTGAAGTGATAATATCAGTAAAATTTAGATTGTAAGGAATCCTCTGAAGGTCATCTTGCTCAATCTCTTGCTGAAAGCAAGGCTGACTGCACAGATCAGGTTTCACAGTCTCCTGTCAACAGGATGTTCCTTGCTTTGTGACAGTGTAGATTAGGGAGTGGAAACATTCCAGGTTTGTCAAAATTACTTTGCCATCTTTCACCTGAGATGTTCTGACGCCTTTAAGAGCTCTTCCTGCAAAATGGCCTTGAGTCTGCAGAGACTGTAGCCCTTAGCTGCAATTGCAAGGCCCAGTGCTGATTTCAAGGAATTCTCAGGTTGCTGTCATTTGCACTTTTCTGTTAAAAAGATATGTAAGGTGCTGTGCACATCATACCTGAGTCCCTTTTGTGAAAATTAACTTGTTCTGGAACAGTCATGAAAAGAGAATCAAAACAACAATACTCTTGGAAAGTAAGTCTTAACTTTGCTTACACTTTAGACATTGGGAACTTAATGTCAGGAATGCACACAATACCAATCGCAGTCAAAGCCACATAATCATCCCTCCTCCAACCTCTCCAGCTGAGACTTCGAACAAAGTCAGAATTTCAGAGAAATTCATCAGATAAACAGAGAACAAGTATAAAGTAACCACAGCATACCTGCAGAAAAGCTGCGGGGAGACAGAGACGTCCATCTATCAACTTATTCACTGCCACTGACTAACTCAGCTTCAGCAATTGCTGTAGCAGGTATCAATCAAAACCACTGAGGACTGGTAATACTGTCTTGAGAAAAATACCAGAGACATTGTAATGACCGTGGGAAGGCACAACATTGATCTGACACCTCATGAAAACCCAACATTCCCAACCACACGCAGTAACACAGCTCGGGATAGACCCAGGAAGGCTGGCAGCTACTGAGTCCCTGGGGCCGCCTCCGTCAGTAAGGGGGTATCCTTGGAACATCTCCTGAATAGAAACTTGCAGCTCCACTTCCTAGTGACACCTCATGAGTTCGCACAACCATCTCTGCAACTGCATAAACATTATGCCTGCCTTTGAATGAAATCATAGTAGTGGAAGGAACAAGCCTAGCTTCATGTGATATGATACTCCATGCACATTTCTTTATTCTACACATGACATTGAACCTGGAACCTATTGAAAAGAATCTCTCTGTACAAGAACAGGAACAGTCTCCATGTGTTAGTCTGGGATTCACAGGTTGCTTCTAATTAACAGTCCTTGATTTCAAAGCAAAACTCAGATTTGACTGAGCAGTCAAAGCTTTAAGACTTCCAGGTATTTTGGTTTAATATCACTATGGAGATTTACACATGCAAACAGATTTCCTGCCTGTCTATCTGCATGAGTTGATTCTCATTTTTATCCTGTAGTAGCTAAAGGAGTCTGAAAACAGGAATTCTGTGCTGTGGCACTACTTCAAAGTGCATGCCAATGATTTATGATAGACTTTCATAAATCACAAATGGAAGGGCAAGGAATGAAATACTGCTTTCAAGTAATTCTTATGCCCTTATTGATTCCGGAGTGGGCAAGAGCTGACCTACATTCAGTACTGCATCCAAGAAATCCCTAGGCCAGGATAGCCCGTCTCCTAGAAAGCACTCTTAGCCTGGTTGGCTAGTACCTGGGCCAGTTTCACCTTATTAGTTTGGCCTGTAAGTTTCTAGCAGCATTTCAGGTTTACAGAACCAAAACAACCATCAAGTAGTAAAACTCTGATATATACAGAAGAGAACCACACACTGGCCCATTTAAGCAAGAAAGAGCCAGGCCATGGCCCCTGAGCTGCTCTGACCTCTTAGGTGGACAGGTGGTGCAGCTTGTGAAAATGTGTCTCCAGATCAAACCAGTGCCTCAACGACGAACAAAACAAGGATGCTAAATGGCTTGCATAAGAATTCTGTGCTTACCTGTTGAGGGCACAGGTAGGACACCCAGAAGTGCAATTTCCATCAGTGTGCAACACCTGGAATAGCGCTATGGTAGTTAAAGGCCAATTCCATGTGCCATTCTGTCATCATCAGTTCTTAATGTTCTTGACCTGTGACAATCTGGGACCAACTGCAGACCTAATGTCTTAAAAATGTCCTCCAGCAGCGAAAAAGCCACAAGAAGCAGCTCAAAAATTGCTATCTGGTTCTAAATGTTACAACAAAACCTGTGAAAGGTAGGTGAGACTCATCTACCTCAGCTACTCATAACCAAACATCAATCTCCCAGCGTTCCATGGTAGGCTTTTATTACATGTTCTGGTATGCAGAGCAGCAGCAGATCTAAAATGAGAATCATTCAGAATCAATGGGTTGGGATTAATCTGTCCTCCTGTCCAGTGCAAGTGCTACCACAGTAATAAACAGAAATCTGATAACTTCATACTGTCAGCACAAAATGAAACTATGACCTTGACCCGTGCAACAGCATCCAGTAATTTTTTCATAACTTCAACATACCATACTACACGGCTATGATCTAATAAGAATCTAAAAGTAATTAACTGGAATTTTTGAAAACTGAAGCCTTAATCAAATATGTATTCTTATCAGGGTTGCAAGCCAGCAATAAATTGGGACATTTAAAAAACTGGGATCCAATCCAATCCGTGATCTGATCAGGGTTCAATGGTTATAATAAATTGGGAGTATTAAAACTGGGATCACATCCAACACTTTATTTTGTCTAAACCACAGGACCTAGCTGTGCTGCAAAGTCAGGAATACTCAATGAACAGATATACCATGTTGGATTAACCCTTAATAACTAATGATGCACAAGCGCAGGTGTCCTAAAAACATGCGGTTTAGCACAGAGCTTAATGGTGAGAATAGCAATTATGAACATTTTATCAGAGATCAATATGAACTATAAACAGCCATAATAATGCTTTTAGACTTGGCAGGTGGAATACATAGGAACAAAAGCTACACAGGATTGGCAAAAATGCGCGTGTGTATGAGCGTACTCTAAGGTGCACCATGCATTTAGAAAAATCATACTGTGATTTTTGCAACAGTCTGAATTTTGACTTTTGATTCAAAGCAATCTGGCTTTTCTACCATACTGCCATGTATCCATCTATTCTCGTTTCATTTTGGTTTCCAGTAACATACAGATTGTTTGTAATTAAATATAATGAAACAAATGCTGACAGAAAGGGAATGAAGTTTCACTCCCAAGTACTCTCTCCTCTCTAAGTGGACTCTAAATGTTTTTAGTTCTGTAAGATGCATCCCTTTGTGCAGGGATCTTGCAGCTGCAAAATTAAACCTCTGTTTGCCAAATATAAAAAAAACATGTATTGATTTTTTAACTATGGGAACAGGCAACGAGCACCAGGGCTGGTAAGACAAGAGAGAAATGCTCTTCAGTTGCTGGAAGGTTTCTGAAAAGTAAAGGAAGTTCAGTCTTTAATATAAAAACTGAAACCATTTAGTTTTACCCGAATTTGAGATACAGTATAACTTGAGCATTCAGTTCAGACATCGAGAAAGCAGGGGCTAGATATACCTTCTGCTTCTCTAACACTCCACTCAAACCTTAATACTATTAAAAAATTTTCCTCAATTAATTCCAATGAGGGCTACAAAACCAAGACTGTTTTAACAAAACTACTCCCACAAATACATGCAGAGGATTATTTTTTACATGGAGTGCCTCCTTATTAACTAATTCTCATGCTACTTTAAAAAATCATCCTATTTTCAACAAGGAGCTTCATTTTGTAAATTTTATTCTAATATCAAGTAAATGTTCCATTCTGTTGGAAGAGACACTTAGGTCTCACTAGGAAAATCCCAGTAAAATAATACTAAACAAATAGGAAAAAATATTTTTCTTTCAATGGATAGTCACTTTATTTGCATTTGGAAGGCAAACGTGTAAAACTCAAGCATCTAATGTATGTATCCAGTTTGTTTTACAATGACTTTCAAATGTTAGAAAATTAAAACACAACCCCAAATGGGGAAAGAAATGGAGGAAGGGATGAAGAGAAATCTTTTTTGAGAGAAGGAAAAGAAAAGGCCCCTTCCAGTATTTAATAATGTGGCAAATATCTTGTCCTTAAAATGATAAATTCTGAGTAATTTACACTGAACACACTAAAAATACAGATTTGAGTCATCTTGATCAAAATAACCTTCAGATATAGCATTTTCTTTTTCCTTCTATGGGCAGATTCTCAACCTTTGGAGCACATGCTTTATTACAGCCAAACTCTTTGAAGCACGAACAAAATGACGAGTTTATTTAAAATAGGGCCTCAGTCCAATGAAGCACATGACTTGTGTCAGGAAGGACAACCCACCACCTCAAAGAACTGCACCAGCAGTTAAGACAGTACTCCTGAACTATCATGAACTCCTGTCTTTTTGCACTCAAGTTTCACTGACATTGCGTCACCTTGGCACAATGAAAACTAAAGGAGGCAGGGGGAGAAGAAGAAAATAATTTAAATAATATGCTGAATTCATATTCAATTGGACACAGATAAGGCTATTACTAAAGAAGAAATGCCTAACATCCAAAATTCCTGTTCACTACTTGAAGTTTGCAGAAGTAGTAGCCGTGTAATAAAGTACTGGCTTTGGAAAGAAAGGAAGCCTGGGGCTGAGGTCTGGAATGAATTCTTAGTCCCCCGACAGGGACTTTTTAGGAACTTGGACAAGCAGCTGCACTGCCTGCATGTCACATTCCCACCCAGAGGACACTTTTTTTCCTGTCAGGTTTTCTCTCTTCCACCTCAACTGTAAGTGCTTTGGGTCAGGCCCAAGCTTCCCTAACAGCAATGAACACAGTGAGACCTTGATCTTGGTGGGGATTGCTAGGGAATACGAGCAGTAAAAAAAATAACGATGCCAGCATTTCAGTGCAGGACGTGGAGCTGCTTCAGAGAACTGCAGCGACAAGGCAGCACAGAGAGTTTGTACTGAAAACTGAGACTGGGACAATGTGGAATGGAAATAGAAATTACTAGGCTAGTGAAATACTAAATTTATTTTCACTTTCTGAGGTTCAAATCTGAAACTTGGCAGCCCATAAGAGGAGTTGCCAGGCAAATTTATGCTGAGGACCGATGTGCAAGCAAATCCCATCCCTCTGGGAATCATCTGCACTGCAGAGTGAGCACTGAATACTCTGTCTGCATACGCCTACTAGCTCTAACACATTCTGGATGTGCCAGACTTGTTGCACATGCACTGTTCAATTCCTTCTCTGTGCAAGCAGGAAATCCAACCTGTTCCAAGCATGATGGGCTTACACTCATGCAGCACACCTACGTAAGAGCTGATGTTTCCTGTCAGAGCCAGAGTCACTGAGCTTGTACTGCACAGCCAGCCCATAATTGTGCAGTGAACACATTTGACATTTTTGCATGTCTAAAACTTGTCAAAATTTCTGGAAGACGGCTGCAGTCTTTACAGGAATCCTATCCCTGGGATTTTGTGAAATATTGTTGTGCCTATCCAATACCAATCAAAAAACTCTGCAAAACTATGAGAGACAGCCTAGTCCTGTAAACTGAAAATGCACTTCCTACTGAAAAATATTTCTCAGCTGAGATCTTGGAACAGTATTCTGCTTTTTGGAGAGCTGCCAAGCATATATTGCATGCAAAACCAATATCCAAAACCAAGCGAGTTCCACAGCTGCTAAGATGCTGAAAAGCACTTGATCATTAATCCTGTCACACCCAGTCCAAAAATCAACTACTCCAACCTCTTCTACTAGTGTCCAAAATGGACAACATGGCCTCTGAAAAAAGAAAAAAATGGTCAGATGAAAAATCATAGTATCAGTTAGTATGGTAGGCAGTCAGCATTTAAGAAAATTTTTGTTTAAGCAAAATTCTGACTTTAGGATTGTAATAATTGGATTGAGGATTTGAACAAGAATTAGTTATACAGCTAGTCTTGGAAAAGTAAAATTAGGTGTGCATTTAAGTTAATGCTAGAAAGGCTAACTGTTAGAAAAGCAATCTTAGTTTGTTCAAGCTGTTAAATATAGGATTTGATCACAGGTATCAGGGGACAAAACTTGCTACATTTCTGTAGTCTCTTCTACTACTACATCCCTAGTAGTTTTAACATACGCTCATTTCACTCAAGGAGAACAGATCTGAAAATATGACCGCATTCTACTAAGCTTTAGTTTTATAAATATGAGACCATGTATGCAGGATTGCAGCTAGTGAAGTCATAGGAGCAGATGATCTATGGTGTGAATGTGCCACAAGGTTTTCTTTGCCAATATGTGCATTAAAATCTTGGACTTGAATTACATTACAGAATTACTAAATCTTGGGACAGAGCTATAAAACTTGTCTTTACTGTCTGACTGAGCATCCTCATTAGGAGAACAGTCAACAACTAAGCAAAAGGACTGATCTACCTTCGAGTAAGGCAATGTTTCCTTAGTGATTTTAATCAATTTCCCAAACAGTGTTTACCCACATAGGAGAAGTAGCTTCTTTATGTAATTTTCCTCTAACAAAAATAAAACCTCTTCTATATTATGATCAGCTGAAGAAGGGTTCGAGAGTCAGCCTGTAGGTAGTCTTATGTGGGCAAACATACAGCCATGCTCTTACTTCATTTAGAAAGGTGAAGCAAATTCCTTGTTTTCACAGCATGTGTTGCATTCCTTTGAGGATAACACAGGGAAATTTTCTTCACTATTTTTCTGTTTTTTTTTAATTTTTATTTTTGAATCTGAAACCCCCAAAGACACAAGATCTACTACCTGATACAAAAGTGTGATATTCCAATTCTTGTGCCTTACAGAAGAAGAATCAAATAAGTGAGTTAAAAATATCATCTTGGTTCATCCACTTCTCAACACACCTGCTGTTCTCCATTTCAGTCACAAACTCTTCCAGGTCAAAACAGAAATCATTACTAGAGAAACCAGAATGATGAAGACATTGAGCTGCCAGTTTCTAATGCAGCCGTACCAAGTTACTGTCAATCAGTGACTGTAATTAAAAAAAAGCACACAAAGCTAAAGAAATATTAAGAACAATTATCTTGTGTCCAATTGGAACGTTAGACCTCTAGACAGAAGGGTTCATTCCTTCCAGCCTGCCAACATTTTAGTAAATGACACTGGCCCTTTAACAGATGGGATACATGCTTCTTAGCTTGCCAGGATCCTAATAAAAGACACTGGCTTCTTTAAAATGAAGGACACATACCTCTCAAATTGCCAGTATCCAAATTGGGAGTCAGCAGTTTAATATAAAGGCATTCATCAATCTGGCAAAATCAAGGACACGGCACAGAAATTTTAAAACAAATGGTACAAAGTTTCTCCTGACACTACTTAACTTAGATGAACTAAATACTTAAGCACTGGCTAAGCATATCCAGTAGCAGCACTGTAGTAACTGGACACCTTGCTAGCTTTTAAAATGGGAAAAACTAGCAGCAGACTTCAAGGGTTTGGATTGACTTTTTTTCCCAATCAAACCCATTAGCTACCACTTACAGGGCTGAGCATGCACTGCACAACTCAGATGAAAGCGGGGTGTCTTTCCCCTGGGTACTGAGCAGTACCACAAAAGTTGACCATGTGGAAACACTCTGTCTGCCCAAAAGGAACCATGTCTGCTTCCACTCCCTCTCCCAGGAGCAGGATGCTCCAGTGAAGGAGAGAGACCTCTGAAAGTTTTCTGCTTGCACTGACAAAATGTATTACTACAACTTGTGAAGTTTTACAGCAACTGCAGACACTTCTTGAGAGCCAGAAGCTATGAGCTCTTTAACTTTTCTGAGAGCAGCCATCAGAGGGAAACAAAGACCTTTTTCAGCATATGAAGTACTTCTGGATGAGTTGGGGAAAGGGAAAGTGGAGTTTTCTGAACCTTGTTGACACTAACAAACTGCTTCCAGTTTCTGAAGGGTAGACATAGGGGAAATCAGAAAACTGTAAAATCTTTTAATCTGGAAAGATAAGGAATTCACTAAGACTGGGCATAGGAAAGTGTATTCTATGACCTGGACAGACTCCCAGGATCTTACCTCAGAAATACAACTCCTAGCTGGCACACACCTGGCTTCTTGTCTTGTCCCTCTTGCCCACCCTACTGCTGGCAGACTCCTGCCTGTGCAGGCTGATTTCAACCATCTGAATCTGCTTTCTTCCAGGTGTCCCTTGGCATATTCAACATTTGTTGCATACATATTTCTGCAACATGTGGCTTACTAGCAAACACTGTGCAAAAAAGAACATACCAAAGTACAAAAACTACCATGTGATGGCACAGCCAGCTGAAACCCAAGAGGTCTGAAGTGCTGGAAAACAATGGCAGAAGCTGTCAGGAGAGAAGGGAGGAGGTTTTTGCTGTAGAGAAGTAGAGGAGAAAATACTAAGTCAGCTGGCCTTGGGAATGGGCAGCAGTGAAACAGGTTTTGAAGGAACTGATCTTCACAAGCTAAAGCAGAAGCTGGGATTTGCATGCTGAAATGAAGTGCACAGGAACTGCAGGAGAACAACAGGCTCTTGTCACACAGCAGCTCTGACTTGGCCAGAACTGGCCTAATGCTCTTGGTTGCCTGGACCTGACTGCAGTGAGCATTGCCTGGGACAGGCTGGCTGGCTGTTCCTTCAGGAAACCCTTGCTCTGAAGTTTTTCACTTGATGAACAAAGATGCTGCTGCCATTTACTCACCTTTCACGTTCATCTTTCATTTTCTCCAGCTCCTCCTCCTTAAGCATGCCTTGCTTTGCAGCCTCCTTCTGATCTGCCTTCCCACTTTTATCTTCTTTCTTCTTTCCAAATCTGTTAAAGATATCAAGGAAGGAGTCATGAGGAAATAATTACAGAAGAAAAAACAGTACTTATCTATCATAAACCACAGAAATTTTAGGCAATCAAAACGCTGAGTTTTTATCTTAGTGACTCATTAATTTCCCACATTGCAAGATAAGTTATCCGTATTACCTGGGCCATATGCAGGAGGAAGGACTGGTTACAAATTGATTTGGACCCTGTACTTTTGAAAGCTATTGCTTGAAACTTACTTGAAAAGCCCCATCAAACCTGAAATGCAGGGCATTGCAGAGCTGGAATATTAATATGGCACATTTTAAAGTGGCTGAAGGTTCCTCTTGCCACACGACAGCTCTCTGAAAGTCATCTGCAGTGGCTGTGGTGTCAGCACCCAGACTGGGCCACTGTTCTGCTCTTACCAGTAACTACTGTCTCTCATTCATGATGCACAATTTTTTGAATTTGTTCTATGCTTAAATGAGGATGCAATCAGAAAGAATAAAATCTTGCTTTGTTCCAAGAGTACAAACCTAGACAGTTCATAAGAGCTCTTTTTAAACTTCTGGGGTTTTCTTTCTGCCTAGTAATATACTATCATGTAATATTTATGCTGTGAAAGTCCTCCAGAGGCCCCAATGGATTTGGGGCTTCCACTGTTGTTTTATACACTGTACAAATATGCATAACAAGTCTGCTTTGCGCAGAATATAAAAGGTGGCTGAACTGGGGAGCTACATTTAATTTCTGGTGGTGTTAGACAGAATACTGGGGTCAAATATACTCATGAATTATGGACCAAAGAGTTTAAAAACCTCCCCTCTTCTTCACCAATTTGAAATTCTCTGTTCCACAAGTAAATGAACAACTTGTGTCCTCCTCTGCAAATTAGTATGTCCTTATATGCATGACAACAATGCAAAGAAAAATAATGACTTTTTCATTATATATACTATATTGCAAGCTAATTACTCTGACACAAAACTGCAAACTCTTCTGTGAAAGTCCGCAGCATTGCCCCAGTGATCTTTCTTTTACCCTTTCTACTTTTCACGTCAGCCCAAACTGCCTCAAGTAGAATGGCTGAACTACTGTTCCTGTATTTAAGCTGTAAATCATTGACTTTATGTTTCTCCACTCATAAAACCACAAATTTTGCAAATAGTCAGGCTCATAAGATAATGATCCAAATTTTTTGTGGATTTAATTAATAATTCTGAGCTTGTGGTCAAACAAAGTTACTGGGATATCTGCAGCAAGTTTTCCAGACAATAAGAACTTGGTTAGAGAGGGAATGATGGATGTGAGAGACAGACATGTAGCATGTGGTACTAATAAAAAGGGCAAATACTACAGGTAGTAACATGAGATGCTTTATTGTGGCCCTGTCATGGACTGTGCTGAGGAGCAGAAAGAGCCCTATCAGTGCACGGTTTTCTCTTTTCTCCTATGCGTTGCAATAGAGATAGATGGTGTCCTGCATTCTTTGAGGGATCCTTTGCTCAAAATATACATACACCTTGTTGATAAACAATCTTCAGGTTTTTTTCCCTACTCATTTCAGCACTTCCAGAAATACAGTATATACTTTCCACGCTTTTCCTTTTTCTGAGTGTAGAGCAGCACATTGATTTCACTGCTGCTTTCTGAGTTCCAGCAGTTCCAAGAGCCTGGAGTCACACGCCCCATCAGAAGGTGGCGGTGGCAGTGAAGGCAGCAGTTAGGAAACATGAGAGAGAGACAGAGGCTGTACATACAGAGTGAGGAGAAACAAAGTAAGGAGGGTGCACAGGTATGAAATGACCCAGGTGAAAAAGAAAAGCCAAATGAAACTCTGCATATATTTACTCTCTACAGAGATGCCAGGCAGCCAAACAAGAAACCACCTGGGTATGAGCACCAGCAGGCTGCTCCTGAAACACCTCTGCTTTCTGACACTTGCTCATGCTGGGAAGGTCTCATGGCAGTTTTCTCAAGGGGCCATATTAGCACTTGCATCTTGGTCATAATCCAGCTCTGGTACTTTGTTTATATTCAGGCTGCCTGCTTTTTTCCCACAGTTTCAATTATAGGTTTGTTGAGTTTCATATTCGACTGTAGTATGTATTGATTTTGAAAACATTATTCTTGGGCATTTTGTATTGCTGCAGGGAGTTGAAGCTGGATATGTTGCATACTCGAGAGAAATGTGAAAAAAAAGTCTTTAACATGCGTCCCTTTCAAGTCTAGATATTATTTCTTGCTTACTCAAGAAATACATTTTAAATAAAATGAAGTGACAATTTTGATTGCAATAACTGCCAACATAACAAACCTTAGCAAAAACAGTGCTGTTTGCTGGTAGAGCTGCTCTTCCCATAAATTTGGCAAGTTCCAGTGTAATTATAAACTGGGAATAATGAGTTGGTCTTGATGAAAACAACTTTTGTTGTTGTGCTGCATTAAAGGCAGTGTGGCCAGCAGTTTGAGGGAGGTGATTTTGCCCTTATACTCCACTCTTGTGGGACCCCATCTTGAGTGCTGCATCCACTTCTGGGGGCCTCCAACATACAAAAGGATTTGGACCGGTTGGAGTGAGCCCAGAGGAGGCCACAAAGATGCTCAGAGGGCTGGAGCACCTCTCCTAGCAAGAAAGGCTGAGAGAATGGGGGTTGTTCAGCCTGGAGAAGAGAATACTCCATGGAGACCTTATAGCACCTTCCAGTACCTAAAGGGGGCTACAAAAGAGATGGAAAGGGACTTCTCCCAAGGACAAGGAGTGATAGGACACGGGGGAATGGCTTTGAAGTGAAAGGGTGTAGGTTTACATTAGATATTAGGAAGAAATTCCTCACTGAGGATGGTGAAGCACTGAAACAGGTTGCACACGGAAGCTGTGGATGCCCCATTGCTGGAGGTGTTCAAGGCCAGGCTGGATGGGGCTTTGAGTAACCTGGAACAGTGGAAGGTGTCCCTCCCCATGGCAGGGTGGAAATGGGTGATCTTTAAGGTCCCTTCCAACCCAAACCATTATATGATTCTATGACTATATTTTTGCTATTTTTTGCTTTAGATAGAATTTGTGCAGGCTTACAATTTTGACCTGTTATACCAAGGACGCAGCATATAGCTCAAGGCTAGGGAAATATTCAGATGTAGGTTGTTTTTTTTTTTTTTGGCCTCTTCTGCACATTGCTATACCATAAAAATCCATTCTCTTATTATTATGTTTTTCAGCTCAAGAAAAATCTTGCACAAATATTAGAAAATAAAAGCAGCACAAAATTTAACTCTAAGAAAAGCAATATACACAGACAGTATTAAATGACAAAGAACCCAGTACCATCTCTGCCTGAATTTATACACCCTGTCCTAAAAGTTATGGTCTGCTCACTGATGTGTTCTAATTGCCATGGGCTTCTGATGATAAAATTAGCTTCCAGCCATTGTAATTTCATATGGGTTTGTGCACTAGAGGCTTAACAGTCTCTACTGCTTATTGGAACAACAACAAAAAAAAGGTAGTAAGAGTACTTGCTGCATGATCAAACTAGGTTTGATCATATTATCATTGATATCAGTATGAGGCCTTCCACTGATTTCAACGAGAACAGGATAAAATCTGTTGTCAAATTACACTATGTAATTAATCAAATCCATATTAAAATTCTATGAAAACTGAATGGCTTCAGGATTTGAAAATGCCAGTTCTCCAGGCAACGAATAATTGGACTGTGGTAAAATCTGCCTTCCATATTAATACTATTGTCAGCAGAATAAAAACATTAATGAAAAATTGTATGGTACACAAATTTTTAAAATGTCTGTTTTGCTATACTGTGCAGTCAAATTCTCTTCAACTTAATATCTGATGGATTTATTACTCTGAAAACCTTTTATAACAAATGGAGAAATATTACTAGAAGACCTGAAAACAAATGGATCAGCTGTATCTTCTCATTCTACAGCCATCAATAATCAATTTATGTCAAATGAAGCCACTGGTCCTTGTAATGACAGTAAGGAAATAAATCCATGCCTCCCCAGGTTGAGTGAGTGCCCCAATTCTTTGATTATCCACTGTAAATGCCTAGGAAGCACTGTTAAAGATGTTACAGCCCTGTTAACCTCAGTATACTTTTCAGTTGGGAAAGTTAATATTCCAGCTACTCAGAGCACAGTTCTCCTGTAAATAAAAACATAAAGGGATTTTTTAATGTGAACAGATCTTTGAGTGCTTTGTGCTTTTGGGAAAAGCCCATATGCAACTGTTGAAAATACGCCGTGCAAGAGTGAGGCATTATCCTATTTCTATTAATTTCAAAGGGTGCCCTGCAAACAACTGAAATTGTTCCCCTTAGAAACATTAAGGAAATAAAGTCTCTGAATACCAAATGTATGTTGTCTTGCAGTATTTATTGCCATTCTACTGGCTATAGCATTAAAGCATATGTATGCTTCTTTCCAAGGATTCTAAGGGATAAAAATGAAAACAAACCTACTACAGACCTGCTCTGTTATTACTTGGGATAAATGTCTTGCATGCAAGACTTAAAGCTGTGGTCATGGCAACACTTCGTTTCTGTGTGGAGCCGTGGGCTTCCAGATCTCAAATGTGTTGATATTTGCTTCAAGGATTAAAAAGCAGGCAGGTCTATAAAGTCTCAGACTTCTAAGCAGCAGAAACATCTGGTGGGTGGAACCTTGAAGCAGCTTGCTGACTAAATTCAGCAATTTGGATTTCTTAGCTAATTCAGTTGCCCAAGATCAGGAGGTTCCACCACAGCTAACAAGGTACATAATGAAAGTACAAGCATCTGTGGGAAAATAATTCAAGAGAGCCTATGACACAGTCGAGCAAGACACAAAGCCTAACACTCTCAGAAAATCTTGACATCTCCAGAAATGATCTGTAAAAAACCAGAGTGATTTGTAAAGTACATATAACAAAAGCTCTGACTCTCAGTCATTTCACAGCAAAATGGGGAAAAATGCTGAGATTATTAAAGCAGGTCCCTTATGAAAGACTAGAAATAACTCTTAAAATTAAATTTAAATGTGAGTAAGAATGAATAAGTGAGAAAGAAAGATAAAGATACTAATAAGGTATGATTTTCAGGTCCACACAGGGACTATAAAAAGCTTATTAACTGCCACTACTGCCGTGTGTTTTAAGTTATTTTATCACTCAGCTTTTACGGTAGAAGAAATACTCTAGAAGCAGTGCTGTGCTTTGATTAATTGCTTTCATACACACACTTTCACAGAGTATTAAACATTGCTGTAAAGATCCTTAGTGAGTCAGACTTGCTGGTGATTACAGGCCAGGCTCATTTTACATTTATGTTAATAGCAGCATTAATGAAATACATCTTTCACATTTTTAGTGGCTCTCTAAATACCTAAAAGGTTTGTTACTAAATGTTTACTTACTGGGCAGAAGTATGCCATTGAGTATTACACCAGTGGGATCAAGAGCTTTGCAACAGCTAAAAAAACTACAGAACGAAAAGAACATGCTTTGGTAAAACACGTTTGATGATTTGAGAATGGAGCACACACAGTAAGGCAACAGCATTCAAATCTTCATCAAGATCCCAGAAGATGAAAGTGCCTCCACACACAAGCTAAACATGGTAAAAGGGCAGCTCTGTGCTGGGGGGCTGTGAGCCAGGAGGGGTTAAGCATCTCTTTTCCTGGTCCCACTGCCAGCCCCTGGCTTCCAGAGAGTGGATCCCATTCCCTCCATGGAGGATTTAGCCCCAGCAACATCAAGATGCCCTTCCCAGGGTACACACAAATTACAGCAAAACCTCCTTATGACACAGCCTTGCCCAGGAGCAGGTTTTGACCCAATCTCCCTGCTTTGGCAGGGCGAGAGGAAAGCACCAATAAGACGATGAACACAGGAGAGGGCTATTTCAGCCCCTTCTGCTCCCTGCTGCTGGGTGGGGAGTGCCTCCAATTCTGGGGCCCTGCTGTGTACAACACCAATACTGTTGTGTAAATTGGAAAGAGATCTGGAAAGTAAAGGAAAAAAAAAAGCACTTTTAATTAGATTTGGTGAGGTTTGCTTGCAGGAAAGACTTGCAGGTAGGCTGCTGCCTCCCTGTTCTCCCACTGCTGGGGCTCACTCCCAGGGCAGCAACAAGAAGAAAAGCAACAGCTTTCCATGGCAAACAACTGGGCAGCTTAGGCAACCAAAAATAGCTCCCCTGAAAAGGGAAAAATGACCTAAACTCTGATTTATTACACCAGTGGAGGCATGCAACAAATTGTCCAAGCGTGCTATTCTACAATTATTATTTGTATTTCACAAATGCAGCTAAACTTCATGAATGTGAATATCCTCATATTTAGCCATCTTTGCATTATTTTGGGAGATAATCCACATTATTCTAATGCTGTGATCAGAGTTAAAATGAATATGTTCAGCAGGAAGAGAGAAGTTATGCAGAAGTTGCAAATATAAAAAACCCCACCTCATTATGCTCCTGTTACATCAAAATTAAGCAAACAAGTGCCATTTTTGCATTTTTAAATTTATTTTTTATTTATTGCATCACACTGCTGGAGCTAGACTAAAATGACTGAACTTCCAGAACCAGTCCAATGGGAGTAAAACTTATCTTTTTAAAACTCTGATTAAACACAACCTCCCCCCACCCGTTTATTTCTTTGATGCTCAAATTAGCATCTTTTCTGCAGCATGCTGAATTAATTAGTACAGTGACAAAGAATTAGTCCAGATAAGATCAAAGCTGAAACCATATTTATCTGGAATTTGAAATTAAGAGCAGAGAGCATTAACCCTCAGCACTTCAAGGAGCTTTCCACATGGCACACTTAGTAAGCCTTCCATGAGTTCGTTCAAAATAAATCAACAGTGCAATTTTTTTCCCCACTGAAGTTTTGCTAAAAGGGAAATAAATTTGCCATGAATTCTGCTACAACGTGAAACTGCCTTTAATGCAGACCCCGTACATGCTACTCATTATGTAACTTGTAGGCATCAGTAGAATAAAGCACACAAAGCTGAGAAAAGATACTTAATCACATGTGTATTAATGCTTGGATTGTCACATTGTTCACAGATTCAAGGGCTACTGAAAGAATTCCAGCACTGAATCTGAGAAGCTGCCTGCTGTAACACCTCACAGGTAAATAATCTATAATCTTCAGTGGAGAGGGTCACAGAAACGAAATGTCAAACAGAAGCCCTAAATTACACAGGGAAGTTTGAAGTTTACTCTGAGAGTATGAACCCTGTGGACAGCAATAAAGGAAAATCTTCATTGCTGGTATCATTGCCTCGGATATTATCTGTGTTTCAGTACCAGATAAAAGACTGGAGGCCGTTTCCCATGTGAAATGCAAGAGGCTGATCTTTCACCTGGAAATTGCAGAATGGAGGCAATTTAAATAATCACCCCAAAATCTTCTCACCCATCTTCCCAAAGCCTTTGAGCCCCCCATAAACTTATTTTTTAAACGCAGGACTTGCTCGTAATTTAGACAGAGGAGAATTACTGCAACTCATTCTGATAATTAGGTATTAGAAAATCCTTGCCAGTAGAGCACTCCTGTTCATCTGTACCATATGCAAAATCTTACTTCTGCAGCATATAAAATGACCAAAAACAAAACCCATGGAGCGTGATGGCACGCTAAGACTTGGGCCACCCAAGCTGAAGTGTAAAACCACAAAGTCCAGCTACTGAACCCATGGAATGGAGTGAAACTCTCATCAACTACTATGTAAACACAGAGAGCAGAAAGCAGCTGTGAAGAGTCATCCTTTGTACTTCAAGGAACTTATTTTTAGAAAACATGCTGAGGTAGTCTGAGTACTGGAGGTAGCATTTATGAAACGGGATCACTACTACAATTATCTGACCAGGAAAATCATTATGTTCAATGGCAGCTATGCACCTGCTTCCATGAAATGATATTTTAATCATCCCATGACCATGCTGCTAGTCTTTTTGGTCACCAGGACAAGAATTCTGCATCCTGCGTTACAAATACCACAAAATAAAAATCTGCAGTAAACAAGGACAGCTGTGATTTACAGCTTGATCAGAAGGAGGGAAAAAAATCAATTTATGGTCTGTCCAATGCAACAAGCACTGCCTGCTTGTCCGCTGGACAGTGGAATTACCCTCCACCAAAGTAATAAATTATTCCCATAGATTCTTATTTGTCCCTACTTCCATACAGCAGCAGTTGTTTTCCCCTCCTGGCTTGCCTTTACAAGCATGTAATTTCTTCTGAAGCGAACACTAATTCTGTTCCAAACCGTGCAGAGAAACATTGCTGTACCTACCCTACCTGCCAACCCCAGGGGAACATGATAATCCCATCCATGTCTTGGGCATGGTAACTCCATACTCAAAGCAAAAGGAAACAACCAGCCCTTGACTTTGCTTTTCTAATTTCCATTTCATAGTCCCAGGAAAGGGAAAAAGGAAAGGGAAAAGAAGCAGGCAGTTAGGCTTGATATTAATTTTTCTGGAAATTTGTTATTGTCTGTCATGCAGCAAAAAATAAATGCAGTCTCTGACGGAATCTATTCCTCTAAGGTGCAGATTAAGGCAAAGCAGGAGACACAGACTGGCTGTGCAGTCTGCGGATGCTGCCAGCTGCCCCTCCAGAACTCCTTGCTGACTTTGTGGTTTTCAAAGTCCTGTAGCCAAGTGAGAGCCAGCATGCCTCTATCCCAGCAGCACCTCCAGCCCTCTGCAGGTAACTGAGAACCACTCGAAGGGGGACAGGGAAAAGACCATTGAAGGAGCCTAGGGAGTAGCTCTTTGGGTGTCAAACTTGACAAAAACAGGCTGTTGAGTTTTTTCTTTTGTTTCATGTTTTCTCCTGTGTTGGGTGTCTCTTTCCCATATTACCAGTCACATGACCCCAGAATTCACTAACGTATCAGCTACATATATATTTGTATATGCATTTGTATAATGCATGTTTATCAGAGGAAGGGCTTTTCATTTTTCTCATGTCATAACTCTCATGGCATTCAGCGCTTTTCTTAGCATTTTAGCTACTCATGCACTTTATGAGAATCTCCACTTGCACTACAAAACTTTTTGCTCAGCCCTCTCGGCTATGGAAAAACAACATAGAACTGTGACATTATCAGAACTGCAGATACAAAACTCATGAGGCAAATTAAATATACGACATTTGCAAAACAAAACTGAAAACCTGCTACGTTTGCACTCAGAGCCATGATATTTTGAGGTGTCAGACTTGCTAATCATCTCACCACTGCAGGGCTCACCTTCTCAACTAAATCACGTGCCTTCCTCCCCTTTACATGCCACAGTGGGGATTTGTTGGGCCTTATCAGACTTTCATGAAGCAAACCTTCACACTGCGAGTTCCAACAAGATCTCCAACAAAAAACACCCTTGAAAAATAGCAGGAATACAGAGGACTCCCCTCCTTGTTTCAACTGAGACAACATGCCAGTCTTCATGAAGGCTCCATTCTGTGGAACACAGTGACTCTAACAAGTAGTTAATGTTGAGCATTTATCATCACATCCATTCCAATATGAAGAAACTGAGTCACAAAGGATAAAAATTATGTGCTCAGTTTAAAAGGTCCTGTTCTCTTTCTCTACTGACCACCTCAGAGCTATGATTCCATTACCACTGCGTATCTACCTGGCTCACTTTCCAGCCAGTTTGCTGGGATGCTTTTTCCCCTTGACTATTTCCCCCATCTCCTTTGAGTTCTCTCCTCATTCATATCCTTCTTCTCCCCAACACACTCACTCTCCTCCTCCTTGCTCCACACTTCTCTCATATGCTCTACTGCTGCTCTGCTACAGAAATACCTCTTCCTGGGAATTTCTGCTGGTGACTGCACAAAAGGAATGTGTCTTGGGCACCAGCACTCTTGCTTGTGAGACACTGAGCAGAAATATGCAGTAAAGACATGCACAGATCTCTTCAGTGGCTGAGCTACCACTCTTTCTCAGCAGGATGCATTAGCCTTATTTAAGCACAGGCTCAGAGTACTGGAGAAACTCTGAACTAAGAGAGTTCACAGTAAAGAGATGCTTTCGAAGGGAGACACAGAGGGAGAGAGATGGCTCTTGAATAGGCAAGGGAGGTTGTAAAGGCAAAAAGCCCCTACTTGATGACTGGCTTTTAGGTTTCATAATGGACTTCTACAGCTAAAGCAACACAAATTCCACCTCTGTGCCTTTACTATAGCTGGCATTTTTACAAAGCAGTAACATTCAAAACAATGCCAAAGTAAGAGACGAGTTATGTATATACTGTATTTTGAAAGATGTGTTTTGGCATTACAAATAATAGATGTTTTTGCATTTTTAAACTGTCAAAATCAGTTCTTCAGATAAATAATACCTTCCCTCCCTGGCCTTGGCTATTGTACATTACTAATTAGACATAGTAGTTTGTGGTTAATATCCTTCCCCACAGATTTATTATTAGCTTGTATATTCTTTTCAGTAGAATTGTGCTAATGGTAAGGTCTGCTGGAGGCCAACTGCATGAAGCCACTGGGAGGAGAAATCTGTTTGCCTGTCAAAACAGTGGCTATCAATTAGAACTGTAAATGTGATTCCTTTAAGTGTCTTGGATGGTAGCAGAGACTTCCAGTGATGGATTAGGGGGCTGAATCACTTTCAAACTGTACTAAAGGAAGCTTTCAAGCAAACAGCTATCTGCATGAAACAAATTCACCATTTTTTTGAGCAAGTCTAGAAGAACCTGTCTGACCTGCCAAAATTCCCCTCTGCTATTTTCCCAGAAATCCCCAGAAATACAGCACTTAATGTGGCATACTGACACAACTGATACTCAATTATTCCGTGGTTTTCTTAGGAAAACGGCTTAGGACAGCTACAGAAATAGAAGAAAAAAACAACGAAGCTGTGGAAAGACACGATCCATAACAAAGAAGCAGTGAGACGATGCAATTCCACCGTTCAGTGATTTGGGATGCAGTCCTGGCACACAGATAGCAATTTCCCCTCTGATACAAGCACCCAGCTCTCATTAGCATCACTAAGAGTTGTGTGGACATACTGATGGGAATATGTTCCCCTGTATTTTGCAGGAAATTAACACCACTCGGGGACTGAAGGAGGCACTGTCTGTCACTCTCAGGCATACCCTCTGCCAGTTAATTAAGGAAAAACCTCTGCCACAACTCTCAAGAGGAAGCTCTTCCCTATTCTCCTCGGTACAGCAAACCTGACACAAAGCAAAATGTCAGGAGCAGGACCTACAAAATGGGGATGTTCAGGGAAGGTGAACTTCAGCCGGCATTTGCCAAGCTCTTCTGCCACCATGTTTTGGCGGATTTTGAAAAGAGTTATTAGGAATCAAATTCATTAGTTATAGCTGAGTTCAAGCTTTAAGAAAATATCTTCAGCTGTCATACATTGTGGCTTTTGGTTACTGGTTATTTTCAGCAAGAGCAATCCTACATGGCATGCATAAAAACCAGTCAGCCAGACTGCTAACCCTCCAGGACTCCACTGCTATTTTCATGCCAAGAGACAGTGACTAAACAATACAGGAAAAAGCAAAGGACTTAAACATACTCACAAAATATGGCTCTGGCAGTTGAAGGACAATGGTTCAGGATGGGGAAGGTTTCATCCAGTCACTAAACAACAGGCTCTCTCATCAGGCTGATAAACTAAGCTGAACGTACTAAAACCTTTTCCTTGGTACCACTTTATAAATAAAAAATAAATATCAGAACTAAGTGACTGAAAGTTTTAGTCAATTATATGAGCTACACGGCTCTGTTATATCTGTTTGCAATAGTATTGCTCATGAACTGTGAGCCAGTAAATTTCTTTGGAAGGTTTCAATGAAAACCTGGCAATCACTCCTGTTTCTTGAATCTTAAAAGAAGTAATTCTGGTGCAGCCAGATAAAGAAATACATTTTTTCAGGGCAAAGTCAGAGAAAATTGCTAGAATAGTGTTTAAAACAATGAAGTGCTTTTACTTTGCTGGCTATTACAACCATGTACTTTAAAATTGCACAAACACCATCAACAGCCCAGATTCCCCAATTTTTTTCCTTCTTGTATATCTCTTTCACACATTGACTCCCAAACACAAATGTTCATAGACTACTTAAAAAATAATTATTTGTTATTGCTATTTATATTGGCAGACAGTTCACTTTTGTGTGACAGTGTAGGGAAAAATTTCTGCTTTCTTGTTCAGATACAGCAATGCTTTGTTCACCACACAAAGGCTTTGACTTCTTTTCTCACTACCTCCACAGCTCCATGTCCTAAGGTTATATTCACTCATTCAACTATCTGCAATACCAAACTATTGGTGTTAATTTTACCTAGAGACCAAAATGAGAACAGATACCTTAAAAATTCTGCATGTTACCATTTTAGCTCAAAGAAGTTGCTCTAAAAAAGATCTTCATTATGAGGGTGATTAAAAAAACTGTTAAATTCAAAGCCCATAGCGGTATAGAAGGCTGAAGAACACAGATGAACTCTATCACTCATTTCATTAAAACTTCTGCCACAGGAGCTGCTACTATCACTGCATGAATAAAAACTAAATGCTGTTGATAAAAAACTACTCCAGGGTGTGTAGTCACTCAATGAACATAAGTCTCTTTTGTTTCCAAACTGTCCTTGATACAATGAAACAACATAGTTTCTCCTGAATGTATCAGACATTAGCTGTTGGCATCAAACAATTCGGAGGGAAAAATTCTGGCTCACAAGTTACCCATGAATTACTGAACACAATCAGTATTCAGTACCATGAACATTCTGCTTATTCATCATTAACTGCAACTGATCACACGTACTGTTTCTATTTCTTAACTTGATAAATCATTGTTTAAAAACTACCTTCACAAGCACAGGGGAGGAGAAGCCACTTTGCACTTCTTGAAAAACATGTTTTGGCAATGGGCCCAAAAATTTACTGCGTTAAAAACCCCCACAACCATATGAACACAAATTGCACCACACGAGCACTCACAGTTGATAAATTACATTTAGCTGAAAGTACTTAATCTGTAAAACAAACTAGAGACCTGACTGTGAAACAACTTAAGCATCTGCATTGCCATTTCTTTGCTGTATGTTTGGTCTCCTACCATAGGAAAGAGTGAAAGGAGTGCCTAATTTATCAACTATATATACCACTCAACTTGATCTCTCTATACCACTATTTATTTTGATTTTTTAGTTACAGCATTTAAAACAATTTTTTTGTCATGATAATTGCATTGCCTTTGTAGTCTTATTGTTGTGTATCTAGACAGCTGCATCAAAGATGTACAGAATTGTAGATGAAGTTGCATTATTGATTTAGAGTGCCACGATGATGTTATTTTGTCATGGTTTTGTAACTAAAAAGCTCAGTTTTCTGGCTTCGGTTTTGTTTTTCTTCTCATGTAGGGAAAATGAAATCCTTTTACCCCTCTCCTTGCAGTCATACATCTTTCTGCCACCTTCTGGCTCACTTGTACCACTGTCTCTCTTCCAGCTGCTGCTGAAAAGACAAGTATCACTACAAATATAGTCCAGTGATTCTTGGGAAAAAAAAGCAACGGGATACAGGAATATAAAGCAGAAATCATGGTCAAATCCAAGGTCCTGAATTTCAGTAACAGTAAAAAAAAAAAAAAAAAAGCTGTAGATGTGGAAAAAATATTCCCCCCAAGTCCACTCACAATAGCTGGAATTAACAACTACATCTTTTGTACTGTTAGACATACTTCCTCTAGCAATTAGTTGGCATATTCTCTAAATAAGCAGAGTTGTAAAAGTCAGCTAATGCCCTAGTGCTTCTATTGGAAATCTTTAACAAAAATCATTTGTATTTAACAGATTGGTTGAAAACTGGTTCCAAATAGGGTACTTTCCTGTTATGCAGAGGACAGTGAGAATTTCATCTTACATAATGTGGCTAGTGCTGTTTGAAACAAATGAAAAAGGAAAAGTAAAGAAACGAAGGTGCCTAAAGACATATCCAGAAGGTGGAATGGAGAGCCTGAGAAACAAAAAGCTGTGCACTAAATATCTTGACCTGAGAGTTGATTTTATGTTTGTTACCAGCATTTTTAAAACACTTATTTAGTTGACACCACATTCCAATTTGTCTTAATAGCACAACTGGTCACAGCCAAATATGAACAGAGGCACGAACAACACCCCACCTGGGACATCCCTTCTCTTTCCAACAGCTGCTCCCTGAATTTGAGCACAGCCTAGGAGACAAGCTCAAGATAAGCTTTCCATGCCATTGTGATTCCAATCACAGCCTATCCTAAGGAATGTTCATTTTCCTGAAGCAAAGCCAAAAGAGAAAGGTGTATTTAATTCCGGCCCATCTTTTTAATTCTCCCAGCAGATGCAGCGTTTACCATTTTACAGAACAGCAGCTCAGAACAAAAGCAAACACCATGTTTGTCCTCTGGTATTCAAGTTCTCACACCAGAGAAACTCCGTGTCTTCTATCAAAAAAGATGGTATTTCTCAGATGCATTAATCTCCCAAATAACAAAAACAGCAAACTGGTTGAAAATATGAAAAAATAGGATTTTACCAAGACATAGAAAAGTTCTTCTAAAAGGAAAATCATTAAGATAAATCAAAAAAGGTCTCTCTTATAATCATTAAACAGTAACTTGCACTGAGGATTAAACTTAGCCAGATCATTTATGCTATTGATGACCTATTTTTTTAAAAATCAATCTATATTATTTCCCTTGATGTTCTAGATATAAAGAAAACTCTTAGACCCTTTCCTTCCTGAATCACAACCCTATCCAAGAAACTAGTGTGCTCCTCCTTTTCTGAACCTTATGCCTAAGCCCAAATCAGGATCCAAAAATAACAGCAACCTGTATTCACAAGAAGCAGACTCATCAGATCTCCTTAAACTCCATTTGTTACTGGCCTTCACCATTAGCCTCTGGGCCCTTCGATAGCCAGCAAGAAGCCCCATTCTTTTGAGTTTTCCTTTCAGATCCAAACCACAGTCAACTACTAAAATTGGCTCACCTTTCCCATGTCTAAGCCATGTCACTGCAACACATCTCTGTCTTCGCACAGCATCTACAGAAGTCAGCTGGCATTGAATCGAGGCCATTTGCTCATCCTACTCTCAGTTGTTCAGGATGGGAGCATGGCTGCCCACTGCAATGCTTTCCACCTGATACTTGCTCATCATGCAAAGACCAGCTGGGATCCTCCACTTGGGGACTGACTGGAACAATTTCTTACTTGAGAACCAACATCCGTGAAACATAGTGAACTTGGAGAGCTGTCAGGTCCAGACTTCAGTGATGTTCAGAGAAGAATTTTTTCTCCTAATTTTTTATTTATATTTTTGTGTACATGTTAGAGGACAGAGAGGGGAGAGAAAAGGAAGCTGATGCAGATTGATACTACAGTCAGAAAGCACAGGATCATGACTAGGAAGTGTTTCAAAGCTTTCTGAAGTTTTACAAGATGAACTACGTAACAAGGTAAGTGCTTTAAAACAGCACTAATTTGAAAAGCACAAGCTACCCTCTTATTTCCTGGAAAGTCATCAAACACTAAGATGGAAAAGAAGGATGAACTCAGTGGGATAGCTTATTGTTAAATAAGAACTAATCTGGCTTCTCTCATTAATTTGCCTTAATGTAAACTATGTGATCTTTCCACTCTGCTAACAAAGCAAATGTATCAACTTCTATGACTCTCTAAAGTTCACGAAAGCCTGCAAAATTAGAAAAACGGATGTTTTCAATTGGCTTTTGCCAGTGGTGTGAAACACGCCCCTCCCACCTCTTCTTAATTTTGCTTACATAGCATGATCTCCAAGGGCCCGAAGTGTGGCCTCCCCAAAGCTACAGAACCTGTCAATTTTATCCTCACACTGCCCCATGTGTTTTTGCACCAAAGCAGGAACAATTTTTTTTTTCCTGCAGTACCTTACGAAAGTGATTATTAAGGACAGCACAGTGCTTCTGAATTGAAATGCACAGGACCCTACAGCAACAGATTCTTTTTGTACTCGGGAAGAAGCCTCATCAGCAAAACGGTAAAAAACCCCAAACTCAAGAACTGACAGCTGAAACTTCTTTATCTGGCTGGATCCTCACAGCTCTGCCTTTTCTACTGTTTCTGCCTGTTACCCTCACCGAGAACAAATTAAATATAAAAAAAGAAAACACTATTGTTGTGCACAAGGACAGTCAGCAAGCCTCCTGATCACCGGGAGAATGTGATATCCCATAGGCTTCAGGCAGCGACAAAGCCCAGCACTCCAGTCGGAATGTGGCAGCAAAGGCCTGCCAAGGAAGCAGTAGGCTGCAAAGAAATGCCTTCCCACAGAAGTTTTTCTTCTGGGCAAAGGCTGGAGGTCTTGAGGTAATGCTAAGGTTGAGGTAATGACTAGCTACTCTGAGATTAACCAATTTTCAGCTATGCTGCCTGCATTCTGATCCACCATTATTCACACCTCTCACCTCACCCCAGGATTGACAGAAGTCAGTCAGTATTGGAACAAGTGGAACTGAAATCAGAATATACAAGATTGTTTTGATCTGACATTAACTGTAGAGTAGAACTTGTTTTGTTCAATGAGAAAATCAGGCACACCAAAGTTAAAAAAAGAGTGAACATAGTAAATTTAGAACTTTTTTGATCCTATTTAGTTCAAGAGCTCCTTAGAATTTCTCATCTGAACTTTTAAAAAAAATCCCCACTCATTCAAGACCATGTCTTGTACAACACCACATTGAAAAAAGATGTTGCAAGGCTGCTATCCAATTTTCTTTTTCAACACCCTTCTCCTAGGCAGAATGTGTTCATAGCAGAAATGTCATCACTCCATTTTTATTCAATGCCAGAAATGTACCTATACAAATCTAGAAGTTCATAATGTCTGTTTGATAATGTCTGCAGAGCAGGCAGATGATTATATTCCACAATCTAGCCTAGCTAGTATTTTTTCCTGTTAGCAACTCATTGATGGCATAGATTGCTCAAGAGCTGCAGAGAACCGGCTGCAGTTGGGTAGAGGGGATCAGCACCAGCCACTGCCAGGGATCTCTCTCCCAAGGCTGTCCTAAGAACACATTCCTCCCAGCTACCTCAGATATCACTGTGCTTTCTCACTGCTACAGTTGCAAAAAAAACCCCATCCAAATCTTTCCCATCCCTATAATCCCAATATCTCCCCCTTCACATCTTGTATCTGCGGCCAGTAACTCTTACAAGTTCCTCTTATTATTACTGAAGCTTGCATTAAGTACTTGACCTTCCCTTCAAAGGATTCAAAGGACCACCTGCCTGCCTGACACATCTCTCAAGCCATTCTGCACAGCTCCCAACAATATATGGCTCAGCATTCCAGGAATCAGGGCTGGCACAGTAGCACTTGCATCAGCAAGCACAGGAGAGCAGGGCTGCAGCCAAGCACACAGTGGGCTATGGCACCATCGCCTCCAACCAACGGCAGAGCACACACAGGCACCTTGAACCCTGCTGTGCACACACAGCCAGCTGCAAATGTGTCCTTTCTCAACTCCCTTATGAATTAAAAGCAAACCAACTAGCCCGAGGCAGGCTCTGGGGAGAATACATCTAGAAAGTTATCACTTCCAAGTGCCAGAAAGAAGCAAAACATCTATCTTTCAAAACATCATTATTATCTCTTAGGTAGTCAGCCCTGCCTAGTATCAGGTACACAGGGAAGGACGGTAAAGACTGGCTTAGAAATTTAAGGAGTTACTTCTAATTAAGAGGCAATTAGTGATCACTGAAATGATAACCTCTCCTGACCCTCACAAATGCCTAGGTTAGGAGGTATGGGAAGCGAGCCATGGTGTTCCTCATGGCTGGGAGCTGCTTGCTGGCTGAAGGTGCTGTAGGAAGCATCTCCGTGACCAGGGCACAGGGTCTTTGTGCAGGTATGATGTAAATGTTTGCCTACTTAGCTATAAATGTATTTAAATATGCACATAACCATACCCATATGTAAATACTCCACATTTTGCAGCACACACTTATTTAAATATGTACATACTTAAATCATAGAAACCTAAGCAGGAGTCCCAACTTCCCTCTTTCTCTCATCACTGTGGGCCCAGCCCAATTCCTGACAAAACAAACAGGAACTTGTAAATTGTCTCCACTGAACATTAGGTCTCAGAAGTCCCCCACAGCTCTCTCCTGTACATACACTATCAAAATTCTTTAACAGCTTAATATTTCCTGTGGCCACATATAACAGTGATCAGTTTAGACAAGGGAATATCAGGACACAGAGGCCTTGTGAGAAGAGAGGCCTGGGAGCTTCAGGCTACTGAGAGAGCAGAGATTTCTGCCTGTGCTCCTTTCAGCATGTACTTTTTCATCCAATAAATATAAATAAGTAGTACAGCAGTTGTTTAGTGAGCAGCTTAGGGACATATTGTTCCCAGTGTCCTAATTTTCCTGACACAATCGGTAAATTTAGACATCTAATTAACAGTCTGTGCCATTTATCAGGTTACTTGTTGCTGGTTTTTTTTCAAGGCCATCAGTTAAGCTTTCCATACCTTTGACATATTCCTCATTTCCAGACTGAGTCCTAGGCCTCTCAGAATGATTATGAATGCTTCTAACACATCCCCATTCTGTTTATGTGGGCTTTACACAGTCTCAGGGAGATGAACCAGGGTCATCTCCACAGCTAGTTTCAAAGTAATACTGTAACACCTGCATGTGTGGGATGGAGCAGCCCAAGCAGGAAAAAAAAGGGAAGAATTTACAGGTCATCTCTAAAAAGTCAGCTGGGGTACAAGTTCATTCAGTAAGAGCCATTATAAAACATCTGCATATTTGTTGACATTTTCATAATTACATTTGCAACTCTCACATTTTAGGCCTTGCTGCTCTACATTTATAAATGCACATTTTTACTTTTGCTTATTCACCCTCTTTTGTGTTACTAGCTCTTGCCTCTAGCCTGTAAGATTTTCCATAGTGAAATAATTAACCCAAATGGTGGCGTTATTGGAACAGGAGGAGAAAAGGAAAGTAAGAGAATTCAAATAAAAACTAAGATCTATTACAGATTCATTGCCACATGCATACACAAAAGCAGCTTGGAATGCCATGACAGATACAAGTTTTGTTTGCAAAGTACAGTCTTCGACCAGGCCAGTGCTGCAGACCTGCCTTAATGTGACTCCTCTTCACAAGCAGTGTGTTTATTGTCACTTCTTTACCAAAGAGTAACTAACATTCACGTAGCATATAAAGTATACCCCCTCACTCGCTTTCCCCACACAGGTTTCGGGTCTTCAGTTTTATGCTTAGCTAAAAAAATACAGCTACATGTCCAGAGGCATCAAGATTCTATAATGATATTCCAGTCTGAGAAAGGTAGATACAGCATGAAAAAGAGAAGACCCGAAAGAAAATGAAGCTCTGTTGAGATATTTTGCTCCTGGACCGTCCTGATAATGGTCAGAAAACCACTACCAGAAGCAGGTACAGGAAGAAAAAACTCTGCAGAAGTATCTCAGATGAGACATGTGTTGCTTTATTCTGTCAGTAGTAAAAACCCGATTAAAACCACAAGGTAAATTACCTTCAGGATCATACGCTAACCACATGAATCCTGTTCACAGAAATGCAGGACACTAAAAATCAAAAATGCCTGCAATGAATGTTCAGTAGGGAAAGACACTCCACAGCATTATGCAGTGCCAAAGAAAGCTTTGCTGCACCTTTTTTTTTTTTTTTTTTTTGCACTTGCTTTAAATGTCCAGTTTTCAGGGTGGAGTTGCTCTTTGCTTTGGTAGTTTCTATGAAGCCCCCCCACAGACCCCTGCAGAACGGGAAGAAAAAAATCTGACAAAGATTTGTAGGAGATTTAACACCTTGTAGAGAAAAAGCCTGACACCAATCTAACATCAAATAAAAAAGGCCTCCACGTGTGACTCTTAGGAGATCACCTGACCTCCTGTAACAAAGTCTGACCTTACAGCCTGCAGCTCCAGAGCAGACCAGCACTTCTGCTCTCCTCCATCCCAGACCCTCAGAAGGAGCCATCCAGAGCAGCCCCTGAGTAGCCTGCTGGGATGCTGCCCAAGGAGATGGGACGAAACCCAACCACCCTCTCTCCCTCCACTCCTCTGCTAGCAGCATTGCTGTTACCCTGTGGCAACTGCAATCTGCTGGGAGAAGCCAGGACTTGCAGGGTCCTTAACTCTGTGACAGCTGACAACTTTTGAGTACTCCAGGTTCCCCAGAAAACAATCTCAGTGTCAAGGTTAGGTACTCAGGGAAACCAAACTGAGTTTTCAAAAATATCACTAATGTTTTTCACTGCCTTCTTCATCCCTCCTTGAAATAACTTCAGCTGGGTTCAAATTTCTGTATTGTGCCTGGAAATGAGGGCTCTTGAACATAATTCAGTAATAATAAACTGGGCAGCATACGAGTTTTAAGGCTTTCTCTTCAATTATTTTGGTAGCTCCTTTGTGCTATGGAGAGATTCCTACATGAAAAGCAGTAACCCAAGTTTCCTGGAATTGGCTGCACACATGCTGGGAATACAGTCTGGCTCATAAAACAAATTTGTAGCATTTCCTATCCAGATATTCACATTGGAGATCATCACAGAACTCCAGAAAATCAGGTCTTATTTTTCTGAAAAGGATAAACCACTAGGATTCAAAACAGAAAAAGCATCTTACAAATTGAAGCACGAGGTTGTGACCAGTGGCTAGTGAAAATCTACACAATGTCTGTGAAGAGAATAATTATTACTGGTTGCCACGGTGAAAGGTAGCACCTTTGACTGAAGAGTAACAACTAACTTGGATTAGCAGAAACCTTGATTGAAACCGTTGTGTTTTACTCACTGTCTGTGGTTGATCATGCCTAGGGAGACTTCCTTCATTATATAAAGCAAGTAGGAGATAAATGGAACAAAAATCTCTAGGATAGTTAGGTCAGACGACATACACCACAGTGACACATTTTCCTCTATGAAGCCAGAAATTTCCAGTCCTCAGACGTGACAGATGTGTCAAGTTTACTTTTCCAGGAGAAAAAAAAGGTGCTGTTATAGTTCTGGCTAACCTTTGTAAAAATCCTTAATTCACAGAACAAGTGTGGAATCTTGTTTGGGAAAAGCTGATCTCCCGCTTCATGCCTTGAAGCTACTACATGCCTTAAGTACCCTGACAAGATTTTTGAATCAGACAATAAGGACGAAACAGAGGAAGGGAGTCTGTTGGGGCACCGAGAGGGAAGGAGGGGGGCAGGATGACAACAGCAGATGGTAACATTTGTTACATTTCACTTTTACAGTCCAAATAAGTCTAAAACCCAAAGCAACTATGCTGCTCCGAAGTAATTAAGCACCTCACTAATGTGAAAAACCTTTCGTTATGACACGCATCAGAGTACAGAAGAAAGTTGCCTCTGAATGGCCACTCCAAAAACACCCACCCTAATCAAAGACATTTGCCAGCCTTATCAAATACACATGCACTAAGTTAGGGGCTGGAAAACATCTCTGTTAGCAACAAAAATTGGCAGCAACTCTTGGGTAGATTCAAGTACCTTAAAACAGAATTTAACTCTTCATCATACAAAATCCTAAATGGAATTGAAGGTTCTTCGAAGCCCAAACACACAGAGTAATGTTGAACACGTCTGTCCTCAATGCACCTTAAACTCAAGCATTTAATCCAGACTAGCACTCTCTAGTACATGAGAGATGAAAATGAAGTACTGAACTTAGTGGTGTGGAGAGGGAAATGCAAAAGTTGCAGAGGATCCAGCTATGTTCTCCCCACAAAGACATGCCCAGCTTCCATGGCTGCCTGTTAAGACCTGAGAACATTGCTTTTGTAGAGTTACAAGCGCATTCCAAAAACTTACGAGGCACTGCGCTTACCTCCACAGTAAGAGAAACCACTCTTTTCTTTGGAAGAGAAAACAATAAACTCAATTTTCTAAAACGCATCACGGGCAAGACTTCATTCTATGTTATCTGGGAAGAATTAAGTACAGATACCCAGAGCACAAAATATAACTCAAAAGTAATGGGCTCTGTGATAAATTAAGATGTTCCTTTCATAGATTATAGTGCATTCCTGTCACAGTAAGGCATTTTGAGCTAAAAAGCCAACCTAGAGATTGATTGGACGATTTTTTCAATAACTGAAGGGATTATATGCCAACATTTATATTCCAAACAGTTTCCTTAAACCTCATTGAGGATATTTTTCTGAATGTTAAAATGAAATAAAATCAGATTTATGATTAAGCACTGCATTACCAAGTTAAACTTTGGAGCAATACTACGAAGCGTGAGGAACAGCGTGTGTAACTCACTCATATATTTGAAAAAAAATTCCACCGCTATAGATGGTAATACTCAAAAACTCCTCTGAATCCCTCTACCTCCCAGCAGTGTTTATTCATATATAATCCATTTTATGTACCTATGCAGAAGTTGAAATAAATATCTGGTATTTATAAATTGACATACACATATTTTTTACGAAAATTATTACAACACTCCACCCAGAGTTGACTAGCTAAATCTTAGACGCAATTGAAAAAACCCACTATAAAAAACTTACTAAATATCTGTTTGCTCTTCAGCCCAGTTCCTAATATCCACTAAGAAATTCAGCTGCCTGACCTCTGCTGCCCAGGTTCCCCAAATGAATACTTGGGAAAGGCAAGTAAACAACATAAAACAGTGAAGCTAAAGAGATTACCAATTTCTCTCTTATTTCCTGCTGATCATTGCCAGACTATGTTTCTGTCCCAAAGTGCAGGCTTCATTATTAAAGATGGACAGAATACAAGCATATTCAGCGGAGGCCGGCTGTTCAGGAAATAGCTATAATTTGGTAAATAGTATAATAAACACTTGAGCATCCTTGATGCAATGGGTAATGAGGCAGTGCAGTCCTAAGTATGTACATAACAATGTTAAGATTATACTGTATTTCACATTATATATCTGCACACACACACACACACGTGTGGATGTCCATATAATATTTCGACTACTGTATTTGTTTCCCTTCTCACATACACTTATTACTTTTTCCTCTGTACTCAACCAGTCATTTGTAAAAGAAAGCAACATTTTACTTGCATTCTTGGCTCTTTCTCTTTCATTTCACTCCTAGTATACCTACATAAACCATCGGAAGCTTTTGTTCATCATGGCAACCGCATGCATTACACTCTGAAGCACCAGAGATCCTGGAACTAAATGTAATCTCACAGCAAGTCATCAGCATGTCTATAGCCCATGCAGTGGAAGGCGATTTAAATCCCCAGTCTGTTCTCCTTGCCACCATGGAGAATAATGACAAACCATAACATATCCCATTCATCTAACAGCTGAAAGGGTAATGAATTACAGAGACAGTTCAGCCACTCATTATTAAAAGATTACAACATTAAAAATGAAGTGTTTTTTTTTTTTTTTAAAGGCAAATGATCATGTTTTCATATAATGCAAGTGAAACTATACAGTATTATGGATTCCCAGCTATATTGTAAGAGGCAGCTTGTAACAAAGGTTTCAAATTGAATTACATTTAAAGTTAGCATTTCTCTAGCCTGAAACTCAATCCCAGTTCATACTGTTTTACTCAAAATACCGAAAATATTAGTATTTTTAAATTATAGTCTCTAGAATTTCTTGCTATTTTTCTCTGACAGCATTACCCATTTTTAATGAAGCTGCATGTGCACGTAGCCAGTTTTGGTTAATACCATTCTTGGTCAGGATTAAAAAAAAAACCCAAACCAACCACAAAACCAAAAACCCATCAAAAAACCCCCAAACCACCACCACCAAAAATAAAAAGAAAACCACCAATCCCCCAACAACAACAACAAAAAACCCACCACAAAAAACAACCCCTGCTCCAAACCAGTCTACATTACATGGTGCCAACAATGAAATATGTAACTGGAACAAAGTCTCTACGTGACATGCTGGGCTTTTAAGCTATGCAGCCTACAGTTCCAAGAGAAATATCAGTGGCTTCATTTTAGAACAAACCTGTTAAGTTTTAGCATCAAAAAAAAGTTCTTTATCAAACAAGCATCAAGCAAGCCCTTCCATCCCAGGGATCTGGTTACCCATAGACTTTTCAGGTTAATTCAGTGACAGATGAAATATGTACATAACTGAAACTGCTCAGAATGTACTAGGGGTAAATGCATGTTTCCACAGGAGACTACTCAATCATTTGATGCAGGACACAGCATCATCTAATATAAAGAGACTTTTTAATACAGAACATCTGCAACCTTTCTATCAGCTCCATCTAAATGTCTACCCAGGGTCAATTAAAAAATACCTCCGAAGTTTGATTCATAACTTTTTCATTTTCCCAAATACATTTCTGCTGCTTGCAGGGTAGGAATTGGGAGGTGGCGAGAGGTGGGAGGAGAGTGGAAGGTCTACAAGAAAAATTAGGTTGTCAGAAAATGTCAATAATCACAGCAAATCTTCTGCAAATGATTTTTGAAAGTCTGTTTCACTTTATGTACAGCTGAACAATAACAAGCATAATACCAACTTTCATTTTGGAAACAAGCTGCGAAGGGCATCTGTGTATGGACACAAACTGTAACCAGTTACGACACAGGAAAATCCTGCACTGGGACTTCTGTAGGGCAGTCTTTGAAGAAAACATATCCTTGGCTGGCACAGGCAGGGGAAACTTGGAAAGCTACTGCTACAGGGCTCAAAGGAAGGGAATGAAAAGGATTTTTCTATCCCTGACTGTATTTCCTTTATTCATTCATTCACATTATATGGTAGATTTCTTTGCACTGACTGGGAAAGGCTACTGGAGGGTGGATTCACTTCTCTCGCTGTCCCTTACCCAGCAAGATGGGGCACTGGTCACTGCTGTCACTGTGAACACAGGGTGGGGCTCGGGGGATGCAGAGAGGAGAGCACTACTGAGGAAGCCCTTAAATCAGTATTCTTCACTTTAAAAAAGACACACAGTGTCAGCAGCCTCACTTTTAACAAAATAAGAGGCATAAAGGAGGGCAACGATATGCCTTGATTTTCAGATTTAGTACTCCCTCCCCACTCCTGGAGAGCTGCCATCATTCTTTAATACTCATTTTCATCTTATAACCTTTCAGCTGAATCTGCTGAGCGGCCTGACTATGAGTATGTCTATTAGGCCATGATGTTCGGTTTTACTTTGAGCAGGTTTCTTACTTTCCTCAGAGCACTCTGAATGCCACAGTAAATCCTACCAGAACCTCATGGGCTGCAGCAGGGCCTTGACTGGCCATCACCACCTGTTCCTCACAGCCATGAGTCAGTGCCTTATCAGATGCTTCTTATTACTACTACAGACATTTTTGGAATCAGGAGCTGATTTCACATGAAAGTTCTTTTTAGCTCTGCTCCATATTCGACAAGTGTCACAGGCCAGATTTTCAGAATTAATAGCAGCAATGACTATACAAAAGAAGTTACATTTTTCAGTCCCATCATGCACACTTTTTATGATGTTGAACCTTGGGTATGACAATCACTACGGGCCTTTTCCTGAAGTACTATAAAATACCATTTCTCTTTCCTAGGATGGTACACTTTATGAAGCAAGCAGACTGTGGAGGTTACTGGGTGTTTGTTTGGTAAGCAATTTCTCTTTGTTCTTCAGTAATGTCACAAATGGATTTTTAAAAATTGTCAAGTTCTCTTGTATTTTCACAGTAAGCATTTTCACAATAAGTAAGGGATTTTAAATGAAGTGCCTCTTCACATTAATATCCATCTCAGTCCTTATTAAAAGGGTCTGAAAATGAGAAGTGAGAATAAAAATGCGTATTTTTAACTGACCCAACCCTTTTCTTTTTCAGAATTAACCAAATAGCAATATTTGAGTTTTGAAACTGTCGTCTGAACACAGGCAAAATGTTACATGAAAATCTAAAAATTCCCAGGGACAAAAAGCCTGTTTCCTCTCCTACCCGTCACTAAGTGCTACACAGCGCAAATACGACTTTCACAGATCTGCTGCTTCTGGGAATTCTGCCATATATTAAGTAAATAAAAACAGTTTCTCCCATTTTTTTAGTCATTTTAACCCTAGACCCCAGCAAAGATAATATTCAAAAACCTGCATTTTGTTCTTTTTTTATGCATTACAAAGGCTAATTCCATCTGTAACTATTCTTGTGAAGCACAACTAGAAACAATAGGATTGTAAAGATGCAGCTACAAAATTAATTTGGTCTCAGACATCTTTGTGTACCAGTGAGAATAAATGAGTAGCAGAAATATCCCTAAGTTTAGACAGCAGTTTTCAGGACTATCAGTTAAAATACAGTTCTGCAGAAAAAAAAAAATCTGATGTTGAGTTATTGAAAGAAACAGAGAACTTCAATATACTGGTTTTAGGTTCCCTATTCAGGGAAAGAAGTGGGCCCTAGGAGTCCAGTTCTCACAGTCTCAAGCTAGGATTACCCCAGCAAGTCTGAAAAAATATTCATCACTCCAAAGTCCGCATGGAACTGGGACTAGAGTTAATTCTCCTATACTCTTACAACTCAAGGGAAAAAAGCACTATTCACAACTTCATACTGGCTCATCAAGCTCACACCTGCTTGCACCCAGGAACACTCTAGGGGTCTCATCCAGTACAAGACTTCCATGAAGTTCAGCAAGGTTTGACTGCAGAATTCTGCCACAAAGCCACTACATGTTTGTATTTCTGCGGCTTAACACCAATCCGTATCTCTTTAAAACATCTCTTGTTATTTATTTCAGGAAGACCAAAAGGCTCCAGGATGTTATCCACTATTTTGAAATGACTGTTGCTTATTTAGGTTCCCTCAACCCTTCCTTCTGATCACTCTGCTCTGCTTCACTTGGTATTTCTACTGCATTTTCTGCAATCAGGTCTGATCACTTCTGCAGCTGATCCCTATTCCTTCTGCTTTTGCCATGAAACAGTAAACATTTTTACCCTAAATCTCACTGCTGGCCATGCAAAATGCAGTCTGACCAACTGGACTTTTTGTGTTGTCATTTAAATGCACAAATGGTATCTGTGCTAAAGTAAGAGGTTATAAAACCTGAGTGCTGCTGTACTTCATCATCTTTCTTTGTTCTATGTTTGAGAACTGCTACTGGATATTGACTTTATTAAAGTTTTGTTTTTTCAAGAGACCAACACAATTATTACAAGTCCAAGTTCCAAAATGGACAGATACAGAACTGAAACTGCCGTATTAAAGGTCTGTAATGATCTTTCTTTGCTCAGCCAAATGGATTGTCATCTCTGTTGATTCAATGCAACTCCTCTGTGCCATTCAATACAATTGATCACAAGATGCTTTTATAGAGCATTTGGTTATCGTTGAAATTTGGTACCCAGGGGTCCTGGAAAATGTCCACAGCTTGAGCTGTTTTTAAGTGAATACCTTTCTCTATAGCCAACAGTAAAATTGTTCTTTTTGGTATCTTGCTCTTAAAATTCCCCATATGCATTTAGAGAAATTCTGTTTAAGTCTCACTGTCTCATTCTTGATAGCAACATCCACTTGGGATTTTAATTAAATCACATGGCTTCAATTATCTGTATACAGACACTGTATCAATTTAAGCTGCTTTCCAGCTTGGCTTTTTTTCCCTCTTCCCTGATGTTTTATTTTGGTCTCACTCTTCTGTTTGGTCAGCCTTTGGAATTGGCTCCTTGAGAAAGCTACCAACCACAATTTTTAATTTTTAATTGCTTTTTAAAGCTCATTTTAAGTCAATGTTTACAAACAGAGTGAAAGCCTCATACGTCAGTGCTTAATTTACAATCTTTTCCTCTTTGCTTATAAATCAGCATAACATTTTATGCAACTAATTTAATTTTGTATTTTTATTCCTTCTCTGATCAATACTAAAGATGAAATTTCTTCTGACTTATATTACAGATTTCCAGATCAACCTTTATATTGTAGACTAGCTGCTCTGCATGGTGGATATTAAACAGAAACCTAGACGTTCAACATAATTTTCCATTTACTTACATGGAAACTTAAGGATGGTACTGGTCTAAACATGGCTGGACAACATAAAATGTTAGCCCCTGTAGACAAGAGTTTCTTTCTACAGAAATCATTCTCCTGGTTTCAGGCTGACTTGTATTTTCTTGAAACAACACATAAGATTCCTCACAAAGAAATCTGCTTGAGTAAGGAGAGCCCAGATTGACCAAGGAATTTGTTGTTGTCTCCCTGGAACACTAGGACTTTCTATGGAGCTTTAATGATTGTGCAAAGTCATTGCAATATTACTGCAGTAACTGTGGTATCAAAGCCAACAGACACCAGTGCTATCACAGGCAAACAGCCTCATGAGAGTGACTTAACCTTTGACCAGCAAATTTGATCTGTTATAGGCAATTTGTGTCCCAAGGTACACAGTGAATGGCTGACGTACACAAAATAAACAAAGACTGAGAAAGACAATAAACTGACAGCCAAGATCAACAAATGCTCTCGGTGTCCCATGAAGCCATTAATACAATACTCTGTCAAACATGCTTTTTTCCAGGTGTGGGCTGGTTCAATGTCTTTGAGTGCCTATGTGACCTTGAGAAGATGAGGCAGATGTAATGATGTGACAAGAATATTCTACCTAAAGAAGCTCCTTGTGGACTATGTAGCCCCTAAGCATCTCCTTGTTCCCCTTGCCTAAGGTATTTATAGTATGCAAACACGTAAATCCATCACCTCCTCTCCCAATCTTTTGCTGTTCTTTATGATAGAGACAGAAATAGTTTGTCAAAAAAAGAGACACAGCCTTTTACTTGATATTCTGGAAACTAATATACAATACTTTCAAATATTTATGTGATAACACATGAGTTCCATAAAAATACAAGAATAAGGTAACAGGTTAAAATAGCAAAGGTAGAAAATTTTGGGTTTCTACATGTGATGAGTGAATTAAACTCATACACACAATCTTTACAGGTAACACACACTTCCCACAGTTACCTATGTATTTTAATTTTAGCTTCACTGTAACCTTTTACTATGGTGTGAACATATTGTTTTATAAAAGATCTAGAACAAAGAAGACAGAAGCACATATAATACACCTGTAGTCAATTGCTTTGTTCAGCTCGATTGAGGCCTTAACACTCAAGTAAATCTAACTACTCACTTATTCTGAACCTCAATGCTCACTTTTTTCCCCCTATTCTAGAGGAGCCGGTTACTTTTATTTTCTTTCTTTTTTTGGTCTTCTTTTTAATCTTCTCTAGTGAAAGATCATTTTGTCTGTGCTCCACTTTCAATTCCATACAAGTGCATGGACAGCAGTTTATGGTATAATGTAAGTTTTCCACAGCTGATCTAGGGCCAGTAGTGATTCTTCTTCCCACTATGACAGGAACATCATCTTTCAATTTCTTTAAACTCTAGCCTAAAACCAAAAAAGATTAAACTCATTTTCTCCAATCTGAATATCCCCACAAGACAGAGGAAGCTGGTATTTAAACCAGAATAAATGTTAAGGATGAGCTAAATAAATATACTGCTACTGGAATAATTTTGTTAGCATATTTTAGACTGCCTAAAATTTGGTGTGTTTCTAATTAGACCACTAGAACACATATTTTGCATGAGTGTGGATTCCTTCCTCCCCTCCAAGAGTGCCAGAAACACGTAAGTCTATGTAAAATACTCAAGAATCTCTAAGACGCAGATTTTTTAATAGTATTTTCCATGCAGGAGATGCAATAACCCAAAATTCGCTTCATTTCAGCACTGGGGACTAAAGCCTGTTATCCACTCAGAATTAGCAAGCTTGCATTGCCAAATCAGTTTTCCCTACTCACAGGGTACACCAGACTTCACAGGCAAGTCAACAAACCGTGCAGTTCAGAGAGGAGCAGCACCACAGGACTTGGAGGTTCTCGTAGTGGCCTTACAGAACAGTGTCAGCATTCATACCGCTCAGATGTGAATACAACTTCCACTGTGCAATTACTGAAATTAGCAAATGTCTGACATGTAGGAACACAGCAGCTGACACCACCGCTACAGGCAGAGAGGATTCCAAGCAAATCTATACCTAGAAATTTCTCTTCTTATCTTCCCAAGCCATTTCAGCCCAGAGCTCCTGGAGCTCTGCCTGATCCTGCCCACAGCACCCTCCACTGCTGCAGATGACTGATGGTTTGGGAAGCAACAAATGACAACCAAGCTAAAATAGCCTAAACAGGAATTAATTACAAAGGAGATGAGGCAGAGGTCTTCAGAGATGAAGAGGTACATTAACCTATTGCAGCACTTACAATCATCATAATCTGCTGTTTTAAGGGAAAGAAATACTTGCTAATTTCTTTTTGAGTAACTAAGTCACTCACTCTCTGGTGTATCTATACACACATATAGTCACTAAAATTAATTTGCAGCTGTATTGTGGAAATTTTTTCTCAGAAGCAGTGCAGTTTGGTTTTGTGAAATCTTCATTTTGACAAAGATTTATATAAAAACTTGTGTTTTACATTGCAGCCTGTATCAAAACAAACAGACCAAAAAAAATCAATAAATTAAAAGCATGTATTGCTAAGAAGACTAAATGAATGAAAGTGAGCTTCCTTGAGAGTCCTTCCTTGCTGTCTGTTAGGGAAGCTGTCTGTTCGGGAGGCTGAACAATCCAAGAGTATGTGAATGAAAACAAACACTTCCAAACACAGAAGAGGATACGGAAAGTGTCTCTGCAGGGGGGTGGGGGTGGACACAAAAAGGAAAGCTAACTTCTTTGAATTGTTTATTTCCTCAATCTAACTTTAATTAAAACCAGAACATTAGGATGTCTGTTATACTGAGCTACTGTAATACAGACTTCCACATCAGAGGATAAAAAGCTAAACGCAAAGATGACAGAGGTAGAATGCACAGTGCCTGACTCATTACACACTAGGTTTCTTTGGCTAGAAGGAAAATAGCAAACAACAATGGTGGCTTTCTGTCACCAGAAAATAGCTTTACAATTCTATTTACACATTACTACCAACCAATCTGATGATAATCTAGGGTTAGTGTGGGGCCAGGTATTCACTGCTTTCAGATAAGGGACAATGAATGGCACAGGCATACAGTTCATTACTTCAAACCCAATACTGGAGTTAAATGCTAAAGAGCCATAGCAGACACTCAGTGGCCCATGTATCTTGTACTAAATATACACACAGAATTTTTAACACACACATGGGGACAGGTTTTTTCATTAGCATTTGGCTAACATTTTATATTTGCCCTGGTTACTTTCTATTCATTCTTTACTGTTTCTTCTCCACAACAACAACAAAATAGAGCAAAAGTGGGAAGTTGCAAGAACAGAAAGGGAAAAAGGAGAAGACTCCTTCATTTCCACCCCTAAGAATTATTCCAAGACCTCTAAAGGGCAAGATCAAATTCTCTCACATGCACCAGAGCCGAGCCAAGCCAAGACCCTAGAGATGTCATTTTCACTGAATAAAGGAAGCAAGCAGGGGAAGATTCTTTGAATGTAAATATTTTTGTGAGGGGAGCACTGGATAGCATAACTAACTTCTATGGTAAATGCCAAACCGCACCGTGACCACTGAGAACTCAGAGCAGTTGCTGCTCACAACAAGGCGTAGAGTAGGAGCAACCCACACTGAGGGCAGAGCCCAAACTAAGGAACTCTGCTGGGCTTATTACTCATGGCTCTGCATAAGCTGGGTGACAACCAGGACAAAAGAGAGCCCAGGCTGCAGAATGCGGTAGAGAGAGGAGGGGAAAGTAACAAAAGCAGAAACCTGGTGACAAACAAGCGTTTTCCAGGATGAAGGGCTGGAGGTGATAGGAACAGCAGTTACCTGCTAAGTTAACAGCTGAATGAGCTGGAACTGCTGGGTAAGGATCAATCCTGCACCTTTGCACTCGCATCTGAAGAAATGAGGAGAGGTGGAGGTGAATGGGACATGGCCAAATGCGGTGCAGAGCAGGAAGCCGTAAAGAGCTTTTCTCATTGCTGTTGGACAGAGACGGAAAGCAGGAGCTGGGGTAGAAAGGATATAAAGCCTTACTTCATCATTCATTTAGCCTTGCCAGTGCTCATGCACGTGGTGGACGTTCTGCAGCAGAGGCAACTCTCAGGGAAGTTGAAAGCTGTATAAAACACTTTCTGCCAGACTCACTGCAAACGTTGCAGTAGAAGGCAAAGTGCTGCCTTCAAAGGCTATGAGTGCTCGTGGCTGCTCAAAGCAGGTGACCACAGCGGCCAGGTAACACAGACAGGAGCGGGAAGGGAACAGAGCTGGAGCTGGCACGGGCAGGCGTGAGCACTCAGAACCAGGACACGGCAGTGTGAGCCACAAGAGAGACTGATATAATCTGGAAGCAACACAAGTCCAAGCAGAAAGGCAATAAATTTCTGTGTGGTCATGTCTTCAGTGTGCTGTGTAGTAAGTCAGCAAATTTTAGACACTGCCCCACTGAGTGGATTTAAGGTCCATGAAAAGATGGCATCCCATACAGGGCTTTTGTGAAAGGGGGAAGATGCTGCTAGTCTTCATGACAACAAAGTAAGGACAAAAAGAGGACTAATCTGCAGAGAAAAAAATGATTTGCCCACATTAAATTTGAAATGAATTTTTTTTTCTAGCAAGACAACATAAAATCAGGGTAAAAGATAGAAAGCCAGCTATACCTCTGAGGCATTATACTCCAAAAAGCATTTCTGAAGGTGAGAGCGTCTGTAACTAGGAGGTAGTACAGGGACAGGAAGGAAACCCCAGCTTGGCACCACATGCAGTAGCAGCAGCAAGAATGGGCATGGGGAGGAAAATTAGTTAGAGAAAGTCATATGAAAGCTTGTTACTTTTCATTTTCTTAAGAATAAAACTATTTGGCTGCTACACTGTTACAGGAGTAACCAGACTAGTTTTTAAATGGATTTAATTTTTAACAGGTTTAGCTGAACAATGATAATATAAAGCAGGGAAATGTTATTTTCATTTTTTTACAAGCACAGAGGATAACTTTCGTGTAAAAACTATGGCTCAGAGCAGCTGAGTTAACCAGTGACTCCCAAGAAATCAGTAGCAGAGCAGGCATTTGAAACAAAGCCTCTCTCACAGTGTCTCCTAAACGTTTGCCTATCTAACCCCAAACCTAAAACTTTTCCTATCTCCTAAACCATCTCTTCTTAATTTTCTTTCAAAAATCCTGTGTGGAAAAAAAGAGGGAAGAAAGAGACAGAGTAGTTCAAGGGGTCAGGTTTTTTCTGAAGCTACCATACTTCATATGCTCTGAAATTGTGACTACCCCAAAAGGAGCTTTGTTCCTTTTATATGTCAGCAAAACAAAAGGTCAGCCTATTGAAATATTGGTCAGGTCTGACTTTTTTCTATTAATAACAAGTAGAGACACATTTTTTAAAGTAATAGTTAAATAAATGACCACATGTCTGCAATTATTTCAACTTAAAATGTCAACTGGATTTGAGATGCCATGTGCATTTAATCAATGACTCTGCACTGTAATATAAATATTACTTTGCTTTGACTGTGCTGTGTGGCATAGATCATAATTCAGTGAGATGAGTATATTTAATTTTCTCTACAGATGGCTGTTAATGGCAATACCTATTAAACCAGCACCCACCAGCACCCTGTAGTTAAGGAATCTGTCAGGAGTCCCCTTCTGTATCATTTCTCTGATAATTGTTGTCTATCCCTCTAACCCCACCCCCCATCTACCACGGTCATGTTACAAGAACTAGTGATTCAGAAAATCAGCAAAACCCTGTTGTTTCTTTTGGTATCAAGGTAGAACTTACACTCTGCACTATATTCCTGAGCAGAACATGTATTTATTGGTTAAAATGCAGCACAGGAAGCCTTAATTCTAATTCTTGTGGGCATGACTTTAAACCCTCTAGGACCCTTAACCATAATGCATCTGTACTACCTACAGAAATACTCAATGCACCACAATTTATATAGAAAACATGGAATTCAAGCTTTATCCTCAGCTAGATTTTAGGAACATTTTAGAGCAAGTAACAGCCAACTCTAGTGAATGACGGATGAACACAGTGCTGCACTGTTCAGTATTCCTCAAGAATACACTTTGCTTTCTAGGACACTTCTTGCAGAACACGTTTCTTGGGAGATTAGAGACAGACACTTAGAAGAAATATGCTACCTCCAGAAAATACCTGGAGTTTACTTTTAGCAGTTGTGGCATGCACAGAGGTCAGTATTAAACAGGCAAGTATCCATTTAAGTAGAATTTAATGCACAAAGTTAATCCTCACAGACAGAGCACACTACTTTTTTTTTGCTTAGTAATGACTTGAATAATGATATTTCAACTTGAAGTGAACATGCAAGTATTTCACAAAAAGCATGCTCCTTGCAAACAGTTTGTAATTTCGAGTCCTTTTCAATAGTCAGAGGGAACTTTCTGCTCTGAACTGTTAAGTAAATATAAATCTTGTTATCCAAGTTCAGTAATGAGAGTGAGGGGTCTATTCTTCACTGCACTTGCATACATCTAACGTTAATGAGATTTATGCATGCATATTAAGGGGAGAACAGATGCTTAATTAAACAAATCAGCCTTTAGTAGGCAGTCTGCATGATCATTTTTAGTACAAAACCCCCTTATTTTCTCTGCTTTAGTCTGACTACGAATGCAGCCAAGGAGGAATTAATATGGTGGAGGAAAAGAAAAAGCCATACATGTAAAATGAAATGTTTGTTTGTTTTTTTTAGTTTAAAATACTTGACAAATTTGAAGTAGATTAAATTGACAAGATATATCCTCTCTCTCATGTTCTTACACTCTTTAAAGGAAAGTGGAGTTTTATTTACTAATTTACCTAAATGAAAAATGGGAATTTTATTATGCAAAAAGAAATCAAGGCCTCTAAGTAACTCATCTGCCTCATTAACTGATGCTGTCTTTCAGATACACATGATCCATCTCAGATCATTTTGCAATTGAGGACAAAAAATATCTAAAATAACTTCAGCCTAATTAAAACATAATTTAATCTAGTTGTGGGGATTTTTATCTATCCATGTCCATATTGATTTCCAGCATCATCCACAGATAAATACATAAAAAAGTTATATACACCGCCTCTCTCCAACAAGTCACATCTTTATTATTTGCTCCTTTGTCATATATTGCTACCCTTTCTTCTACAACACTCAACTTCTAAGGGCAACAGAGTAGAAAAAAAAAAAATCTCTCCATAAGTTATCATAGTGCCATACTTAATGGAAGTCAATATCTGTATATTATGCTATCTACTCTGCAATACCATTACAGGCTCAACAGAGCTGGTTGTAAAAAGTATCATTCTGAGCACAAGGCCTATAATAGTAGTAATGAAAAAAGGGTCATTTCTGTCTTCCAACTAGAATGAAAAATTAAAATCACTAAGGCACTTAGCTCAAAGGAAAATTGGCAAATTAAAGGGACAAAAAATAAAATATTCATGGCTCATATTGTGAAATGGAAGGTAAATAATTTAAGATGAACTATTATGTGGGAAATTGCACTCTTTCTGAAGAGCAAAAAGCAAATCTAACTAATACACACATACATATTCCTGCTTCCTGGGCTTGCAGTTATACGTATACGTGCACTATTATGCAAGTCATGGTGGATGTGCAGGACTGCTGGGGGATAGACATTTTCTCACCTATACTAATTTTTAAAATATTTTCTAGTGAAACAGTCAAGTTGACAAGCACTGCTTTATATGAAGAAGACTGGTTGTTTTTTCTTCCTGAGTCCAGCCTGGAAATGAAGACTGAATGAGAGAGTGCTCTCTCACTGCACTCCAGTTCAGCACAACTCCTTACTCTGAGTCACCAATTACATACTTGCTCTTAGATTTTTATACCACAAAAAAAAATTATGACTTCAGCCTCCTGGTCTCTGCCTGGGGGAGCTACCTATTAAAATGCCATTGGTGTGGCTGCAGTCCATTAGCTATCTTACCTTCATATCCATAAAACTGAAAGGGCTGCCTAGAATTTTTACAATCACTATCTGGAAAAGGTAGAGAGAGCTATAGACCTATGTTTATTATACTCCAGCACTGTAACAACTGCTATGGGAGTAGGATAAAGAACTGCACTGCACGGGACAGGTCACATTTCCCTGGTGATTTAAAGGTTCAGTCTTCTGCCAACTTAATTTGGAAACACAAAGCCTACCTTTGTTAGAAGAGAATATTTTGATAGTTTTTCAAAGCATGGCAATTCAATAACTACAGACCACAAATTTAAAATCTGGAGTTCATCACCTAGCAAACTGAGGAATAATTTTAAAGTTTATTTTATTAACCTCTTGGTTAGATCAGTTTTGCATTCTCGGTCCTAAGTGATAATACATTTTGCATTAATGTTCAGCATCAGGGATTTGTAGCACCCTGCACCAAAGGGTTAATTAACCCTTCCAAACAGCCTAGAGAGCCCTCCTCACAAAGCTTTTGACAGTTCTAACAATGACACTGCACACTACCTTTTTTCAAAGGCACAAATATGCTGTTTCACTATAGTGTTTCTCCTGAAAATACTGAACACCTTCAAAAAAAAAGTACAGGGAAGCTCATTTGCGGTCCAGCAGTCTTCTAAGACTCACAGTGCCCTGAAAGCATCAGTCAGCTCCACGTGAGAAAAGGGATGAGGCAAGAATCAAATGTGACATTGTGAAATCTTGCTGCTCTTATGTATCTGCACAGAACTCAGTGCTACTTCTGTTCTGAAAAAGATTCAGTGTAGATGCTAGACACTAGCCTTTTCCTGAGACTGAAGTATACATTTATTCACAGCTCCAGTAATGAAAGTATTTAATGTAGTCGTTTTCTTGATACACAGTATCAATTTACTGTTCTGCCTGTTGTCTAGTGGTGGGTTATTAGTGAATAATGACAGCATGATGTGCCAGAAAACATCAAAAAGTAAAATATAACGCTCCTTGGCCAATGTTACACAAAACCAGTTAAGAGTCAACTTTTTCTTTGGACAGCACATAGACACCTTCAAAACTAAGGCAGGCAATATATGCATCCGAACCAACCAAGGAAACAAAACACTGCAGTCAGCACCACAGTGAAACAGTACTTTGGATTATAGAGACTTTAACCAGTGTCATCTGCATTTCAAACCTCCAGTACCTTAACCTGCTTTGCCCAAATGCCACAGTCGTTAATATGCTGCAGTCAAGAGTTTCAGTTAATACCGTGTGAAAAAACAGGACTTTTTAAAAAACAATGATTACAAAAATAAAAGCATGATTTCTTGATGGTCTCCCTGAATCACAGTCACCTAAATAAAGCTTCAATCAAGGAAAAGCTTAGCAGGAAGGCAATCATTCTTCTTTTTGTATGTGTAAAAAAAGACCAGGAACTACAAGTAAATAGCAGCTGAGCAACAGATGAGGCACTAAGTGAAATCTGTTAGCAACTGCTAACAGCTTTGCTATTTTCTGTTGTTAAATTAAAAAAAAAAAAGGCAAAAAACCAATGCAGTAGCAATTCCAATATGTTCAAAAATCTCAGATGCAAAAGACTAAAGCTCAACAATTCTTGTACTACAGCTGAATACTTGGATTTGGCTTTAATATCTTGAAATGCTTTGTTATTGATTATAAAGCAGAAACCAGCCAATTCACATGGCCATTATCAAGGCAAAACTTATTGCAGCTGTATGTGTGACCCAGCAAGCATAGCACAAAAATCCCACCGTAGACAAGTGGGACATTTCCAGCAGCTGTTTTAGCCTCAAATTCTACTTTCTTTTGTCCTTTACACCTAACCCCACATCACTCACCAGAAAACGTATGTGTCTTAACTAGCACTGAGCTTTCTGGCAAGATCTCTCTTTTTCATTGTCCTTCTGGTCCTGGAGCTTTCACCACAGATGCTCAATTCCTACTTATCTCAAGCCAATTTTGACATGGGTTCAGCAAGTCTGTTTTTCTGTTTGGATGCATCTCACAGCACAGCAGAGCCATGCAGGCAGAGCTGAAATAGCTCTGAACAAAGCTGCCCACGAACTACAAACAGTATGAACATAGCAAAGTGGGGGTTCCAGCTCCCGGTAGGATCAGTCACATGGCTGCAGTCACCAGACTAGATGAAAAAATTCATGACATCGCCTGGTCCCAGGAATATAATTCCTCTTCTCATTCCTGCCACTTGCTTTCATAACTTCTTTTCCCTTGGCTTTATCTCTCCTGTCAGTCTAACAAGGGCTCTGTTCCTTGCTCCTCCTTTTGGTGGTCTAACTCATAGGGGATTCACAGCACAATCACCACCGTACCTACAAAAGGCACAGATTTCCTTCTCCATCAAGCTTTCTGCTCCACTACAATGTTCACATTTCTAATGCCCTCTATGTGGCAGGTTCCCTTTCCAATTTAAATTCATCATGTCAAAAACTGGGCTCATCTCAGTTTCTAAATACTTATCTCTACTTCTTTCTCTTAAGACACCAAGAATTAGTAGCCACCTTGCCTGCTGCAGAAGCTCACAACTTTTGTCATCTTAAACTTCTCTCTTTCCTTCCACAGATGTTCTACCAATAAAACATGCCAGTTTCATTCCCACAACATCATGAAAAATCTGGATGTTTCTTTCCTTCCGTGTTGCTAAAATACTTATCATTCAAACCTCCTCCCCATGCCTCCTGACACTCCTCACCCTTCACATCAGTACAAAGATTCCAGTTTGAAAAAATACCTTTTGAATTTAATATTTAGTTGGTATTTGACCCGTTCTAAATTCCACTATTAGTTCCCTGTTATTACTTTTAAAAACATTCAGATCAATTGGTTTTGTTTTTCATGTCATACGCAGCAGTTTCTGTCTGAAAAAATACCAGCCTGGATTTGCTCATCTTGCCCAGGACCTATGGTCCCAAATTCTTTTGTAAACTCACACTGGTTGCTCTTGTTCAGTCTCTACTTTACAGGTCTGCACCTTTCTTTCACTTCTATCATGGCTAGGATTCCCTAGGACTCTCACCTTTTCAGGAAGGATTTTTTTTTCAAGTTCTATAAATTCTGGAAAAAATACTGACAAGGATGCAGAACCTCTAAAAACCTCCCAGCTGAACTGCTAGTTCTTACCTACTCCCCCTTCTCTGTTTATTACAACATGTTACTTCCATCTTTGTTGTTTTGTAGAGATTTTCAATGGTGTGGGATAGAAATTCCCATTCTGTGCTGCCATACAGATAAATATTATTAACAATTACTGACAGCTGGGAAGGCTATCAATCTAAACCAAAGACAAGCTTATGGAAAGAGCAGATGTACAAACCTGTGTACTACCAAAATATGGAATATATTCTGAAAAAGGGAATCACTACAAATGGTAACCTACTGTTCCCAGGTTTGCATATTGACCATTATCAGAGTTTCTGTCAACTAAAATAGCTTGTTTTGGATTCTGATGTCATCCCACGTTCTTTCTGGCTCAGATATCACAGCCCTCCTGTGAGACTTTATAATTCAAACTTTGAATCTGCTATGTACCTTTGATACGTGAAACAGTACTTATCCTTTTGTCATACCTCTGTGCCACTCCCCTCCTCTTTCCTACTCATGCCAAAGAGCTAAAAAGAAAGAAAATAGATATAAAGCTTAAGATAGAGTTTTTGAAGTCACCTTCCTAATTATTCAGTTTTTGACTACTGTTCCCTGTTAAGCCCTATTTCTTTAAACAGTGGGAACACAAATGCACGTGCAACGCACAGGTGTGTGTACACACCTCCTCCATTCCTGAGGAGCCCCATTTGAAAGCACACCTGTATAGCCAGGTACCTTCATCTGATGAACACTAACAACTGTTGAAATCATGCAAATCAGGCACACAGCCATGCCTGTATATTTTTGACAACGTCTGCACAGTGTTCAAAAGTTGATAGGACAATTGCTGATACATGGAAGAAAGTCAGCAAAAACCTTCCATGTTAATATAACACAAGTAATTTTACTGTAAAGGACATAGCAGCAGAAAGTTGTAAGGCAAGTTCATACATTATACATCCTAATGAAGACCATAATCAGTGAATGACCTTGCAGCTGAATTTCTTAGATTACTAGTTAAATGTATCCTTGTCTAAGCAACGATTGTGGCTTTCATATATGTTTTGTCTACAATCCAGCATGACAAGAAACACCAACAGCCTCCTAAAGCTAACGTTAAGTGTTCAGTGGCATAAGTAACCACATGGTCCTTCAGTTTAACCTCCTCCAGGTGACCGAAAAATTTCATAACGTACCCTGTATCAAATGCAAAGAGCTACTTAATCAGAAACACTTAAATCCTCAATAGACACAACAGGTACCAGAAGGAAGGGTGATAGCAACCAGAGTGCCTACAGCACCAAATGTTCCAGCAAGAGCAAGGAAACAGCCTGAAGAACTCTGATGACTCCAGCGTTTACAGAGACACAGAACAAACATCCACAGAAAAGTTCAAACACTTGCATGCTGGGCAGGGAGGGCAGTGAGCTTTTGCTCACTGCTGGCAATGGCTGAAGCCATGAAGCAAAGATTTTATCATAGGTAGCGGTTTCAGCAACTGCAAATGTTAGTAGGCCTTCTACAGTAACACAAGGAATTCTGCTCTCCCCACAGCTTGTGAAGGAAGCAGATAAGCAAGGGAAGAGAAGGCAAAGGTCTGAGTGTGGGAGCAGGACTTGTATTACTCAGAAACACTCCCCACAAATCCTTCCCCACCAATACATGCTTGTTTTAAGCCTGAAACCTTGAATCTTTTCTGACATATGGGAATGCATTTCAAAGGCACAAAAAGACATTTTGTCTGCCAAATGTCTTCTGCCGCAGTTACAAGTTTGGTGTAAAAGTATAAACTGCTTTCTTTTTCAATAACATAAACATTATTTGAGTCCAAGTGAAATAATTTTTCCACTACTTTATGAGAGCATCGGTTGTTTCCTATCTTATAACGAGAATGGGTGACTGTTTTGCTTTGTAAAATGCCATACCTCAACATGACACCAAAGCCTTTCTTCTTTTTCTTTTCTGGATCTTCATTTTCTTCCTTCCTTTTCTTCTCTTTGATTTTAGACTTGCCCTTTTTCTTCTCTTTCTCCCTATTTTTTTTGTCTTTTTTCGCTTTGATTTCTGTATCTTCTATTTCAGGGTTCCCTGGAGGGGCAGATTCCACATTTTGAGCTTCTTGACCACAGTGAGAGCTCTTATCAGAGCCACCATCTGCACAGAATGAAAAAGAAGCAGTGAGGATGGCTACGGGCCACTGAAATGCAAACATGTGAAATACAGCAACGAGTGTCTACAAAGAGCTCAAATGACTCACAACACTTACTCATTTAACTGAATAATTTAAAAAGCAGACTAAACAGATCTAGTGGATTCGAACAGATTTGCATTGTAAATTAAAGACAGAATTATTTTTATGAATTGTTTTCTAGTTATTGTTCCTGATATAAAAACCCTGATAGAGTAAAGCACTATTCTATTTGAAATCTAGCTTGTTAACATCCACGAGCTCAAGAAAACCACGTGCTGGGTTTCAAACACTGAGAGCTTACTTCAACAAGAGATTGTGGTGACTGACACAACCAACCTGTGTAACAAAATGACTTCATTCACTCCCTGGAATCTTTCTATTTTAGTGGCTGAACAAGAAATAGATAAAATGTTCTGTCTGGCTGGGAAAGAGCTGTGTTCTTTCAATTTGGGGGGCTCAGGATCCAAGCACAGTTTTACGCTCCGTACTAAAGGAGATGTATTTCCAGACTGGGGTCTATAAAACCCATGGTGACAGAATGAGCAGCAGGGTGCTATCAATACACTCTGCCTTATCTACAACATGAAACAAATTTCCTGGCTGGAAAAGGGGGAATTGTAAAACAAGAGAGATAATTTCTAATGTAATCTGAAGAAAGCAGCTGCTTCTTGAAGTTGAAAAACGTAATTATTTAAGGATTGAGTTCTAAATCCTCCAACCCACCCCTGCCCCAAAGGAGATCAGTGAAAGACTTTACACTAAACCCAGTCAAGGTTGGATGGGGTACTACAAAGACAGCTCTATTCAGTGGAAGATGTGAACAGCTTTTAAAATGTGATCAGCTTCAACTGGACTAAATCACTTGCTCATGGTGCTCTATTGAGCTGGCCCTCAGCAGTGCTAAGCCAAGGTGGCTCCCTCAGTCAGTGTCATCAGCAACTTACCCTCTTCTCCATCCTCAGGTCCATCGTAAGACTTGTCAATGGCAGCTCGGAAACTCTCGTTACATCCCCGACCCCGCACCACGTGAGGCCTGGGTCTGTGAAAAGGGAGTTCATTCTTCCTTACTTCAGCCACAGCAGTCTGAAGACTCTCAAGAGAACTGGACTTCTTTAATCCCAGAGTAGGACCAAAATCTTTGCCAGAAGAGTCTGGAAAACAAATGGTTAAGTTTTTATACCAAAAACCACACAGAGAAATTCAACTAGGCAGATACATTTAATTGTGTACTTTATTACTTGGGGCCTTTGAAATAGTATGCAATCAATGTAATTTGTTCTAAAAATAACATCAAGTTAAACCTAGTTCAGCAGATATCCCCATTCAGACTTGGAGGGAATGGCACACAATTTACAGATCTGACAAAGTGATGGGCAATAGCTGGCTCGCTCTGTGCCACTGTAAAGCCCACACCAGTGATGAGAATGAGGCTGCTTCTTCCACCTTTGCCAGCAATGTCCAACTGGACATTGCTAACAGTCTCAAGGAGAGCCTTATCTTTAGACTCCCAAAACCAAACACTGCTACACAACAGGTGTTTTGCTTTTTAGAAGCAGATAGGTTGTATAAATGGTTTATATTTTCAAACACATTTCTCCTGAGAGAAAATACATTATGGGTTTTCTCTAAGTTTTATCCAACCTTCTTCTTCAAGCTAAAACTGGTGCTATGATACCAACATGCACAGCAGCTTTTTCAAGAAACAAGCAAAGTACAGGTTATCATAAATGATGTTGCTGTTGCTGCCTTGTTTCCTGCTTACAGGTATAAGAAAGCACTTCATAGAAAAATGGAGAAAATGCTGAGTCTGCCAAACCTTCCTTCTCTTTGAATGCTTGACTCTATGACCTTAGAAAGGCTTTATTTTGTGGCAGCATTTGTGTTAATTAGTATTAATAAAATTATAGCACAATAGGTAAAGAATTAAATTCAATGAATAGATGCAGTCCAATCAATGAAGAAATTCACAGCTTAATTTAAAAGCCTTTGTAGCATCTACTTAGTTTTTATATGGCAGAACAGTAAATGTGTCATAGAAACACTGAGGAAGAGACTTTGCCTTGCAATATGCCTTTGGTCTTTGAGAACTCAAGTGCTTTTGCTTTCAACTTTTAAGTAGTACTAACACAAGCAAAAGGAGAACATAACGGAAGCCCTTCACCTACATGTCCATACTGTCATGTCTGAAGGCATTCAAGGGTCACAAAAAAGACAGATATGTTAGTATGATATGCTTGATTTCAGCCATCCTAGAGTGCAAATAATTCTGAACAGCATGTTCAGTAAATTCTTAAAAGCAAAAAAGCTGAGAATTGGCACCAAATAGAGACTTGTCAGTAGCGCCTACATAAAGCAATTTACACTTCCATTACCTGCACTCCGATATGTAGCTGAAAACAAGTGAGAGATTGGGGGTATGTGTGGAGACAAACAGGTTTAAGGGAAGCCTGGCTGCTCCATCACACAGCGCAACCTTCTTCTGTTCACTAATTGCCATTCCGGAGACTACCGTTATTGACAAATTAGCAAGTGCTAAAATAGAGTTAGAGGAATGACCTGCACAGAACATAAAGGTGCTTAAAATCTCTAAAAACTTGTGCATCAGTATAAGGCACTGTGGTGCCTATCACAGGCTGAGACGGAGAAGAAACAAGGGGAACATAACGGTGATAAAAAAGGCCAAGTGAAAGGCACTGATCGGCAGAGAGGAAGGTCCGTCAAGTTTCAGTCAGCAGCCAGCCTTGGTGGGCTGTTTGGCAGGACACAGGGCACAGCAGCCCACTGGCAGGGCGGCTGGCCCTGGGCAACCCAGCATTCAGCCAGGCTGGGCTGCAAACCAAGGGCTGCCCATGGAGGAGGGCGAAGGCTGCCAGGGGCTGCAGTCTGGGTGCCCTACAGGCAGCAGGCCCCCAGCACACTGCGGGCCGAGCCTCCAGGGAGGAGCATCCACCGGGAATGGCTTCAAGGTGACTGCAGAGTCTGCAAGGAAGCGGTGGGCACGTCCCTGCCTCCAGCAGGGCCATGTGGGCCCATGGCTTGGGGAGGACCAGCAGCCAGGGCTGACTCCAGACTGCTGCTACAGCTGCCTGGACGGCCAAAAAAGTACAGAAGTGTTCACATACACATCCCAGTCAAGCTGTACTACACTCAATTACTGCCCTAAGCTCCATTACCTGAAAAAAATGTCTCAAGTTAAATGCTGGTTACAGCCTGCTTTATATAAAGCTGAGCCAGTTACTCAGACTGGAAGACCGCAACGTATGAAGGCCATTCCCAAGAAAATCCAAGTCAGCACCTGAAGTTTGGAGTGACGCACTCACATGTCACGTGTAACGGCAAGCTGTGTGCTCAGCCTCCCCACACACTGTGACTCAGTCCTCAGACACCCAGGCATGCTATGAGGTGTCCTCATTTATTCAAAAACATACTGAGAACCCTTACTCACAGATTAGCATTGAGTATTCAGCTGACCCGTTCTAAGACTGTAATAATTTAGTATGAATTTTCACTAATAACAGTGAGAACCTCGTGTTTTCTTACAATTCAGCTTTTATTCCTTTTTCCCCCTTTCATTGTAGAGCTGCAGTGCTCACATATTAGAGCACAGCTAAGGATACAGGAGCTAAAAAGCTTCTCTAAGCAGGGAGACCTGTCCCCCTGCTTTCTGAGCCAGCAACTATTACTGGATGCTTTCCAGAGAAATGCACAAGACTCTATAATGGACAAGGACCGCATCCCAAATTGGGAAATAACCTTCCTCCACTCACCACCTTTTTCATCTCTGCAGACCTTTAGAACTGCTGTAAGCCTGAAAACATGATTATCTTGTGGGGAAAAAAAAAAAACCAAACCAACAAATAAAACAAAAAAACCCCTCTCTTGTCTTCTACAAGTTATTAACAAGTAGCATTTCTGGGGATACATGGTGTGTGTTTATATCTAGCCTTACCCGGATTTTTAATACAAAAACATAGTTTGGCAATAAGAAATTCAATTGCTCACTGTGTTAAAATGTTTCTTTTTATGGATTTTAAATTCTTGAGCTCTTCTTTTACTGCTTCTTGTAGTACAATGACAAAAAAGCCAACGGAAGCATCTACTTTATTGTTTTTATAAATGGTGAATTACTTTATACATCTCTCCTGAATTTATAAGACAAAACAACAACAGACATCACTACCTGCCTAGACTGGCTGAAACGAAATTGCTGGTTCTTAGATGTAACCTGTAACTGATCATCCTTTAACTGAAAGATGGCGTTATACATACTTCAATTTTCTGCACAATGCCAACATGGCTAACGCAGATTTTTTAATTCTTAATGTACCAGCAAAAGTAAACCTACTTTCTGTTCTAACTATTATCATTAGACAGGTCTTTCCAAGTTTATCTTTTTCCCACATCTGCACATTCCTCTCTTATTTTTATATCTCAGCTGAAGGAAATATGCCAAAAGCAAGACGTCAGTCATGAAAATCAAAGGGAAACAAATGACACAGCATTGTGGGCAATGCAAGCCACCCCAAAGGCACACACAGAGGGAATCATGAAGAGAAGCCATGAATCACTGCCACTCTATATGAAATACAACTCGCAAGACACCCTAAAGAGTAAACATTCTATATATTTATCATTAACTTTATTTTTTCGATAACGTTTCTTCTTGAAAACCAAAACTACAGGAATATGCCTAAAGGAGAATATTTAGAGGAACATATTTACGTGAGCTAGACTAACTTACTATGTACATTTTGAAAGACACAGTGAAGTAAAAAAAAAGCTCTAAAGGAAAAAAGAAGGGAAAGATCACTGAGACTGAGAAAATACAATAAACACAAAGTTGTAACAAATTATAAATAATTTGATTCTGTTTTTAGCAGTGCCCTAAATGCACACAGTCCTGGTTCCTATTGCATTGCATACGGTGGAGGTTCAAGGTACTAGGGAAGAGAAAATGGTTATGAACACAATGATTGTTCTACCCTGTGGATGCTGCGATGCTGGAGAGAGCATGGGACTCATTTTAGCAGGCAAACAACTGCTTAAGCATGAAGCACCAAGCTTCTTTAGTGGTAGGACTCAGAGTGAGCTATGCCAACAGCTTCGAAGGAAGCACGTACAGCTCAGTGCCTGCTCTGCTTTGGACACACACCTCGAGTAACATTCATGATGTTCAGCTTGGGCTCACTGAACTCAGGCCTACCCCAACCTAACTGATCCAACCTGCTCACTCTACAAGATTGCAACATCATATGGCGATTAAATTATTTCATGTTCCATTCTTTCGTAACCATTTGTTTAATGTAGTTTCATTTATTTCTGGTAGGATTCACAGTATGCACAACTACAAAGGATTTTTTCCTCTCACTTACATTTTTATATTCGGATACTTCTTCAATCATCCACCAATTCAATGCAGAGAATGATTTAGGAAGGAGGAATCTGAAAGTCATTACATCTTTGAGCTTGTGATTTTCAAATGAAGAGCTTTAATATAACATTTCTGTAGAAAAGTCTTAGATCACACTGTAGCTTTTTCTTCAACATTAATTTATACAGGTGGCATAGAAAAGATTAAGGGCTTGATAAAAAGCAAGAGAAGAATCACTGTCTTGCACTTACATATTAAAGACAAGATATATAGTTTTGTTCATTCAATACTTCAATCCAAGCATTCCAAATTACAAGCAGAAATACTGAACGCAGAACAACCCCCCAGCTGATAGAAAATAAAATCTAATAAAGAGAAATCAAAGAATAGAAGAATTTAACATGTTTTCTGATTGTAAGAGACAGCTACAGTCTTCAGGTTTACAGATACCTCAATCTATTTTACTACATATTATGATTGCAATTTAGCCCACATTTGCACAAACTGCAATTTCAGCTATGAATAATGGCAGTTCACAATTTGGGGCCCAGAAGGTATGCTGAGCTTTAGTCAGCTGAAAAGGAAATGCTTGGAATACGGTAGCCATTAGGCAAGAAGTGAAAATGCACTACTGTCATCTTAGAAACGTACACTGGTGTCGCTGCTTTCCAAAGTCTTATCACAAACAAACAACAGCTCTGCAATGAAACGTGCTAATATTTCAAAAAGAATATGTATGGCATTAAACATCTCAAAAATGCTAACAAGTTTCCCAGTGCAACAATATTAAAGCTAAGAACTAGAAGCAAAGGCAGAGGTTCAAGCAAAAGCTTCAGTGAAGGGGCACGTGCACTCCCCAGGTTAGTGCTGAATGTCAGACAAAATGCAGCCACGCCTGTCTTTGCATAAAACCCCTCTGATCTTATCTGCTGAAATAATTCATTTTCTTCATTAGTTTACAAAAGTCTACCCTCTCACATAACCTTCCACTTCACAGTAGAGCTCTGCATCCAGTGAAGTTTTCCTAGGCATCTGAATCCCTCCTTCTCCAGCAGATTGGTGCTCTCCCTCTAGTTGGTGCAAACCGAAGCACTTGCCCTCCAAACAGGTCCCAATATGAATCAAGCTACTTATCTTGTACAAAGCAGGAGCTTTCTCCTCAAGGATATTTACGTAAAAACTGACTATAGATACAGCAGTAACAACCTGCTAGAGGAAAACTGCAATAGGAGAAGCAAAGCAGACAGGAGAAAGTCCAGTTTTTAGAAAATAGGATTCCCCAGTGGTTTCAGGCACCTTGTAAATTGATCAGTCTGGAATTGAGCAGTAGCAAAAAAATTCCAGTGCCCTGCGATTGCTTTATTTCTGCTTCCACACCCGCCCTCTGAAAAGGTCAAACATTTAAATCCAGCTTTAAAAGACGGGGAAATGTGACACTTTCTGGGACTAATTGATATAAATTATGCTTCTCAAACTAAACCAACATTTTTGTTCCCAGGCCAAAGTTTAACATGAAGCAAAGAGTCCCTGCACTAATATTTAAACAAAGTCACTTATGACGGTATGAGGCTAACATCTAGAGCGTTACCTTTGATCTGTAGGACAGATGAGGAAACTTCTTCAGTACCAAAACAGAAGAAAGCAAGCCAAAACTTACATTAAATTCATGGTTATGATCTATTTTGTTAGTCCTTAACCCTACTTTGAAAAAAGCTGCTAAATTATTACTCAATCTTAGTCATCAAGCCTGAAAAAATATTTTTAAAAATTACTGATTTAAATCAGAAGTAACAAATTAGAAGGATGCGAGAAGTTCATATTAAGCTTTGTGTTTACTTCACTAATTCAAAGCTTTTTTGAGTTCTTTACATGTGAATGCAGAAAGAAATTCGTAACCATCATATTACTCATAATTCAAAGAGTGGTATGTCATTTTTATGCATCAACTTTTGGCCTGGGCATATTTTTACAAATACTTACATAAGCTGTATGTTAAAGATTGCTTTAAGTGTTGTTTGGTGATTGATTTAGGCTATTGAAACAAGGAAGACTATTATTGTAAAAAAAAAAAAGCCAAGGCAGCAAAGGAAAATACATTTCAATATCAGCAATTTAACCTGCAATTAAAAAAATCTTCCTTATCTGTGAATATTAAGAAAAGTGACATTTTTAATAAAATAACCAGGAAAAGGATACCTTTTGCTAGTAATGGCATTGCTTTTGTGCACCTGCTCACACTTTGATCAGTGAATCCTACATGCCTGAGGTATTTATGAGCTCTTTTTATTGCTAACCCCACTACTACTGGGCTGCCCAACAGCCGCTCTAATTTAAGATGCTCTAAATATTGTTGCCATGGGTGACACATGAACATGGAGTAAGGCAAAGCTCTGCTAATCAAAAGGCTTTCACAGCATTTCAGTCCTTGCTCATAAGTAAAGTTAAAATTTATGGCTTTTAAAATACTGGATCTGAGAGAGGTCAGGTTAAATGGCTGCTAGTAATAAAAGGAATCAATATGCCACAGTATCTGAAGCAGCCAGCAAACTAAATAAACACTTCATCCAAACCCACTTGGCCCTGAACTAAAAGAACATAAAATACTGTATTTATTTTGTTTGCCCTCCACCAGCCTGTAGGTTTGCATCACCACATCCGCTAGAATTTTACACAGAGCAAGCAACAAGCATATGTGGGCCAAATAGCAATTAAACTGTGTGTCAAGGCTAGGAGCAATTAACTGGGCATTAACCTTATCAGAGAACCACTTCTGGATTAGGCAGCTACAAACAGGCAAACATCTCAGTCTGGGAAGATTCTGCAACGTGTATTTACAAAAGCTTCAGAGGACTCGGACTTTCTGTCTCAGGCCCGTACAGAGTAAATGAGCCATTTCCAGTCACAACCCTTAATTCATAAACCCTGAACAAAACCAGAATCAACTTTTCCAGTGATTAGTGTGTCCTATTAGCATAGGAATGCAAAACAATTTGTTCCTTACAGCACTTTAAAACAAAGCAGACCAAAAGAAGTAGCGAACTTGCATCTTTCACTCCTAATCTACATTTGGTTTGGTTTATAGATTGACTTCCAGGAGAATTTATGAAAATCTATTTTATTCTGTTCATCTATTTGTATTTCAAATGAAAGTGCATAGGTTAATTTTCAGTTTAAGAAATTAATGCACGTTTTGCTTGAAGTTGCCAGCAGATAACCTATAAAGAAGGTAGACATATACCTGTAATCAATCTATCTCTATTTACACACAAACACAAAGGCCATTCACAAAGTCATGCATATTTTTGAAATTGCTTTGTTTATGAGTTTAGTAATATTTGTCCTGAAACAGTTTTGAAAAGTTCATGTCAAAAATCCAACTCTTAAATTGGAATATATAGAACATTGTCAAACCTACTATTAACTAAGAGAAAGAGTTATCCAGCACGGATGAGACTCAAAATCCCTGCAGAATTTGAAAGGATTATGAAGATTTTCAGGAAAAGTCCTCAGCAAAGGTTCCGTTTTATTTCCTACTGAGATTTTTAAGATCATTTGAATACTTATAAAGTTGATAGCACTATTTTATTACAGATTCCTCAAAGCTGAATCCATCATTGTGGTGATATTGGGACTTTAACTAAGCTTTATTTTACATGCTTCAACTTTTTTCGCTTTTTTCCCCCTTAAACTATGCTCTGTACTGAAACTTCCTCACTTGCTTTCGTTCCAGAGATGACGATTGTTTTCAGAAAAAAACCCTCAAAGAATACAGTTCCCTCTTGCCATATCAGAATAACTGAGAAGTGGGAAAAAATTCCTCCATCTGGGTAATAATTTTTTCCCTTCTATTCACTAATAATTCAAAAGAGACTGAAAAGAAACCTTTCAAGCTTTGCATGCAAGTAGGTTGTGAACGAGATCCTTCACTGCAGCTTCTAGGGAAGGAAAGCTCGATTTTCACATCTACATTCCATCTTCTTATATTAGTTGGATCTGGGTAAACTTGTATTTTCAAGGCTTTCTTCCACAAAAATGAATCCTTAGGAAAACCAAGTCCAGTTCATGGACCTAATGGCAAGGAAGTTTTCCTCTAAAGAGCTCCAGCAAAGGATTTTGCTAAGGTGTTCTGTAGTATGCAAAGATACAGACTCACACCCAATAACATCTGGCTGTCTTCTGGGTTTTCAACAGACATGAGTCACAACTGGATTACAACACTGCACTCCCAGCCTTGCTTAAAAAAACCCCAAACCAACAAAATACTACTTCAGCTATACTGGTTAACTCTGAGGCCTAGTCTATACAATTTACTGCATTACACTTTATATATGTTTCAGCATCTGTAAGACATTCTCAGCTCCCTTGCTAGGTATGTCATGATGTGTCATTTTAATGCAAAGGCTGTATTTTAAAAAAACACTGGCACAGATGAAAGATATCCTAAACAAAGACCATTTCATAAATCTGTGTTTTTTGAAAACTCGTTACAATCTTAGCTGTTTAACAAATGTGTGTCTAGCCTTGAATATCCCCCATGGAAAAGGGAACCTCCCTGGATCTCTGAGTTTAGTTTTTCCTGCAGCAATTTTCAGTATTCTCAAGATGGTATGCTATTAATTACCAAGTTAAGTATTTAGGATCTTTTCAATATTCAGTTCTGCATTGGTACAATGTGTTTGAATAGCAAATTGGAAAAGCTAATAGAATTTCTGCATTGAACAACTTAGAACAGGATTTAAACAGCAAATGAATACAAACTTTTCTTACCCATTTTTCTCACCTGTGTACAAATGACATTCCTCTGTTCCCTTTCACTAGACCAATAAATGGAGAGCAGTACATGCACACACACTGAACATGGTACCAGACTGCAGAAATGTGGTGTCAAAACAGAAAAAAGGGTCATTCCAATTCTTCTTGGTGCCCCTTATCACCCAATGGGGACATTTCTGGAGAAACGACTCAACTTCCTATCCTAAATTATGATCAAAAATTCCAAATGTCTTCAGGATGGTACGCAGCAGCCACAGTGATACTGCAACCAGGACAGCTTGGTTAAGCACAGTCAGATGACATTTTAACACAGACAAACCCAATGGTGTATCTTAGAAAAAGAAAGGTTTCCTCTAAGCTGGGACTCAACAGTACCAGAAAACACATCATTCAGCTCAGTGATCCCATACACTCTTGAAGCATGAACCAGAGTCTAGCTACGAGTAGATCAGGATAACCCAGTCCTTGGATAACCAGATGCTTGATCAGCTGTGTCAGAAAATGGATACAATACCATGGATCAGGTGCAAAACTCAGTGCCCAGTTTCATCTACTTCAGCTACTTGGTGGTTGGATCCTTGGACAAAATTTCAAAATCTGGTATTACAAAGGCAACTTTTCTACGGAAACAGAACGGTTTTTCAAATAGACAGCAATCCAATCAAAATATATCAGTTCAGTGAAATACCCTAAATTAACACTGAACTCTCATCTTTGTGAAGAACAGTTGACAGCAACTGCAATTTTCAAGAGCCTTAATCCAAGATCAAGGCCTAAGTGTACTCAAGGGACTCCAGAAGTAGGACAGGTAGGTTAATTTTCAGTCTGGTTCAAGCCTGGTGACCAAATCATCAGCTGGAGTAAATGAACACTTTTCCACTGTCTGCCAGCTTATACCAACTGTATCTGTCTTCTGATCACGTATTCTGCAAGTGCCACACTTTGGCATTACATCCCTGCCCACAGAGAGGCAGGCAACAATAACTCATTTCACACAAGTTACAGCACGAGTGTCAGATGTTAGTAAGTTCAGCCTGTAGTGGATTCAAAGCAGTGAACTGTGGATTAAAAACAGCCTTTTGATATTTTAGCAATCCAGAAAGCCATCCTCAGCTACACCCATGTCTTGCTAAAAGAGTAAGAAGAAACAAATGGGCTCATGTGCCTTTCAAGAGGAAACTGTTCACTCTTTGAAAGCGCTGTTTTCACTTAGTTCAAGGAATCAAATGTCTGGAAAGAAGTAATAGCTTCAGAAGTACAAAGAGCAAAAAGATGCGTCATCATAGATTATCAGTAGTTTTGAAATATTACTTCATGCCTTAAACACATCATCATGCTAGCTTTCTGAGGCAAGAGCATCTCTGCCAAGTGTAGTTCACAAGAATAGTTGGTTGCAGTATTTTCCCTGGGTTATTTTTTCTCTTGAGTGTCCATCTGGTGTGTACAGTCCAGTTTAAAAAAAAAAAAAAGTTAAAAAAAATTTGGAAGACACTTATCCACATTACAGTAAATTTTTACTGTGTTCTTTTTCTAGATCTACAGCATTTAAAAAATTAGAAGCATTAATATACTAAAAAGTCCCCCACCCTTTCCAAGCAATGTGCTTTGATGTGTTCTTTTTCTTATGTTAAGTAATGGTTTCTTCCTTTGCTGATGTTTAATGGGTCTTTGGTCAAGACTGATGGAATCCATCCAAAATGTGCTGCACATTGCTAACTTCTGAAATAGGAATCCGAAATCCCTAATCCCAGCTTTGGTTTTCCTTGAGCCTGACAGTTTACTTTAACAGGGCCTGACCTCTAGGCAGAGAACCTTCATGGAATCCAAGTAATGACATTAATGTGCCAAGCAAGAGTTACTGTTGATCATCACCCAACCAGGATATCAATGTGTGTTCAAGAAAATGCTGTCAGATATACAGCGTAAATAAACAGAAAGAAATGATATTTTTATTAACCTTTTCCTGTTAGGCTAATTTGAGATTTAGCAGGTAAAAGGTTTTCAAATTCTAGTATGACATTGCAGATGACATATTGCCATTTAATACCCTGAATCATTTGCAACAATATCTTCCTTTCTATAGTAATGTCATTTGGAATATTATATTTTCCTTTCTTAATATTAAAACGATAGCATGTTGATATCCCTTTGCCCCTAAAATCCAGATACTGTCTACAAACACAGTTTACTTACAAATGAAGGCAAATATATTTGGCTGTATAGAGTCATACAACATAAAGCTATAAAACTTCATTCTTTGCAAACACATCACTCCTCCGCTCATGCTATGACCATATGAAAATTAGAAACCACTGCTTGTGTTATTAGCCCAGTAACTTTTCAAAACTAAATAACAAATATCGCTTATATTCTTGAGATCATAAGCTTTTGCTCCAACTACAAGAAAAGTCAGTCTCATAAACATTAAGAACAAACATTTTGAACAATGTCACCGATACTAAGCAGCTCTGCCAGATTTCTCTAGCAATATCAGAACATCCTATTTTGCCGTTTTTTACAGTGGCTAATGCTGCAGTTAACTTTTTCAAGTTGACCAAGTGAGTAAGAAAAGAGCTCTCATGTTCAGTGATTCCTTTACATAAAAACTTATTATCATCTATATGATTTTTTCTTGTGTGTCAGGAGTGTATCTTTGCATTTGTATTCTGTCCTGTATCTTATTTTTCATCAAATATTTTCACCTTCTTTAGTCTTTGACTGTGGACCAGTATTTTCTCCAAATTCGGAGGGAAGATTGGTTAATCCGTATAATGCGTGCCATTCCATATCCTCAAAAAGGTAATGCAAAACAAGCCATACTGTGGCTGAGTATAGACTTATGGCAATCAATCACTAAAGTAGTAACACAATTCTTAAAACTTTGCGCATATTAGCACATGGTTAACCAGAGCTGCTTGACAGCTTCTTCTTCAGAGCTGCTTCTACAGCTTCACAGTATGTCAACCCTCATATTGGATGGTGAAACATACTACGGAATTCACTTCAGAGCAAAAAGTTAAAATCGGATTTTGAAACACTGAGGCTAATGTTATTAGAATAAAAAATGCAATGGCTGTTCCACCATATGCTTAATTGGCCCCCCTGCGAAAAAGCAGTCCTTCAGGAAGGAGCTGAAAGCTACTACTTGGGTTCAGATCTTGCTGAAAGAGTAAAAGAAAGAAATGGGTAATCAGTCATAATTTCTCTTCACAGCAACAACGCTGACAAACATTTATGTGAATGATTTTTTTTGTTGTTGTGGATACCAAGAGTTTACATATGCTAAAAGGGAAGTAAGAAAACTCAACAGATACAAGATCTGTTGAAGATTATCAGCTAAATAGAAGCTATTCTTGCCTTCAGTTTTTTAGTCCCTGAATATCCGAAGGTGGGGAGAGCTCTTGGAGAAAAGTAAGACAAACTTGTCATATCTCTGTATTTCTCATTAGGCATTAGCATTTGATACTATCAGAAAGAGGACACAGGCCATGCAGACTTCTTGTCTGATCCAGCACGACCACTGTTAACTTCCTGGGATATGTTACAGATGAAAGGCGCCCAGGACAACAACAACCTCCCCCTTCCTCCAGAAAAACATGCTGCTTCTTCCTGTTCCTATCAATTCCTCATTGCCTGCATTATGAAAACACAGAACCATGGGCCAAAAATCTCACTGCACTTGGTATTATACCAACTCAAAAGAGAATTAGTATTCAGTACCTCTGATAATTTCTGATCAAGACTACCCATATTCCTGCAACACTGGCTCACTTCTGAGTGGCAAGACTATAGATCTCTGCACAGAATTTCATTATGTTCTCTTAAACTGTTTTTGCTATTTCTTTATTTCAAGTCAGTTCTGAGCGAATGGTCCCTTCTTGCATAGATGCTCTTCACAGAATGGGTGAATTTTTTTCAATGTAGATAAATTAAAAAATCCAACATCTCTCAAAGCTGTTCTAGCGCAGAAGCTCTCTGATTTGGAGTTGGTGTTTTCTGGCAGCTTTAATACAGTCTTATCGCTATGTCACTCTTCAATGTCTGTACTCGTAACTCTAGAGAAGACTTAGATGACATTCCTGCATGCTAAAGCATATTGCAAACATGCCTTCTATTTCATTCCGTTTGATCTAAACCAGCTACCCCGAGTAAGAACTAATATTGATATTGCCTGATACCATATGACTGTTAAATTTTAATCACTAGATTCTTAGTCTGATTAAGCAATTAAATTGCTTAACTGAAAACTACAAGGCAATTGATTTATTTGAAGGCACTAAGAAATTCTATTTGAAGTTTAAGAACAATTCCTTACCAAAGGTTACAAACACTTCACACTTACAAATGAAAGCTCAACTTGCAAAAGTATGTTTCAGTATTAGTCATTCTAGTATTGTTGGCCTTCTCATTAATTGTTGCTATTTACTACAGCAGTTATTCCTGGCTTCTCTTTTCTAAAAATCACTACTAAAACAGGCACTTTGTTCTGCTAATGCAAATTACAGTGAAAGTGAAGACTCTTCATGAGCTGTAAACGTCACTCATCATTAAACTTGAAGAATTATTGTTCCTGCTTCTTTAGCTATAAAAACTTCCTTAAAAATGTCTAAGTTTTCTTCTTTCAATTTGAATCATAAAGTATTTACTGTAACAAGATCGAAGAAAGAAAGAGGTGGAGCTTTTAATGCCAAGTTATACAGGTCTGAAAGGAGTTCTTGTTGAAGATACACATGCTGTCACTCAGGTCTAAGGAACACTGAAATGAGCAGGACTGCTTCTGAGGTGAGAAACTGCTCAAACAAACAAGGTCTACATTTTGACCGTTTAACTGTTCTTTACTCTAGGTGAGAAGATTCCTCTATCTAGAAGTACAACACATACAGAAGAATGTCAAAACTTCCCCAAAACTCCCCTAACAAAACCCCCAAACCGCCATGAAAACAAAGTTGTGTTGATCTGCACAAGTGGTGCTAGGAAGTGTTCTCCTATGACGCTGGGATTTTCTCATTGAACAGAAGTTAAAGGAACACATTATTTTGGCTTGAAGAAACCAAGTATATACCCACATCTCTTAACACTGATAACATTCACTGCCTACATACACTTTCTCTGTTGCTTTGGCATCTCACAGGGTGAAGGAGCAGAAAAAGACAGGTAAGCTAATCACTGACACACAGCACTGTGCTGACTGGTGAGTGCTCAGGTCAGAATTTTAAAAGACTACTGGTGAGCTCTGCCAGGAGGGGAGGAAGGGTAGAAAAGGCAAAACTAAGCAACCAGAGAGTCTGTGGGGTTTTATAAAACATTAAGTACTTGCTCTCAGAAAATGAATGTTTTAAGGTTTTCAGCTTCAATCTTGTGCCTCATAACTCATGACCACGTGCCCCCTCCCCCCCGCCCCCTTTTTTTCTAAATAAGCGAACA
>VZTI01005927.1:238416-359603 GCA_013397865.1 Struthidea cinerea | reverse complement strand
CCCCCCTTTTTATATAATAGCTAAGATAATGAATCTTTTTATACTATCACTCTGTATTGTTCCAAATCCAGAGGTTTGGTCTGGAACTAGATACTTAAACTCAAAGTGATTCTTTATAGCCTGTGTGGTTTATAGACTACAGCAGGATCTTTCAACATAGTGTTTGTTATATTAATAAGCATTTTTATTTGTTTACACATACAGTAATACTGTATCTACTACATACTAAATAAAATGCATAATTTATTTGCATTTTCCCATCTGATTTTCTGAAAAGGCTCATAAAAATTTAATGAAAGTAGTTAAAGCAACAGACTATGTATTAAAATTATATACAAAAAATGACCTTAAAAGAGTACTATTAAAATTGCAAAGTAAAGCGCTTAGGCTTGAAAAATGTCATAGCAGAGGTATCCAATTTCTCTCTCTTTCTCTGTGTACACATTCTAATAGATTTTCATTTTATGTCCCAAATATATCATGACAATTTTATTTACAAAACTCCAGTTTCTTTCTTTCAGGAGGGATCTAATATTTTCTTCCACATATAGAGCAATTCCCCTCCCCCCTTTGTACTGAGCACACTTTGATATCTGACATCAGCAGTAAAAAGCCTTCATGCCTCTTTCTCAAAGCCTCAGTAGCAAGGGTTTTTCAATAAACACTAATGACGTCGTTTTAAGACAAATATGCACAACCTGTGTCTCAGCGACAAGGAACTGAAACAGGAGGATGAAGATTCAGGTTCCCATCTTAAAATTCTCAAAGCTTGATTCCACTGCCCTCCACACCCTCTTCTGAACACACGACAAGCAGCATGTCCTGGGCTCACAGCACTATCACAACTGACTCTGGTTGCAGCCTGAATACACCCAGCACTTCTTCAAGGCAGCACACATCCAGGCCAGGCACCACAGTGAAAAACATCTCACTGAGTGTGGTTAGAGACACCTCCTGGCCCCCAGCAATTCTGGGGTACAGGCAGAGCAAGAAAAGGGTTTGAGCAACATTGAAAGACCAGAAAACAGAAATGATGATTCTTTTTCCTTAAGAGCATCTACACCACTATCATCACCCCAGCCTCAGGCAGAATAAACCAAAAGCTACACACCTTTCCCCTTCCACAACAAATGAGGTGAGGGCTGGGCCCTACACAACAGCCACCTTTGCCTGGAACCAGATCCCTCTTGTGCTGACAGTAAAGTCTTTGTGAGGTGTTAGGGTTTGATTAAACACTCTCACACCACCCGTACCCACAGAAAGGGTCTGAGTTGCCTTTGCAGACATCCTTACAGCTAGAGCTGTCTACTTCAGTCACCTTAAGCCTTCAAATTTATATTCTTCTAATTAATAGAGTTTTTATATAGAGTTTTCTACATGTGGGGAGTTGGTGGGGCTTTTTTTGGTTGCCACTTTTTTTGGTTGTTTTGTTTTTGTGGGGTTTTGCTGTTTGGCTGGTTTTGTTTGTACTTAAAAAAGCAGTTTTCTTTACTGCACAGCTGGTTGCCACCCTTTTCTTCCCCACTCTGTTTCCAATTCCACTGTCCTAGATCAACACAAGCTGGTCTCTCCCTCTCTCTCAGTTAAGTCACCCTTTCCCACACTGCACCTTCTCACCTACTGACATGCCCAATCTCCCTTTCCCCCCCCATTCCCAGCATCCTTTTCTAGCTCCCCACCACCTCCCCCAGTAGCTTGCTATCTTCCCAGCCTCTAGCTACATATTCTTACCTTCTCCTCTCCCAAACAAAAACAAACATCAGAGTTATTTTAGGAGACACTAAAAGAACAATCTCTGTCAAAAAAAAAAGCAAATAAAAGCCACGCTTCAACTGACACTTGAATGGAAAGTTTTACTTCAAACAGCTTAGGTTTCATAGAATCTGTAATGGGATGTGTCACGCATGACACTTAACAGGTGATAACACAGTGACTACTGCACACTGCACCCATACTCTGTACACGAAAAGAGAAAGGAAAACCAAACCTGAGTAAAGGAGAGCAAAGGGGCTCTTCTGAGACTTAATGAATTATCCATATTTCTTACAGAATGGCAGAAAAAGAATGACTGCAAGAAATAGTTTTCTGCTGTATGTTTTTTCTTTAATGTGTTTGCTCTTTTAGTATAAACTCAGACTGAGAATTATTCTTTGTAGCTTTTTTGTGATGTACATTTCAGTCATAAGCGGTGAGTTATTCCATGCAACTCCTGACAAAATTTAGTCCTGCATTTAATGCTCATTTTTTTGCTGCCTTTAAAATTAAACTACTGTGCTATTTTTTAAAAAGGAATTAAACTCCAGAAGCTTCGATCGAACAATTTTGTCATTTCGCTTTCAGAATCAGGCATCTGAGAAGATTATAAAGCAATAAAAAAAGAGGCATCTGATTAACTACACTATATTGAATTTCTCTTTTATAACATCTATGTTTGTCAACAGCAGCATTACAACTGGCAACCAAAAATACAGCTCCTTTTTTGAACACAGGAATTTATGCCAACTGCAGATAGCAACAAAAATTGTAATTACATGAAAGACCCAAACAAATCAATACCAGATCCTAGTCTGGTCCTTCTGCACAGAAACACTTGAAAACTGCCATAGCAAGGTAACAGAGGTTTTTATTTTCAAGCTTTGTAAGTGCAGTCACGCTTCAGTAACGGATGCAAACTTCTAGCGCTGAGTTCTAGTTCTATTCTGTTCATCCCTCTGTTTGCCAGGTCCTGACCCCAGCACTGGAAGGGACAAAATCCCTATTTAAGCTGTCAGTGCAGCAGAGTCAGGGTCTTGCGGCTATTATGGCTCTAAGGAAACTACCATTTTTAAATTGGGCAAACTGTAGAACTAGAGTCTGCCTCTCTCCATGGAGTTCCTGCTTTGCCCCGAGCCCACTGGTCACACTGGACAGAATGGTCCCTTCCTACTCCCTTCAGTCTGTGAACTGAGCGACTCTAGAACCGGAGCAGGTCTACTGAAAAATGCTGTGCAGCAACAGTTCCTGGGACTTGATTATGCCCTGCATGCTCCCCTGGTCCTTGAGAATCTGCAGGTGAACTTTTCAGGTCACAGATGTGCTCTCCTCACAGACAGATACTCAGTCCACAAAAGTTGCTTTTAGATAAGATAACCAACTTGAAGATGGGGGAAGGATTAAGGAAAGAATTTTCACAACCAGAGGTGAATAATCAAAAAGAGTAGGAATCAGATACAGGTCAGCCTCAGTATAGATGTCACACTGGGACGTGTGGAGGGAAGGAACTGGTATTTTAATTTCTTTAAAAAAACCCAAGCAAACATAAGAAAGTTTGATCTCATGTCAATAGGGCTCTTCTGTGCATTCACAGAGTTAAGGTACCAATCATTATCCTTATTTTCTGTAGGCCAAACCAGAACCATCAGAAACGTCACCATCCCATGCAAGACTAAATTAAAGCAAATGAAAAATTTCATCTATTAAGACATCAGGCAGAAAAATGGGTAAACACAAGAGGAGATATGTTTTGAAAGGGCAGCATGGTGCCATTGCCAGAGGTTAAGGGGAAGTACCTGCTGATGGTTGACGGTAACTCAAGAAAGTGACTTCTACTCTTCTAAAAAAAATGCTTTCCACCTGGGTTGTCACTGCTATGTACAGAAAAACTCTCCTGCTCTGCTCTTAGGCTTAGTAGGACACTTAATTAGGGATGATATCCTGGGTACTTTTGGAGTGCTGTGTATGTAAGTGCTAAGTAGCATTGCTGTATTGAAAGACCCACTAAAAATAATGCTGTTTTATGAGATACACAAACAGCAATGTAATTCTTTTCTTCATAGTTAATTTCTGAACCATATTGCACTGCACAGCTTTTATTACACAGAAATGTGTATTAATAAATAGCACCAGCAACCCAATTTATATAATAAAGGCTTATTTCAAATGTTATAGGAAGCAAACATTGCACAAGATACTATTCCAGAAGTGAGCTGGACTAGAAACATCAATTACCTTCAAAATCCTTTTTATTGACATGGCAACATGATGGGACTTCAAAATAAAAAAACGAAGGAGAAGAATCATTCACAGTGGAGATTTAAAAATGCTTCTCTGTCTATACTCAAGCCTCAGAAGATAATACAACTGGCAAATACATAGTATCATGAAATTTTAAAAAAACCTAAACAAGCAAACCAACCACAAAATGAAAACCCCAAACAAACTCACATTACTTAAATCTTCTGTGGGACTATGTAATTTTAAACTTTCAGTCAACTACTTTACAAAAAGAAAAGTGTACCCTTCCTCTCTTCAGACAGGAGCTCATTTAGTTCAATGCTCTTCTTTCTGCATCTCATACTTCATGCTCCAAAATGTAAGTTAGAGGGCCAGATGTATTATCTGGGAAGTTTTCCAAATTCATTAACTCCTTGGCACCAACGACTTCAGGATACCCACTGCCAGCACTGAATATTATGCCCAGCAAAAAAACAGCTCCTGGAGGGAAAGGATTAATAAAATGAGGCATTCAGCCGTGGCTGCTGGTCTCTTTGGTCGCAACAAGCAACTAAAAGAATCACAGTAGCTGCCAACACTGATCACAGCCAGCTTTCAGCACCTAATAGTCTGAAGGTCTTTCCTGAATATCTGCAGATCATTCACCACAAAACTTGAAAAAAGCACAGGTATTGCTTGAAGGAACACGAAACCAATAGTCAGAAAAAAGACTGACAGGAAGGCTGTGACTTCAGTTCTAGCTGCAGAGGGTGGTAAATGTTACGCAAGGGTGTTAGAATCACATCATCACTTTCTCCTCAATTACAGAAGACATAGACTGAGGGAATTCGTTTTGCTTTCTGAAATGGATGCACTGTGGCTGTCAACAGCTAAAGGACTGATGACTGAGGAGCCTTACAGCCTCCTAAAAAGGCAGGAGACACAATGGATTCACTTGTTGTTCTCAGCTTTCTTCTTAGGGCCAAGGAAGGAGCTCCATGATGGAAACCAGCTTACTATCAGTCATGTAGGCACTTTCATGAGCCACCTGTTCAGGCACCACCACCAGAGAAGCTCTCTACTTTAAAGATCAACATACAGCAAGAGGCCCCTAGGATTTTAAACATTAAACTTGCTTTGCTGGCTGCTGTGCCTTACTTTGAATCTTCACAGTTTCAATAAAAAGCACTGATTTATTTACATTCTTCAAATTTCAAATATACTGTTTCTTAACCTTTGCTTAGGCCTAATGCCAGTTTTCTTGGGCTTTTGCCATCTCCAATCACTTAAAATTTAGTAACAATTCTTTCTGCATGTGATATTCCAGCATCCCAAGATACCAAGATGTCAGGTGCTAATGACCACTTCTGCAGAACTGCAGCATCTATTATCCTGTGTGAAATTCTGCACTAACACAGAAACCTTTATTTCTGTACTCCTCTAGACACATCCACCATATTTACAAGCTCTCCTACACTCGTATGAGTCAGAAACAACCTGGAATACAAGGCAGTAGGAAGCTCCAGCTCATAGCAGAAACTTCCAGCAAAGACAAGAAAGGTGGCAGGCTCAGCACAGACAGTCACAGTGGAATGTGTTGCCAGGTCTCAGGAAGAAAATGCATGCCCCAAACAGCCCACAGCTGGTAACTCCTGCCAGCATCTCACTGTTTCCTAGAGAGAGAATTTCAGTGCACAACAGACACAGAGCCCTGCAGGCACATCGCTCCTCCAGCCCACCGCAGGCTGGCACACACAATGGATTTACCACAGACAGATGACCGCTTACTTCAAATACCAGCAGGCCTTGTGTTAAGTGGATGCATTCATCACAACTATCAAAAATCTACACTTTATTTCATTTTATACCACTTAAACATTCTGGGGATTTTAATGCTCTCTTGACCTGCTTCACGGAATTCTGCACAGAGCAATATTCAGCAATACTGACCTAGGGGAGAAGTGGCAAGTAAGGAATGTGAACATCAAAACCCACCTCCAAGCCTCAGTTAATACAACAATATGCCCAGAATCACTACAGGAAATGAAAGAGGGGGAAAAAAAAAAAGGTAGAATTAGTTTTAATGCATGGCTGGAAAAAATACCTGCGTTGGATTTTTCTTCCTAATCACTTTTACCACTTCTGTATTGGAAAGGAGCTGTAACACTGGGGAACTGCTGAGCTTGAAATTTTTCAAGTCACACTAAACAAAGTTCCTATCCCTTTCTCTGCTCCTAGAGCAAAGAATATTCCCCAAGGAAAAAGAGGCTATTGGTTTGCAATCCCTGGATGCCAACGATTCATACTGGGTAATGCATAATTCCCATATTTCTGAGATGTGATCAAAAAGAAGCAAATCTTTCACCACTGTTGTTTATTTTAGAAGACTGTAGTTTGGATATCTGCCAGATCAGGCCTTCTTCTCTGAGAAAAGGCTGTTCTTTCTGTCATGCACTCGAAGTTTACCCACATTTAAAAATATGGCATTCCTCACACGCAGAATCCCTTTTCAGCATCTTGCTCTAATAAACTAATGTCGCAGCTTTAGCAGGCAGTTCCTTAGCTATGTATTCACAGGAATATTCTCTAAAGTTCCTACCAGTAGGAACTTTTAAGTTTTATTTCATGCTTGTGAAATTGAAATGTCTTACTTTGGTCCACTTTCAGGGCACAAGCTTCCTTCACAGAGAAGTCCAAGTTGTTTAAGACTTTCTCAGTAGATGTACATGTACTTCTGTTCTTAAAGTGAGAACATGAAAAGGGATTGGCTGTTGAAGCCAGGGTTGGTTTACTACACTTTCATAGTACAGAAAATATCATTTTCTGTGTGAGACAGAGTGAAATAAATGTTTCTGCTTAGCTTAGCTTTTACAGGGTCATTTGTTCTCTGGTTCAGCAGCTTTCTGTGATGAGCTGGATTGAAAGAAACCCTACCCAGTACCTGTGGTTCTTAAGGAAAACTGTCCTTTCTGTCTGAGCTGTCTGTTCATTCCATCTGGCCCTTACGAAAGCTTCTCCTTGCTTGTCAGATGCGGCTGCTTTCAAGCACTGCTCAACCTTCTCTCACTCCTTAGGACAGGAGCAGACCCAGAGCACAGCAGCCCGAACAAAACTAAGAGACAGTCATAGTACATTAAGAACAAGTAACATCACACAGTCAAAAATACACAAAACCAACTTTCACTGGCCATTAAGCAAACCTCTCAGAAACTCACTTTCAGTTTAGTGTTCAGGACAATAAAAGAGACTTAAATTTGCTCCCCCACTTCCTTTCTTTCAGCACAAAGACATCTCTGAAGATCCACAAATCTTCTTTCATCCACACTTTCTACCTCAGATGCGTCTGCCCAGCCCCTCCACCCCAGTCAACTTTCTTCAGGTTAGGCTGATCCCAGGATCAAAAAGTGTCAGTTACAAAGTCATTCTTCTCTTCTCCTGAACCTCCTTTTTCTTGCTCCCTGGACTAAACCAGAAGAATACTGTTCTTTTTTGTAGAATTATTTTTCTGCTAGGTTAGCTTCCCAAAACAGCTCATCATGGAATTATAGGAATAATAATGCTGGCATAGAGAGAAGGGGGGCAGAAACACGTGGCTCGGCCTTCATGAATACAAAGCTATCATGGGATAACAGGAATATTCAGTCAACATGCTATTTTATAAAAACGCAATTACAGACCCTTGAATTTGCACCTGCACTGCTGTTGGTCTAAATTCAGTTTTGCTCCAGATCTTAAATCCCACACAAGAACATGGAGGGAAACAGGTTTCTCCTGCAAGCTTGCTATTGTTCTCAGCAGATCAGATCTATTCACTTTAATAACTGTAATTCAAAGAAAGACCAACGGGCACTGCTCTGCTGTATCTTAATACAAAGCACACTAAGAGCCACAGAACACAAAGCATTCATAAAATCAAAGTGAATAAGTGATTTTAGAAAAGATTCTTACAATCTAAGGATGAGACAGCAGGGGTGCTCTTGTTCGTTTCGCAGAGGTTTACTGCCACTTTTTATTCCCTGGTCCTGCCACTGAGAAAGTGGCTTTATTCATGGCAAGTAAAAAAAAGTTAAAAAAATAAAAACAAAACAAAAAAACCATCAGTGCAAGTCTGGCATTTTAATTTAATAAAGATATAGTTTGACATGGTAGATGAGGTGATTTAGTAGACAGCTGCCTCACAGTTCTCACATCTATCCACTTGCTGAGCTTCCCTTCTACTGGTGTGCAAGCTTGTCTCTCAAATGAGTGGTTCAAGGAGATAATCGCAGCACTATTCATTTTTGTCTTTCTTGTTTTAATTTTTGGCTGGTTTAGCTCTCTTAACCATCTCACCAGCTAAGCTGTGGGACTGGAATAAAGAAGTAATGGAAACCAGGCAGCTGCAGATAGGAGACACGGTGCCCAATACTGCTTTATTCGGCAGCAGCAAGCTTTTAGATCAACATCATAGCATCAAACATCACCCTCAAGTGAGGGATTTTTATCTACAGATGACTTTCTCAGGACCTAACAAAAAGGGGGTCACAACAAATCATCATCACACAGCTAATAAAGTCTTAAAAAAAAAAAATCCAAAAAAGGGAAAAAAAGCTGTCAAAGGAATAGTTACAGCTGGTGACTTACTGGGAGTATAAAATGATTCTTCTCGAGAGTAAAAATGAGCGCTTGTTTCCTTCTGCAGAGGAGAACCATGTAACTACGTTATCTGGGAGCTGTTTATCGGCCACATAGACCTGGCAGACTGGAAAGACCTCCAGCCTGACATTCAGAAGAGGTTTTAACTTACAAACTGCTTGTCACTAAAATTTAACAATACAGAAAGTTCTGTTAATTTAGAATAATGGTTTGAAGCACAGAGCTGGTAAGTGCTCAGCCCTCCTTTTCCTGTGTCAGTGAAAAAGCAAACTTCCCATGCACAAATACATACAATTTTTGTGCAACCAGCAGTGTTAATCAAGCCTCCCCATTCCCTCCCAGCTCTAACCAATGAAGATAGTTACAATAACATATAACATGATACGTAACGCTATTACACGTTAAAAAAAAATAAATAAAGTCCATTAAAAAAGGGTAGCAAAGCCATATTGGCATCGAGTATTAAGTAAGCTAATGTATCCTCCTAGGTTCACTAGACAAGTTGTGTTTGAAGAAAAGCAAAAAAAACACAGCAGTCAGAGATTCAACAAAAGCTGAGCGTTTTAATTTTTCGACTAGAAATGGTTTTAAATCCCAACAATATAATAGATTCAATGTAACATCCTTGGCTTTATACTTTGCCAGACATAAATAAAGGAGAAAACATTCACTCCACAAGTGACCTGCAGGAAAAAAGGAACCTTTTTTTTTTGCTTCTCAGTTGCATGAACTGATACATATTCTCAGATGACAACTTATTTGGAACTATAAGTTCAAAGGAACACTTTGCTTGGAGAATCATAATCAAAGTTGTCGATGATGATAATGTTGATAATAACAACACTACTACCACAAGAATATAATCATTCAGGGAGAGATGCCCAAGTGAATGTAACAGGGAAAGAGTGAAAACACTTGCAAAAATATGCCCCACAATAAAACAACAAACATAACCCACAGCTTAATGATTCAAAGCTTACAGAGGCACGAGTTGTGGGTAATAGAGTGAACTGAAGCATCATAGAAAGGTACTTGCGTTTGTTCTTGTGCCAGTCGTGCTGAAATGGCACCGAGCATCACACAGGCTGAACGAAGGGAAAAATCACATTGCACAGCTTCCACTGACACCACAGTTTGCTTATACCCAGTATTCAAGCCAAGACACATAAGTCAGGCTATACTGGTATTGCTGAGATATAGTGCAGACTGTGAAGTACACAAGTCCTCTTCACATTTACAAGAACGATTGAAGCAGCCAAGTATTACACTTATTCTCAAAGAGAAATAAAATGAACTAAAATCGACCTTTTTTCTCCTCTCAGAAATGCAAATGGAAGGGTCAGATTCCATATGGTAGATGCTTTCAGTTAGTGGCAAGGCCCTTGTTTGGACAGACGCTTCATTGCATATGCCAGGCAGCTCAGCCATTTACATGAGTCTTTTCTACTGTGGACCTAGTTATTACATAAATCCTTATGAACTCAGTACTAAACCCAATGCTCCCTTTGAAAAGCTGAGCTTTAATGACATCAACAGCAGCAAGAAGGCTTACTTATATAAAATTATAAGATCTGGCATAAGGAGAGGAGAACAGCACTTCCCTATCCACCTCTTTGACATAATTGTGTTACCTGCAAATCAAACTTATTACAATGGCACCAGTCCCAAGCCCAGCAGCACACACCAAGCTTTCTGTAGTCTTTCCTAAATCCACTATTAACCTCCACCATAATCCCTGATTAAAAGGAAGCCTCTTGTGCTACAAAACTATGCATAAACCACTGGATTTTTCTGGTGTTCCAATAGCTCACAGTTAGCCTTTAAAAAACCTCAGAAAAATGTCTTTAATGCAGAATACATCCTGCCATTAAAGGATGCAGAGATACACCAAGACCTTTAACCTAAATTATTCCCAATGATCTCCACTTCTCATCTGAATCGCAGTTTAACCACAACTCAGTCACCCACACACAAAGCAGTACAGCTGTGGTGGCACTCAGGCCCCAGGACAGCCTGCCCTTGCAGGGTTTAGCCGTACAGCTGCGTCTCCAGGCCTTCTTTCCCAGAACACTAACCTTACCTACAGGCTGAACAGCCACGAGGGAACTGCACTGGCAGCAAAATTAACAATAAAGGGCAGAGCTTGACCAGAAGCATCCTTCCAACTATCCCAATGGGCCTTTTCCTACTCAAATCCTAACCCCACCTCTTGCCATATCTTGTGGTTTAACCACATGGCATTAATTCAAATTCAGCTTGGTAACAGAGCTACCCGCTATCACTCAGCCTTGCTGGTACTAAGCCATATCCCAGTCACACGTTCCTCACATAGCAGCCAGCAAGAAAATAACATCTTACTCATCCTGTCTCAAAACTATCTTGAAACACAAGCCCAGCCAAAAGCATGGTCTAGTGACATTAAAATAAAAATAGGAAAGCTTTTTTGACCATTTTGCTAATTAATATGTCAGAGCTCATAAAGACTCATCAGCTTTTCTCCAGCACTGCATCACCTGAAAGAGCTGTGTCAGCAGGGACCTCAGCAGATAGTCAATACATACTAAAAAGTGTTCTAAGCAGTAAATCAGAGCACAAAAAAGAATTTTAGAAAAGAAATTAAAATAGCTGCAAAAAATTCAGTACTCAATTTCAGTACTTGACATGCAAGTCTTGCCCTTCTTTATAAAGATATTCTCTTAACTGTCCCAGAACTGCTTTTACGAAAAGCTAGGAGTTTATAAAAAACTAAGCTAAAGCTTGCTGATTTTTCAGTTGTGAATTTTCAAGGATGTTCTCTGCTTTACAACAGAGGCACCGCTTGTCTGCTTCTCATTCTCATCATTGGTATTGGCATACCATTGCTGAGCACACAGGAAGGTTACAGAGGACAAATTCTTATTTAGAGGATTCAGAGAAGTTGTCTTACACACATACACTCTGAAATCTGTTTTTTTTCCAGAAAAGGACAAGAAGGCTGCATCAATACAGCACTCCGGTGCTTTTGCCAATGGCATTGTGGAAAATATTTTCAACACTAAGAACACCTGTAAGCACAGCAGGGGTTTTCCATCCAGCAGGATGAAGGGCAGGCCAGGTATGAGAACCAGAATTCACAGGTGGGTTTCTATGAGGGTCATATACATGTGCAGAACAAAGCTCCAGCCATCTTCCCACAGAACATACTTACAAGCTCAGGATGTATGCAGACATACTTCTACAAATCAAATCTACTTTTTAAGGAGGGTAGGGGGAAAGGAACTACTGCTTCTGGGTGCAATACACAGAGACAGATGGGGCTAGAGCTACAGATCCTTCTAATTCCTGAGTCTTACGGAGAATTGTGATAATGCTTTTTGAAATGAATACACGCCTCTAACTCCTGCTGCTGCTGCTCAGTAACATGTAATATGTGAGGCATAAAGTAGCTGTACCAAAAGCTGAGACTAAACGCTTGAAGAGCCATTGCCACAGAAGAAACAGAAAGGATATTTCCCTAGAGAGAATTACTTGGCTGTGTATTTTATAGAACAAGTCACGTTGAAGGAGAGATAGGATAATTGCATTGATTGTTAGTAGGTGATAATTAATTCTGTAGAGAAATACGTTTAGTTTCCTGAAGTCTAGAATAGGATGGAAACTTCATTTTGTAATGAGAAAATAACTGTGTTTCGCTCGCAGCACAAGAAGCTGCAATGCCTCCTTTTTAACATTCTTAAGGTCGCTACAGGAAGGCAGCACAATGTATGGTGTTAAAACAGGAGTTCTGTGGTGTGACTGAACGCCAGAAAATTGCACATGTGACATATAATTCCAGAAAGCATAGAGTAAAAAGGGACCAGAGAAAAAGAACACCATGTTCTTGAACAGAACTTTAAATTAAACATTTGAATGGAAAAGCGTGGAAACCAAAACTGCAGCTTGATTTCTCTTTAAGAAGCATTAGGAAATGGAACATAGAGAGCAGGAGAAATGTTTTCCAATGGTATTTGAACAGTACTTAAAGTGGATAGGACCAACAAAAATAATTTACACACCAACCCTCTCAGAAGTTAGCTAGATTCTTTTATTCTTAAAGGGGAAAAAAAAAGAAACAACTCGAGGAATCTTTGTATCTATTCCTTGGGTGATCAGTTGGCCACTGATTTTAGTTTATGAAGGAAGATCTTAGGTATATGTAAGAGATCTGTGAGGAATAAGTAAAGCAAACAAGCCAAAGTTCAATAAACATGGGTCCACATGTTCATATAAAATTTGTAGGTGTCTTCAAACAGAAAACTTTACAAAGTTAGTCTTCAAGAATCTGCAGAAGTGTGCAGAAGAAAGATCAAATACTAGTAAAAATTACATTATAAACCTTAAAGTACCTACAACAATTGATTGCCGAAAAGTTATAATCTCACCCCTCCAATATTCTTTGATAGCATTGAATTCCATTGATCTTTGGTAAACTGCATGATGTTGCAATGTTTGTAGTAATTTTTCTGAACAGGGAAAAGCCCAAGGGCAACACCCCCAGCTTCTTCAAGTTGACAAGATCATTTCTTTGAAGCTTTCACATTCCCGAAAGAGAAAGTTGAAAGAATTTTTTTCTTCCCAGGAGTGACAATATTACAAGACATATGAACTATTCCCTGATTCAGAAAGAGAATCCAAGAACTTCACAGACTTAGGAAAGATGCCAAAAAAATTTAAAAAGAATTTGTCTACTAAGTTCAGGAAGAGGTCTTCAGATAAGGAAAATCCACACCAGAGAACTAAAGGAGGACACCCAATTGTACAGAGAAGGAATACCATAAACAATCAGGAATCTCACAGCTGACCTTCCTTTACACGAATTCAGCTTCTTAGATCTATCGATAGAGTGGAAAAAGGCAATGTACAATGTGCTACAAAGGGGCAGTCTGAAACTTCAGGATTTTCTAACATCAGAAGAGATTGCCAAATAACTGAAGTTTTCTAGGAAGTTTAGGGTTTCTCATGTCAGCTTACCCACAGCTCATGAAAAATTGCAATCTTACGTGACATTGCCTTGGAATTTTTTTTAATACAACAGCTGCAAGTCGTACAATACCACGGCATGGTTGGTGAACTTATTCAGTAAGCAGGTACAGTAATTACAGCACTATGGACTAATGGTTTTTATTATTATCACCTGAAAAGTTTAAGAAAAAACAAATTATTTTTCCTGCACAAGCACAATGAAAGGAAAAGCTGTAACACTTTTTTTACTCTGTAGAATTCTTTAGTGCTGTCTTCCATATTCCTGGTAATGGAAGTGCAACTCAGAGCAAGAAGAAAAAGCAAAGAAACATTTGTATTTCTCAAAGCGTGTATTGTTTAAGTCTCTACACTCCATAGGAGACACTGCACTTCCACTTATTTGAAAGTGCATTTTCTTCTATTTACAACACCTGTACCGAAAAATACAGTTACAACTCTTCCCGAGAATGCCTTGGCTACATACACTACCTGGCTACGAGCAACCCCTAATTCATCATCCTTCAACTTGGAGTCAGTGCATACAAAGCAATTTGCCTCTTCGTCACCACAGTTTCTGGAAGCTGATTTCATTTACTGCCCGTACTACTTTCAAGTTGCTGACTTTTTCTGCAAAATAGGAGGACAGCTTACCCGATTTGTGTCCGGCCAACAAACCAACTTTGCTTTCATCTGCCACTGGAGAAATAAAAGAAAAGACACAAAGATCAGAAACTTATTTAAATTCACAAGCCTTTGAAACACTGTCAAATTATTTCAGACACAGCATCACGAATCTTTAAATTATAATAATCTGAAAAAAAAGCCTTTCTTTACCTAATCCCCATGGGGTGCTTCAAAGTCCAAATATCTGAATCAAAGCCCTCTGAAACCAATAAAAGGACTACCAGCAGTCCTTGTGGGTTACAGATCAGGACCTCAGCACTTACACACTCAAAACTGAGTTGTCAGAAGAGCAATTGCACTTGTAAATAACTCATCTTGCCAGACAAATCACAGGGCATAGGAGAGTTGTAACATTTTCAGATCAAAGACCTCAATTGTAAAAAGAATCCAGATGTGGAAACCTTCCCATCTGCAAGACATCTGACTGACTCATGGGACCTCTGCAGATAATAACGTCTCCCAAACCCTGATCTTTTCGAAGGCTTATGCATGTTTTCTATGTTATATTTTATTTTGTCTATAAATTGTAACTTTGGAGTATTTCACATCATCTTATAAAGAAATTTGTTTGCAGTAGCAACAGTCTGCAGACAGTAGTGGAGGAGTAAACTCTGAATGTAACAGGAATTGGAAGTTCTGTTCAGTAACTTCAGTTTATCATCACACATCTCAAGAAACTAATTAAAATACTCTCCTGGAGGGCTGAGGGGAAGAACCAATCACTATGTCTTAAAATGAATTCTATGCAAAGAAGTGGTAGTAAATGTAATGTTAGGGATGATAAAACAAGAACAGGAAATGAATGTTAGAGTTGAAAGCTTATCCTTCAACTCTGACTGCCCAAGCACTCCCTTATAACTCGCCTTAAAACATAATCTCTTTATATGATAAAATAAATTGTCAAGTAATACCAAAAATTCCATAAATGCAAACTTAAACAAGCTCTGTATAGTGGTCACTATAAAAAGTTTACATAGAGGGCTATCTGTAATGATACAAGATCCTGCTATTTTCTACCCAGGAAAGAGCAGTACAGTAGTTACTGACACTTAGGAGTTACTACTGGGAAAATAATCACAGTAAATATTTTCTTTTATTGCCTCCCCACTTCACATTTAAGGAAGCTTTTACCCTCAAAAATCAAGATTCAGGACTGGGATTCATGACTGGAGTCATGAATCCACAAACGACCACTGTACCTCTTCTCGACTTCCGTGATCTAATTGTCAGCTGATTATCAGCAAATTGACATAGTGTAGAGTTTTTGTGGGATGTAGGTGCTAATAAAGTAAGACTAATTCTGTTTGCAGCATTATGTAGAGATTCTGCTAAACAAAATGGCAATGGGACTAGTCAAAATTAGAAGTGCAAACAATACTCAAGGAAGTTCTGCACTCCTTGACCTTTCAACTTTTTTCTAGTCCCTGGAAATGATAACTACTGAACTACTTGCTATGCAGTTTGATCCTATAAAGCAAAACGACTGGACACGGATTTACTGTAAGGGTAGTTCAAACTCCTTTTCCTTCTCCCTCACCTCAAATTTCTCTCTAAGCAAAACAACCATGGAAAACTTTGGTCCTAAAGGTTAGTGTTTTGACAAGTTATGATTGTGTGAAAACAAGGGATTATAATGGAAACTGATTCACAACCTTAATTACAGCAGTCACTAATGGCAACCAGTATAATGTATGGTTACTTAAAGCAGGTAATGTTACAGTACATAGGAACTTTAGAAAAAAGACAAAACCCAAGGGTTACAGTATTTTTTTAAAACTATGCTGATGACTCGGTTTGCCTGAAACTAAGTTTTACATTATTAAAAGGGATAAATCCATTTAACATAATCATACTTTACACACCAGCTTCACACACAAAAATTAGATTTTAATACTGGAGGGAAAAAAGGAAGAATAAAATGATTAAAAAATGAAAAATAATCTAACTGAAATACAAGGTTAGCATTATGAGTTTAAGCACACACATGCACAAAAACTGGGAAATGCAAATATTAAAGTTCTATATCAAAGTTTGAGCAAAACACGTGTGCACCTCCACAGGGTAGTTTTCATTTCGTGGGTTATTACGCTTAGGCAGCGCCTTCTAGGCTGGCCATCTTTCATTAGACTGAACAGGAGTAGCACAGAAAAGTCCACTGGATAAGAATCCCATTCCTTCCCTTGTTTCCCCTGGAAACAAGGAGAAGACAACAGGAAAAAAAAAGGAAAAAAAAAAATGCTAACAGAAGATAAATACTTTGTATGCCAAGGTTGAAAACTTTGTAACTAAAGATTTCATTTAGGAAGTACACTGGACATCCTGTTACACAAAATACCATTTGAAATCACTTCTTTGCACGTTGTTCAAAATTGATACAAACATTTAGTTATGACAAAAAGAGTGTCTCTCTAGTCCTTGGCCTTTGAAAAAAGGCAAGAACTAAGAAGAAATTTCTTTTCTAAAATTCTACTAGTGTTGGCCTGCCTTTGTAGAAAATCATCTGAAAGATTTTAAGCAAGGAAAAGATACCATCTACTCTTAGAACTCAAGTAAAAATAATTCTAATTATTTTAACATCAAAAAGTAATTACTTTGCAAATAACTAAAATATTTCAGCTCAAAAAGATCACACTTGGAAATGAACAAGTAACTATTTTTATGAAGGCACCAGAATTACTGTATATTCTTGAGCTAGAATTATTAAATGCATAACATCTCAAAAAACCCTGAAACCACCTAATTTGAGGACTGCAAAGAAAAACCTCAAACAAATATCTGGGTTCATACAAGAGAATAAATAGATTCACTAACAAGAAGACACTTCTCCTTAATTTGTGAATCAAACAAATACTTCACATTTTGAAATGTCCCTGAAACCCCAGGGATTGTTAGTTCACGAAGTTATTAATGTTTGTCCATAGAAATCTTGCCAGCTCTTTTAAAGTAAATCTAGTAAACATCTATTATTGAGGAACCACATTTTCACCACAGAAACCAGTTATACATTCACTGTCACTACTCAAAGTAATTGCTGAAATAAAAATGAAAGAAGTTCTACAGCTACTTGATAAAAACATGGACATTTGGGGGCCTAGCAAGACCACAGATTATGAAAGATGGAATATTACCAAACCAAGCAAATCCATCCAGCTGATAGCAAACAACAGACACTTTTTTTTTTTAAACTACGCCAACAACCAGTACAGAGGGTAAGAAACCCCACCTCTTTATGCCATGAATGATCAGAATTTTTTAGTATTTCCTACAGTAATATTCTGGAGTGTTGCTTTGCTTCAAGAAAATAAACAGTATTGTTTAGCAACAGTAAAAGCACCCAACACGCCTTCATGTCCTTCCACATAAATGTTTTGACTGCCATTTCTGTGCCCTGCTCAAGGCAGTCATTTGAATTGCTTGACTTCCAATCGTTCAGTACACAACAACCTTCTGTACTTCTCAAAGTTTGCCTCAAATACAGTCCAGGCTTACACACAGGCCAACAATCTAGTTCCAAACTGTGGCTTAGAGAAGCACAAATCAATGCTGCTGCCAATCATGATAACCAATTTCCCTACTTCTGCCCAGTTCAATTGCTGAACCATTACATTATCTTTCCTCAAACTAAAGAGTTGCTACCATTCACAAGATACAGGGCGCTGCTTAAGGGACTCTTTTGTGAAGGATCAGTTTTGCACATTGACCAAGAGCTACTAAAAAAATCTTCTAAACATGCAAAAGTCACGTGTGTTTCTGCTGGACAAACTGACACGTACCTTTGAAGACCAGCTGCAGTTCTGCACTCAGAAAAGAAGCAAACAAGGATTAAAATTACAATTAATGAGGAATAATAATACAAGACACTGAAACACAAAAGAATTTCCTAGAAAACAAATTTCCTAACAAATACCTTTATTAGTTAACAGGAAGCCAAATATAAAATTTCTTCTTGTACACGAATCAATCCATAAGGGCTGTATTCCCAAACGACATATATATATGATGCTTCTATACCTTTCAGAAGCCATCAGTTTCTATGGTAAAAACACATGATAAGGAAGCAAAGCCTCAAATGGGTCACTGCTTTTTCCTGGTATCCTTACCCAGCCCTTTCATCATAATGAAGACAGCGCATCATCAATTAATTTTAGTCAGTGATAGTGCCAAGGACATAATCCTCCTGCCAGTTTTATTTTCTGGGTGAAGCGCTTCCCCATCGAGGAGCGGCATAAATCACTCAGAGAAATGGTGTCAAATGTTGTCTCACAACCACCACTTAGAAAATGCTGCTTTCTGTTCTAGGTTTGCCCTGAAGTGCTGCAATACAAAGACCACAGGCTAAAACCTACAGTAGCAATAAAATGTGTGTATCAGGAAGGGCAAACTTGCACTGTCCTAAAATATTTTCCTTCAGTAATTCCTTCTCCTCACCTCTCCTTGACATAAGGGCTTTTGTTCTGGGGTCACCTAGATATCCACCAACTACTCACTCTTAAAGGTTTAGGAGTCCTTAATAGCTTTCTGTTCAGTGTTGAAAAGCTCTGAGACTACCAAAAAGCTTGCACAAGGGCCAAGGAAAAATTCTATTTATGAAGTTAAAAAAAAAAAAAAAAAGAAAAGAAAGAAAAGGGTAAACCTCTTCCAAAATGGCATCTAACACAACATTTGGGATGCCCCGTTCAGCACATTCAAAGGCAGGAATAAATCACACCCAAACCAAGATTCCGGATCCTTTTTCTCTCCTGTACAAGGTTTTCTCTAATTAGATTTTTCAGAACAATTTTGTTAGAACTGATTTAATACTTCAATTCAATTGTATTCGGAGAAGATCCCCAAGGGATACATCTTGTGTGTCAGCACATGAGAATGAAAGTGCTTAAGCTTGCATTTGCTATTACTACTACTTGTTGAAGAACCAGCAGTAGAGTTGAGGCTGTCCACTGGGCACATTTAGCTTTAAATGGAAGTTTTTCTCCTGGCAGAAAAAACCATTGTTTTACAATTTCCCAGCCGGCATGATACAAATTTCTTCACTTTCTTGTAGTGCCATAACTACTCGTTCTTGAAGGTTACACTGTTAATTGAGGCCATCACGGCTTCTTTTACACTTTTGTTGTCTTTTCTAATCCTCTCTCACCTCTGTTCCAGAGAAACCATACTAGGCTAAAACTCCCCCGCTGCACGTCTTCCGCATGTCATTAACACTTCCTCCAAATTCCTAGGGTTAAACTACAAGTTCCTAATGTAATCTGTCATTCACTGATTGAAAGCATTGATAGGGAACAGATTTAAGACAAAGTTTAGACAACATATTTATACCAGTGTTCTTAAAATTTACTTCATTATCATCTTTACCTTCTTTCTTATAGTAGCTATACATTAACTTAATTGCTATTTTCTCCCCCTAACACTTTAATAATCTAACTGTATTAACAGATCCACTCAAACTTACACTAAAGCAGCCTAAAAAAATACAACCTAAAGCACGTGTCACTATGTTCTCGGCTGTGTCATCGTCATGGCTCATACAATGCTCTCAGTCTGCTCCACAACAATCTTCCTTGAGTCTTACGATAATTTCTACAAAACCAGTCCAAAAAGTTGATATTCTCTTTTGCCCACTTCTGCTTTTATGCCACAACTCACCATCCCCTCAACTGCATCAGTGCAGATTTGGTGTAAAACTGAACAACAAAATTACCTTTGTTAAAAGCCTCTCTTACACAGGAAAAACCTAATTTCAGTCTCATTTCAATTCAGTTAACAGTGCCCCTATCACTTAAGAAATGATTTTGTTTCATTCCTGACTTCTAGATCTTACAAACAGAAATCTGAAAGTCATTTAAACTATGAAAACTGCATTGTGTTCATTTGTAAAAATTGATTCTGCAGAGTAGCCTCAGAAAATGTACATCTAATCTGACAGTACTAGAAAGCTATTCATGACATAAGTTAGAATAATGTTAAAATCTCTTTTAGCCCTTAATACCAAAGACAATCACAGCCATAAGCAATATAGTTTTTCCTACACCTGTAACAGTTTTGTTTTTGAAAAGGCTGTTCCAAAGATGATTTGTTAAATTACTGTTATAAGCCAGTAACATTGAAAAGACCCTTAGAATTCTGATTCAGCTTCTCCAATTGCTCATTAATGCTCTAACAAACCTAACTAGCTCCTAAATCCAGTTCTGAAATTGGTTTCAAGTCAAAGCAACCAAATAAATGTATTCCATACATACGACGTGGTTAACAAAACAATGACTTTAAAACACCAAACTACTTTTTGTCCCACTAATACCACAACTCTCACTAGGGACCTCCCAAACGTATTCTCTCAATTGCATCTAAATCCAAACATTGCTTGAAAGAGTAATCTTCATTAGCTCTGTCTGGTCCTCATTTGGTTATGTTTTGAGATATTTATTTCAGTTTACAGAAATTACATGCAGAGTAACAATGATCTGCTTCAGAGCAAACCATGAAGCAGCTAATAGCATCTTGATTGCATTTTTCACATCCTTCTGGATATGGGACATGATTTTCCCTTTGTATTGAGGCATTTTGAAAGTATGAACTGTAATCGAATGCATCCCTTCACTAACAAAGAAATTAGCATTTAGTTAAATACTGGCTTCCTTGCAGAATACTCCAGACCTTACACCTTGCACATTTACTTGCTAATTATTCCTAAATAAGTAAGTTGGCCAATATTTCAATAAATATGCCCCAAGGTTAAGGGACTCCAAGTATGCCTAATGATGTTTCAGCAAACAATATTTCACTCGCATTTAAAACCAAGTAAAGGACATATCCATTTCTTCAGGCTATAGAGCTTAATCAGCTAAAATTTATGGGGTTTTGCCTTTGATGGGGAAAAGAAGAGGGAATTAAGCAGCACCTTGGGATAGTGGTCATGGGTTATTAAAGCAACATCCTCAAATATAAATCCACACAGTACTTCACCTGAATTGATACACAACAAAATTGCTATATATTCATATGATTCAATTTCATGTTGCTTCAGGTTAAAACAAGCCACACTTTCATGTGTTTGCATATAATTCCCATGGCTGTAGTTTTTACAGCACATTTATGCACAGCCTAAACCACTCCCATGCATAAAGATCTATGGAAAGTAAGGGTGCTGGAGATAGATGACAAGACACCTTCTTTCCTTTCGTTTTCATAGAGCACATTGATTTGCACCTTCCAATACAACATTAAAAAACAATTTCACATTAACATTACAAAAATTACCTTTTTAATATCGTTAAAAGAACAAACTATTGAAAATGGATTCTGACTAAATATTATATAGAAATTCTTCTCTAGAGAACTGTGGTAATGTAAGTGAAAATGTGTGCGTATAGAAGGTTGTTAAAGGAAAAGGAAAATCATCCTTCCAATTACTCACTTAGAAACCATTGATTTCCTAATTTTTAATCTGCTGTTAAGTTTCAAAAAAAGTGCTCCCATTCAGTGGGAAAACACAACATTTATTTCCACTCTTTTTGATTTTGTTTTGATTATTTTTACCACTATGCTCCAAGCACAAGTCCAAGCTTGGCATGCAGTGCAACTCTGGTTAGTACAAAGTTAGACTTTGTTTGGCCCTGCACAAATTCTTGAAGTCACAGTCATAAGGGGGATCTCTGCTTTGCTAACATATGGGTGACCATGGCTGAAGAACAAAAAAAAAAAAAAAAAAAAGAAGGCAACTGAGAGGATGTAGAGGATGTGTGGGGTGCCAGGATCAGCAGAAGAAAACAGGGGCCTGTACTCTTTTTATTATCACCTGTTCAAAATAAAAGTAGGCAAGGCAAAGAAACATATACCCTAAGACACAGGATATGAACTCTGCCAGTGATCCAGAAAGTGCTGTCAGTATCTCAACACAGCAGCAGGGAAGAACATTAAGACTTATAGCTGACATGGAACTAATCTGTAGCCTATTACACTGAATGAAGCTGTAAATTTTGAGAAGCATTTGATCACTGTGGAAATGACGGATGCTAAAACAGGGAACCAGTCACCCTGCCCCCATACACTCTGCACAAGGACATCTGTACATATGAGGCAAGTTCTGCTCATATCTGAAAAACCAAAAAAATTATCATTACCACTAGATGTGACTTTTTTTTTTTTAATTTCTACAACAGTAACTCAATAACACATGCCACTGATTTTTATTTTATTTTTTAAAGTAGGTTTAAGCAAAAACTAACTCATATGGAAAGAAACTGAGTTCTTGAAATACACCAACTTCAGGCAATGCTACTTTTGGGTTCATGCTATCTGTGACTTTGGCAATTAAGACTTGTGTCAGTCCATAGGACTCATGGCATGACAGCCTAAACAACCAGGTGGCAGTGGTTCATGCCCTCTGCTCCTGCCCAGCTGCCCAACCAACAGTTCAGACATGCACCAAGTGTCAATAAACTAAACTCCAGCAGCCCCACTGGCAAGTAACCTACAGCTGGATGCGCCAAGTTCCTTTCACTGCAGGGTTTGCTCTGGAGAGTGACAATAAATTGATGCAACATGTTAGTAGCATTGAACACTTTTTCACCCATCCTTATTACCTCACATTATTCACTGAGGATATTAATTTATAGCAATTATTATTTTGTAAATAGGTATGAATGAAAAATGAATGAAAAGCTGATTAACCACTCCAAGGTTCCTGGGCCTAAACATACATAAAACTGAAAAGATAAACATCAGTGTTAAATGGGTTTCTATTGTGAACATGTGTAATTATAAACTAGTCTTTACTTAACAGATTTGCCTCTTGTATATACATCAGCCCTCATCAAAGCCAGGAAGACCCTTACAATACAATATCACTAGCTCCCTAATTCAATGAATTCACTCTTTTCACATAAGATTCACAATCCATAGCAATATTTGATTTTCTTCTGTTTAAAATGTTCTTACCCATCTTTGATAACCCTTCAGATGGTGATGTCATTTAGCAATCCCCGCCTTTCTAACCTCATAATTAGGCAATGGATGCATTATACACATTTCAAGGAGAAACAGAATGTTTCCTAAGTGAGTAGCAGTACAGATTTCACATTTATGCCCTGTATTAGACCAGTTCTGTTGCCTACTGAATCTGTGATTGTCACTCTGGGTCTCTAGACCCAGTCTCTGGAGACTCCCAGATCTGTGGAGACACGTGATTCAGAGACAACTTGGTTTAAAAAGAAACTGCATCTAAATCACGTGTTCTAAGGTCTCAGAGGTCCCCTTCTGGACTACAATTCTCTGTTTTTTTCTGTTCATCACGTTAGATTTATTTTTGAAGGGACTGACAGAACTTGAGAACAAAAGAAAAGTAGTAAGTGGACAGCATCCCATGACTACTGGAAAAGTAGGGCCTAGAACTTTTCAAAGAAAGGACACATCCCCTCTGTTACCAAATTAGCTTAAAGATGACTTCCCTCTTTCCTTTTTTTTTCAGCAAACAGTGCACTGAAATCAGTAATGGGTACATGGCTGCATCTTGGGATGAGAAGTTACTATTGGTCATGACTGCAGTTAAGTAAGAAGCAAGCAAAAAACCCTAAGAAATAACTTCGCTTTCCCAAAAAATCCATCCTGGAACGTGTATTATATGAATGCTCTATTTGGAAGAACATTTTTATATACCAAACTATTGGTATTTTATTTGTATTTGAAGCACTTTATATTGCAGTTACTTCACTTGAGATTTTCATGTTCCTGTTCAGTTTCCTCTCCCAGACAGTAGTTTCTGCTTAAAATCTTTCAAAAGGTGGAAAGCCAAACACGGTGTCTCACTGCTTGCTAGAGAGACTGTAAAAGGCCCCAGCTTTCATCTTCCTAAGTTTCACTATTTGCCAAGCTATGTGCAAGGAATTTTACTTCATGTATTGTTATTTATAAAACAATTTGGTGCAGGTCTTTCATAGTCATATCTCCAGTTCGTTACATGATGGTCTCAAGTAGTAGATTTACCTTCACATATCCAATCAGACTGGTTATTACCCTTTTAATTTTTTACTTTTATAACACAAGTGGCATTTTCAACATTTTTGGAACAATCTAAAAGATATATTTGTATCCAATTTTTATTTTATTTTTGCATCCAATTTTATTTTAATTTTTAGCCACCATCATTTAGTGACTCATATATATTCTCAAAGGATTGCTTTTGGGTGTGAAGAGCAGATTGTGTATAGAATTTGAAGCATGAGTTACCTGGCAGCTCTGAATATGCTCTCTCGAACACTCCCACTGCCTAACTTTATGCTGGTACTCATGAGCATTCTTTCTTGGGACTTCTGTGGGAGCTGGAAGCAAACCTTTCTAAAAGATGACTCAGTAAAGTTGAACATTCATTTTTCTAGTAGACTACATACAATTTATGTTTTGACTCAAGTCTGTAAATTCAATCATTTTTTGAGAGCATTTTCATTCTTTAAAAAATACCTAATCCATTCCTCTTCATCAAAACAGTGGAACACAAGATGAAAATGACTTATTTCTGGCCTGGTCATGCAGTAGTGTTATAATTCTGCCTTAAGACCTTTCTTAAATTAATTCATATCCATTCTTATGCATTCCATGCATTAATAACTCTCTGGCTTTCCTTACATGCCATTAGAGGAGTACAGAAACTTAATGTTACATCAAAATATCCTGTTAAGATGACAATAAAAATCAACAATACAGAACCTAAGACCAGTCTGGAACATTTCAGGGAAAAATGACCTGCAAGGTAACAAAAATCCACCTTGAAACTATATATGCAATTAATTGCTTCCTATTAACGATGTACAAAACCTGATCCAACAAAGCACACAAATCTATTGTTAAAGATATCCTAATGGTAGTCCTCAAATTTTCCCCATCAACATGGAATTTGAAAAAAAACAGAACCAACAGATAAAGACTGAGTGTGGCCAAGAAGAAGCAAAATGAAAAAGAAAATCTTATTTGGGTTTTTTGGAGACTTAACAAGCTTTCTTGAATCCTCATTAAAGCCTGGCTTGGTTTTCAGCTGCAATAATGCTTCAATCTTCCACTTGCAAATGCCTTCCCGGTATTGAAAGAACCTTTTACTTTCTGCTTCACCCCCCTGCAAGATTTCCTGCACTGATGGGTGGAGAACCATAACCTTACACTCTTCAAGCATTTATAAAGACCTACTGCAACACTTTGATTGCTTGTGTTTGTCATTGTCAATGAAGAAATAAACAACTTGCGTTAGGAACGTTTCCCTTTGTCCAGTGTAGTTTCACAATCATTTATATTCTATAAAAGAAATTACTTTCGTGATTGCTGGTTTTGCTTTATATTTTAGGCATACAAAACTTGTACAGCAATTCTTTCTGCTCATTTTTCCATCATTCCCACTTTTCCTCAGCTAGGATTTCAATACAATGGGCCTTTAAAAAAAAAACCAACAAAACCCAAACAAAAAACTAACAAACTTTTTTCAGCTCCAATAAAAAGGGTATTTGCAAATAGCTGCTAGAGGAGGCTGACCATTGTTCCCATCACTGCAGGTCCTCTGCAGAAGTTACTCCCTGATGTTAGTGTTCAAGAAACAAAAGCAAGAAACAGAGATGGTGCAGATGGGCTAAGGCTAAAAAGCTGACCTGTATGTCACCCCAGCCCTTCTTACCCAGATCCATGCTTTTGGAGGCTTTCAGATTAATTGATTCAGACTGCTTGGCTGGTGTCAAAGATCTGAAGTTGATGTGCTGATCTGTTAAATGCACTGCTGAATTTATGATAGGGCTGTAGGGAGAAAAAAAGAGTTATGTAAAATATTAAGGTACCAGTTCAAACCACAAGTGAACTAATTAAAGAATCCCCAAATATACACGTGTTTCTTCCTCCAGTTGCTTACAGCATGCGTTTTTAAAATCAGATATTGATCCTCAACTTCCTTTTCTGAGACTTAACACCTTAAGTTACTTGGTTGTTCATCACAGACGGAAATATAAATGTAAATGATTGGTAATAACTTTCTTTACATTTTGCTAGTTCTATCTAACCACTGCATTTCCAAATAACATGCTACAGAATGTTGGAGAAATACTGACAATGTATCTGGATCAATTCTACTTCATCTGCTAATATAAAATTATTTCATAGCCTTGCATCACTTATGCAGTGGCCGGAGGTCTTATGGAGCATGCTATGACTGAAGAATTCCAGGGTATTGTGGTTTGGTTGCTTTGATTTTTATTTTGCTTTGGTCTTTTTTTCCATTCTTTTACTTTAAGGCAACTTTCTAAACATTTCAAAATTGCACCTGAGTGAAACTCCAAGTAACTTTCAGCTCAACTTGAAGTAACTTTCAGCAACGCCTCAATGCAATCTGAAATCTTATTGGTCTCTTTTTGATTAGAAACAGAAATTATTCTTTTAAGGAGTCTTAAGCAAAAAAGCAGTTAGAAAAATATTTATTTCCAAATTGTTCAAAAGGTTTAGTTTTACAGTGTCAAAATACTTTCCTAAGTATTTTCCCATGCATTTTGTTGAAATGCAATTTCAGTGAAATCCGTGTGACTTGATAGAGCAGTTCAATTTCAAGAGAACTTAAGTTTTAAATGGAAAAACAATACAACACTGGAAAAGACAAAGGGCCTGTAAATTCATCATCATTTTAATACATCATTAGCATTTAAGAGAATGTTTTTCTCCTAGCTTGATGGAAAAATTAGGAACAGATTCTAACAAACAACTGCAGCTGAGAATGTAATGCTGGATATTGCATTGATCTGAGTAGACTTGTTTGTTTGTCATGTCATACATACCTGCCTGGGAGACCAGAAATAACAAAATTATTCTAGTGCAATTACTCTGTGTTAGCAAAAAGAGAATAGTTATAAAAGTCTTGTATGAAGAATTCAAGGTATCCATAATAAAACTTATCTACTCTTCAATACTACATGCAACCAATCACTTAAGGGTAGTTTTTACTCACACCCATGCACACAAGGACAGACACATGGCTAAATTTTTAGCTGAAATGCATTCTTCCTTAATATCATTACTGCATGACTATCAAAATTGAATACACAGTAAATGAAGAAATAATGTCCAGCATTGCATTTCAGCATCATCATCAGGATTGGTTGAATTCATCATCAGGAGAGGTTGAAATTATGCCTTTGATTTGAATCCTGTGCTATTTGAGATAGAGCGAGTACGAGCCATGGCGAACTTCAACATGTTTACACTTTCTTCTGCACCTCCAAACTTCTGTATTTACTAAGGAAATTAAAGCTTATACCTGCTATCAAGCACGCCAGGTTTTGCAAAAGTATCTGAAAAATCTACCCAATACCTTTACAACTGGGAAAGTGTTCATTAATTTTTCTCCTACAGATTTCAATGCTCAGACTTACCAAAATTGATTTTGTAACCTCAAGAATATCTTTGGGTGACATAAGGAGATTCAGTTTCTTACAAACCATGTTTGGCTTCGACTTTTAAATCTTTAAGAGACTTGACACTGCATTTACACATTGCACCCACGGTACAGTTTTAAATTAACTTTTTTTTTCAATTGGGATTATGCTTCGGGATCCTTTTTGTTTCACTGAACACAAGACGGGTATCATGGATCGCAGGCATACTGCAGCTTATGTACAACTGAAATGAACAACACACTAAATGCTAAAATAACATCCACAGCTTATATTAAAAGATCTTCCAGGTGACTAAAGAGAGTGGTACAAATAATAAAAAAAAGGTCATTTTATAATCAATTAGAACTATTATCACAACCACAACTGAACAATTAGTGCTGTAATTATTAAGAAGAGCTGAAGTCCAACCTGTGATTATAATCCTCATTCAGCAGATCCTCACTAGGATGCGGTGGGAGAGGTGGTGGGGTTTCATTTTCACCATTGCCACGATCAGAAACTGGAAAATCTGAAATAAAATTTAGAAAGGGGTTAAATAACCTGCAGAAACAATGACATTACACCAGTTCACTGACTGATGACTGCAAGGCCTCAAGCAATGCTGAAGTAAATCACGAATTATTCAAATCCCTAAACTAACTAAACTAGAATTAAAATCACACCAAGCAGAAAATACACCCCTTGGGATTTTCCTGAGGAGCTGATTTTCAGATTTGCATATATATAATTAAAGGTAAATATAGAGAAACTTTGTACTTATAGTGAAGTTGAGTGCAAGGCACAAACTGCTTTACTCCATTTTTAACTTCTCCATAGCTGCACCTGAACTGATTGTAGGTTCATGCTTTCAGGCCCTTTGATGGGGAGCATTTATCACCTTTCACGTACAGAAGAGAACCACATTTTCAGCAAAGACCTCAGAAGAAGAAAAATTTCTGTTATCCTATGGCAAGAGAACAAAGTGGCATTTCTTAATTAATCTTCACTTTCCTACCATCACAGTAATTCCTTCTTTACCTTTACAAACAGCATTCAGCTAACACTAGAAAATTACTTTTTACAAAGACAAATATGAACTACTCAAACCATTCAGTGGTTTGCTAAGCAACAACACTTAAATACCTGCAATATTTAATAAGACTGCAGTGCTCACTGTAGGCCAGTTCATTATTGGCCTGTAAATTCACTTCTCAACTCAAAGGTATCATCTTACAAAAAGTCCCTGCATTTTTCAATGTAGAATATGTCTTCACCCCTCCAAAACGTAACAGGAAACACGGACACTTCCTTGGGTTTTAACAGCAGGTAAGCAATCTAACAATAACAACATGCCACATTTTCATATGACCTGTTCTGTTGCATGAATGTTGGCAGTCTTTTTGTACAGTCCTGTGTGAAAGCACTAGCCTAACCTGAGAGAAAAAGGGTCGACAAGGAGGCATCAAAGGAGAAAGCAATAGGTTATATTTATTTGATAAGAGCACTGATATAGCAAACAAAAAAATATTGGGGAAAAAAACCCCAACAAACAACTCCCCAAGAACCCCCCAAAAAACCCCAACCCCCATAAACACACACTATCAGCTCAAGAATCCTATAAAATTCCTATTGGCTGGATAGCTTCCTAAAGGCGAGAATCAGAAGAAATAGCTCAAACCCTGTATCTCAGGAAAAGTGTGAGCATCATGAGAAGAAAGTGAGGATAAGCAGATGAGGAGAAAAGTTCTAATTTAGACCTTCAAAAGTGATTGCCAGTTGGATGTAAAATATCGGTATGCTACCTAACACATACACGTGGGCTTCTTGCACTGTGATCCCATTCTTTCAGGCTTGAATACAAGAACAGGAAACAAATGAGAAGTAAAAGGTGAGCTCTCACAGGAAAAAGAATTTAGAACAAAAGAGGAACTCATATGGTTCAGCGGGATACCAAATGTAACTACCAAAAGGAAGGAGACTATGAAGTTCTGCAAAAAGATTGCAGGACATTAGTAAGAAATGCAGGTGAAATTCCCTGTAAGAGACTGCAAAGTGATGCACAGGGAAGTAGGGGGAAACTCTTCAGACATACAAAAAGGCTGTTATCGCTCTGGAACAGTACATTAGATGTGCACTGGATTGTTCTTTGAATAGATGCTTAGTGAAGTCAAAGGGAGACAGTCATTTATAAGTCCAAAAAAGTCCAAACACCCCAACTAGAAATCAATAGTTCATGGCGTGCCTTGTTTTTAAGTAGTGTCTAAGGTTTCATTCTTCCTATCTGAAAAAAGATGTAATATAATTCAGAAGTATATTGAAGAGAGAGCAAGGATAGTTGGACACGAGTAGAAACATTCCTACAAGGACCGGGGATTAGGATTCTTTAGAGAAAGAAGCAATGAAAGGGGACACAAGAGGAATCTATGGAATTGCAGAAGCCATGCATAAGGTGAAAAGGAAGCGCTGACTGTCTCATACACAGTAACAGAAGGCAACAAGTTTAACTATCAAGTAGCACACCTAGGAAAAACACAAAGTAGTGTTTTTCCCAGAACTGATTGCCATGAGAATGCTTTGGAAACAAAACTTTTAAAAATATTAAGAAATGTAGAGATGTATCAATGGCACAATGGTCCAGACAGAACCTTAGCAGGTCCCTAAACCACTGACCATCCAAAGAGGAAAGGGATGCCTGATGGGAAAAAAACCCCAACAACCCAAACAAAAAACCCAAAACCAACCAACCAATCAAGAAACCCTAAAAAAACCCAGCAAACCCAGAAAACCCCCAACAGACTAAAAAAAAATAATAAAACCACACAGCACTTAGACTGTGGTTAGCCTTTTTGAGCAGACTCCTATAGCCATAGCAAGAGACTGAGCATAGCATGTGGTTACAGTAACTTAGATTCACAGTAATGGGTCATCATTTCACCAAGGTTTTTTGATCATTGGTTACCACTGGTATTTTCCTCGCAGTAAAAAAAGGGTACACACAGAGAAACATCAGACTTCCTTAGTGAATCGTAAATGATCACAAGGGATTGCAGCTCCCAGTAAAATGGGAGCAGGAGCCAGACAGTGAGAGAATTTAACTTCAGGGGCAGTCACTGGCTCCATGTTCAAAACCTCAGGAACTGACATTAACAGATCCAGATAAATCTAAGCACTGAGCAAAATGTATTAAATTTTCAGATATTAAACAGACTGAGAGAGTAAAAGAGAAAAACTTAGGCAGAGTAAAAATTAAGTCAGTCTATAAGACATGTGCAGCATTTACAAGGAAAATCTAAATAACTAAAAATTTCACTTCTTAATTTTCTATCTTGATGTTACCACATATGTATGAAAACAGAGGCGCTTGTACAACCATGAGAATTCAGCAGTCTCTGGTAGCAGAGAAAGTTTGATTATTTTACTACTTAACCCAAGAGATGACAGCATTTTTCCTATAACTATTTATAACATAGGGTTATAAGAAATATATCAGAACCTCTAATGAAACACATTCCAATAATCTTTCAACACCAGAAATGTAAAGCTGCTGGCACTAATGGATCAATTCTCAAAGAGGTTGTTCTAAAAAACACCATGCAACAGCTTGGCAGCAAATGAAGTGAGGACCCGAAGGCAGCAAGTATTATTCATGCAAAAATAGAACAAACAGTGGCATTTCAATATTGGATCACTATCCCCTCCCCCCTTATTTAAATATCCACAGGCAAGACAAAATTTAATGTTTTGGCTATAAGCACTTTTCCCCAGACATTATTTTTTCTTGCTCATGTATAATAAAAAAGACTCTTAAAACAGACAGCAATGTTAGCAGGCCAAGCTCCAGTGTTTTTGCTGAGCTTTTATAAGAATTTTATTGGTAGGAGCAGTGAATGGTACTGGAAATAACTTATTAGAAAACATTAATTAAGGAAGTGTCATTTTATGAAACATAATATAGCTGCTGCATTAAATTTTTACATCAGATCCCATATTGTGTTAAAAATCTCTTCTGTGTTTTATTATTCTTTTCAAAAATGAACCAAGTGCACTTCTACATTCAATACGTGGATAGCACACCGTGAGCATGTATAAAGATCTGTTCCTGCCTGACCCATAAGCTCACTAAGACACACAACCAAAAGACACAAATCTCATCGCTGAGATAAAAGAAGGTTGTGCACAGGCAAAGTGTTTCACCCTTACAGATGCCTTGAAACACTGAGGACAACACTTTGCAAAAAACAATGCAAAAAAATTTTAAACCAGTGATGGGAGGAAATAAGTGACAGGCTCATATGGAAAGCAGAATGAGCATTAGCTCAATAATAATTAATTCTATGATTTCAAAATAAGAGAAATATTTCTGCAATGTGTGACACTAGTGTAAGCCCGAAGTGTCTTTCACCAAAACAATTTCTTATCAGAGTTGTCCCACAGCTCTCCTGCTGCAAGTGCCTCTGCAGTTTTCCATTAAGACCACTGAAATTTTACTCATCAAATGCCAAATCTTCAACAGAAATCACAATACAATGATACCTTGAGTAAGTGGTAGCAACATCTTCGTCATCTTGTCCACTGATTCCAATTCCAATCATGGCCATGGCTGTGAAGACCCGGCCATACCAAACCCTCCCTGTACCGGCAGCACTCCAAAGCTTCCTTTTCACATCCGACACATTCTCTTCTAAGGCCATCACTTTTTTTTTGCTATAATGCCTTTTTACCATAATTCTTTAATTAAAAAGATGCCTAATTAGAATGATTTTATGACTGAGCTGCAAACTAGTCATTCTGATTTTTGGACCACAGTTGTAGAATCCTTATCTGAAAGTAAAACTCTTCCACATACTTTGTTTTGAATTCAAGTGACAGGTTAGCAGTTGCCATTCATCTGCATCAGTGGCTTCAGAGCATTTGCTTTTACGGTTTTTAAGGAAGCATTTAAAGGTATTTGCTGCTTTCTGATATTTCTTTGGTAATGACTAACTCGACAGAGCAGGCTAGCTCCAAGGACTGGAGCCTGAAATACAGAATGAGGGCAAATTTCATACAAGAGAAACATAAGGTAGATCTAAACAAAAGGATCTGATCTTTGAATATTTACAATGCTTCAGACTATATCTAATTCTTTGCCTGGAGTCACACTGTCCAAATACTGAAGTCAACACAAATAAGTTACCCCTAAATTCTATGGGAGTTTCTCTTAAGTTTTACAGATAAAGACTCTTTGGTTTTGATTAAAAGTACCCCACACAGTCATCATAGCAGCCTATGAAATTACTTTTTGCAGGCTACCCTGATTCCACTGTTGTCTAGGAAAGTGGGAAAAATCATGCATAATTCAACTACATCAAAGAAAATATTTTTTTCCTACTGAAAGGTATTTAACTATGTGCTTGGCTTGAAGAATGAGAGCACACTTAAAAGGATAGGGGTCAAGACCATCTCAAATACTTAAACTTTTCAAATAACTAGTACCTTGCTGAGTCAGGAGCAAATTGGACAGATAGTACAGTATGCCATCAGAAACGAAAAAAGACAGGAAAAGAAGTGGCCTTAAATGCTCTTACTTGTATGCTTCCATATGCTCGCACATGTAGGCTTTCTTCGCACAATTTACACAATTACCTAAATCTTTTTAATGAGTTCATTAATATAATTCCAATTTGTAAATTAAGGGAATGTTTCTAACCTTTGAACAAATTTTACCTTAAAGTCTAAAATAAGCAAGTGTACTTTTCAAACATCATGTTTTAGTACAAATTAATTAAGCTTATAATAACCTAGGACATAATCTAAAAATTAAACGCAAAAATCATTGCACTCATTAAAGATATATAGAAAATAAACATTTTGACAACATATATTTTGCACTCATCATTTGTTTTTTATCCAGCCTTACGTGTTGGGGCAGCGAGCTAGAAACTGTTACTTAAACTGGAATTTGTGCCAGGAATCTCATTCACAACTTCTGAGTCAGCTCTCCCACCCTCGCTGGATCTTCAAGCCTCAAAGTAACATAGTGTGCACTTACGCTAATTAACTGCTTTTGGTGGCAGTGGATTTCAGGAAACAAAACCACAAAGCACCCTCTGTCTCAGCACAGAGAAGGATATGTAGAGACTACCTTTTATTCCTTCCTGAGGACTGCATGTTACAAATTGCTGGAGAATGGTATCATTGCGCCGGGAAGCAGCTGCGAAGTTATGACTCCCGTCAAAAGCTGATTTCTGAAAGACTCCCTGGTCCGAGCGTTCCTAAGGGAAAAACAGAACCACACATTGCAACACAAAATTTACACATGCAACAATGCAGAAGAGCATCCATCACTGCACACAGTGCACGGACACAGTGTCATATAATGTGTTCACTGTATATTGCCTCCTCTCAAACAAGAGACTTGAGAGAGCTCTTCAAAATTGCTGTCTGGTTTTGCTGACCATGAAATAAGAACAATATCCAAGCAATAACAACCATTAAGAATGATGCACAAAACTGAAGACCTTTTTTTTTTTTTTTTTATGACCCACAACTGGCTTCATTCAAATTCTCCATCTGGGAGGGCAGCTTGTGACATTGTCAACACAAGAACATGGGCAATGCCAATGGTATTTTTCTGCCAGCCAGCTGGTTCCCTTCTCCCCGAGACTGAGTGCATATGTTCTGATGATCACACACTAGAACAGTTTTGCAAGTAAGGAGTTACACCAAACTCCCAAATGCAGGTCTTCTGGCTAGCAGCTAAACAAACTCCTGTCACACCTCTAGTCAGCTTTTCTTTTGAGACACTTCCTACCCCCCCATACATGCCATAGTGCCTAATTTATTCTCCTGAGCAGTTGCTCAAAGGAAAAAAGTTGGGAAAAAAAAATAAAAACAAAAATCACAGTTTCTAAAACTGGGACAGACTCAGAAAGACATTTCTGTACTCATTATTCAGGGAAAACCAAAACCCACACACGGGAATATTATGGCTAGTTTTCAAAGCAACCTTTATATTTTCTGTGATTTTATATCTGTTTTTTTTGAAGCGGGATCCAACTGGCTTCTATTTTTAAACTGCATGTTCATTATGTCAGCAAATGTTATACTAAATATATATTTTTTTTAATTCCATAGTCACATCTACAGAAGAAATACATGTATCTAGCCCATGTAATTTATTTTTAAAATGATGCAAGAGGTATAATGTATTGGCAAGTGATTGCCTGCAAAGCAAGACATAAGGAAGGACAGCACGTTACACCTCCTTGAAACCTGTCTTTCAAGCTTAACAATAAAAATAAAATAATGTAACTTAATAAAAAAAGTTGTACTAAAAAATGATAGAATAAAAACAATGAAAATAAGCATAATAAAATGGAAAAATTGCACCTCAGGACACAAACCAGAGCTGGCATGCTCACAGTGACAATATGGCTACAAATGTAGGCTTAGTGGACAGGCGGCACATGTAACAATCTCTTTTCCTCAGTGCAGCATCAGCCGTTTGAAAAGGTTATTTTCAACCTCCATACAGAAACATACACACACCACACAGCCACTGACAATTGTGTTTCCTCTTGAAACTGGAATCTGTAGTTTACATGAGCTTCCTTAGGTTGTAAAGTCCACATTTACTGCTTTTTCAAACCATCCATTGGAGACACAGTGGGATAAGGAGCCTTAAACTAACAGCAACAACAAATTTGCTTTTCTGGCTCTTTGATAAATGACACAATCAATATCCCAACAACTGATCAGTAACCAACCCAATTCAAGTATTCAGCTTATAAAACATAGCTGTCATGGATGACCTCCATTAGTGTCCTGCCCAATAAAAACAATAATGCATTTCTAAACATATTCCCCTTCTGCCAAGCTGAGATGCAGTGCTTGGGTAGCTGGTTTGGGGAAAGGAAAGAATGGGCAACAACCCATTTCTGCTACAGTCTCCAGACTCAAATAGAATTACAATTGAACGCAAAGACTACCCTATAAAAATTAATTCCTGTCTAAAATGAATTTGATTCAATCAAGACCTCATTATGCATTCTTTATAGGGCATGAGTCAAGACTATTTACCTCCTTCATACATCTGGATAATATTCAAAACTATACACTTAACTATAAAAAACAGCCTCATACTTTTACTAGGTCAATCTGATGTTTGCTTGGAAGCTATTTTTAAGAGAAGTGGCTTTAGTTAAATAGAGAAAACTCACAGGAGTGAACTTTCTTTGAAGGTGAGCTATCTTTCTTATATCCCAAAAGTGCACAATAAATATACCATATACTTCATAATTCTTCCTTACAGAAGGATGCTGTCACATATAAAAGGAAAGCAAGAATGTGCTTTCCTCCAACATATTCCAGAATTGCTACGGATATTTTTCATATTTTCCTAGCACAATTGACATCATGAGGCTTTTCCAAAGTGTCCTCTCAACAAAGTTAGAGCATAATGTTTGGCAAGTAATATATTTCTAAATCTATTTCTCAATCAATAAATGATGGTAATAAATTAAACAGAAAATTATCAGAAAAGTATTTAAGACTTGATTAAATTAGAAGACACCTGCATCCTCTTCCTCCCTCTGGTATTTCATGCAAATACACCCACAAACATGACTGTTTGTAATTTTAAAATGTTCCAGTAACGCTTATTAAATAAAAAGCTTGAAATAATATCTTGGATTTTTATAATGAGATTTATTATTACCTTTTACATCCCAAATCCACTTGTACATACTTTTATTTTAAAGTACTCTATAGATCCCTAAATTTTTTTTCAAATATTTACTCAAGGGTTAAAATTAAAACTGGGGTGAGTAGAAAAGGCAGCCAGTATACACGTATGATATCTACGTAAAGATGAGAAAAGAGTGTGCACGCTTAAATCAAAGAGAGAGCAAGGGAGATCATAAAACCAATTTTTTTCAAAATAAGAAGTGACCGGCAAACATCAATTTGTATGATGTCTAGAAATTATAATAGTGAAAAATTTATTTCTTTTCTTATTTTGTTACCTTACTTAAATAGATTTTATATTAATCAACTCAGAAACCCATCCTGAAGGGATCTTCATCTGACCAGGAAAAGTAAAATATTTAATTCCTTGAAGGTCAAAAAAACCCCCCAAAAACAACAACAAAAAAATGCAAGACAGGTCCAGAAAAATACACTTTAAAAAAAAAAAAAAGTACTAATGAAACAGAAAAAGCAAGAGTGAAGTAAAATCCAAGTCACACTAAGATACTAAGGTCTCTGATTATAACAACAAATGAAATCAGAATAATTTAAGTTGCCTATATCCCAGCAATTGCCTTGAGGAGGTAGCAGATAGTCAAAACGACATCGATATATTAATCCTAAACTAACTCTATTTGGAATCATATTTTCTTTTATTCTAATGCTTGTCAAATCAAAATAAGAGGCCACTTTTAGCCTAGTCCCAATAAGAAGAGCAAGACCAGGAGATATCAACCAGAAACACTGCATGAGTCCCCTTACCAGGAGAGAATTAATTCTGCCAGGAGAAGCTCTCTGTGACCAAGAGTTCAGCCATCATCTCTTATGTGCAAAACCACTGGGACTGGAAAGACATTTATCTAACAAACGCATTTACTGCCTCACCTCTGTGTGCACCTCCAGCCTGCGGAGCACAACCAGCTGGATCCTCCCCCGAATGTTCCCCTCCATGGACATGGAGCGCCTGAGGGTTTCCATGGCCTCGTGGTTTGACTTGCCCAGGAGCGACTCCCCATTCACTGCCACCAGCTGATCGTTCACTCGCAAACGACCGTCCTGCGAGCGAAAAACAAAGACCGTTTAAAAAAAATCAGGAGTTATTAAGCAGAGGTCTTATACATGGGAAAACACAATGCAAACAATCACACATTGCTCCTATAAATCAGTAAGTAAGAGACTGGACAGTGCCAGAAATAACTTTGTGTCCAGTAATTGGCAATTTTTTTCCTCTATTTGCTACATTTTGGAAAGAGTCCATAGTGCAAATACAAACACAGAAGTTCATGCACAGACAGCTGTTTCTCTTGCATTTGAAGTTTATTTGTACCAGTTAAAAAAAATTAAATAATTAAAAAAACCCAAAACCAAACATGCAAAACCAAAATAATAAAAACCACAAAAGAACACACCCACCCACCTACCCCGCCCCCCAAAAAAAGGAAAAGCAGCTTTTTGTCAGTTTAAAGGGCCCACACCATAACTATTAGTATCCACACTGCAACCACAAAGGAGTACTACAACCTATTTTCCACGCATTATTATCTGCTATTAAGATCTGGTAAGAAATAGCTCCAAAAATTTTGTGTTACAATCTTACTGCTGTGTATCTTGTCACAATTCCCATGACATCACATGGGCCAGTGTCCTCAGTACAGAATAGTCACTAAGACTTAAACATCCTTACTAATTAATGCTGTCCCTATATTACAACATCCAAAACTGCTGCCAATAACAAAATTAGGGTTGAGCCATATCAAGCAACCTATGCTTCGAAAAAGTAATTCAGCTTCATTTGCCAAGGTTAACTGACATTCGTGGGTCTAATAAAACTGTGGACAGTGCTGTTTTGTGATTTAGGAGTCCTGTTGCTGTTGTCATTATGATCTGTGATTTATTTCTTTTCATAAAAGAACGTGCCATGGACTTTTCTCTCTTTAACAAGAAAAAAAGGTCTATTTAATTGAGACACAGAAATTTCTTTGAAAGCTTGTCAAGTTCACAATTATCAGGCTGGCATCAGACCTCAAAAAAGGAGGAGAAAGAGTAAGAAACTGAAGACATCCCATGTAAGGCAGTGAAGAAATAATAACAGGGAAAAATCTTGCACAGAAATGCAGCGCTTGGTTAAGATGAGTCTGATTCATTCACAGGCTCAGCACAAACTCTTCATAAGGCACTCATCCGAACTGTTTACTTATTTCATGCATCTGAGCAATACAAAATATATATACTGATTCCTATTTTTTTCTGTAGCTAAGATGTTCAATTAACTATTCTGCTATTGCTGCCAAGTCTAAGTCATTTTTGAGTGAGTTACAGTAGCTGTGACACACCCAGCTTTATTAACTGTTATTTTTGTTGGAACTGGGTATCATCATTACTACAGCAGAGTACAGATAACCACAAAGCTGAAGAAAAAACAGTATATAACAAAATCCAAAATAAACTGGGATGGACAAGAAGATGGAAAGAAATAATTAGGAGATGAGTGACTCAGTGAAGGAAAATGAAGAGAAATAAAACTTTTCTTGGTAGGGTGTGGGAATGGAGGATAGAAAACAGAGATGCCATTTGGAAAAGATACTGAAACATCTCCCATCTCTCTGCTGAATATTTTATGCCAACTTAGTTGTACATACAGCCAAATTCATTAACTCCACCCTTTCTCTACATACAAATGATGCCATCACAAGTGCTAAAGTTTAGTGAGACAAGAGTTAACATTGCTGAACTGAAACATTTATTATTTGCACGTGTTGTAATTCCTCTGTGTTCTATCAAATTTGCTGAAATGAATGGAGCTATTCAGATCAACAGGAGTTTGAGGAAATAAAATTTTATTTTTTGTGAGTTTCTGTAAGACTTTGAAAATTTTACACGCCCTCATGTCCTCCCCCAATGGTCCCAAGTTTCTTGGAATACTGTTTGTCCTTTCTGGAAAAAACCCACCATGTATAAATATCTGTTAAAGTTCCTTTCTAAAGTATATACAAATACAATGCCAAATGCATCTTGTCACGACTACATCTGTTAAGTATGCAACTGTGCTGAACACAGCACGCACTTTTAAATGAATCACTGAGCCTCACAAGGCTCTGTATTGGCCTGATTTTTAATTTCCCTTGTAATACTTTTGTAGGAGACTTTATATTTATTTATATTTTAATAACATTAGCTCTTAAAGGGCTTCTTTTGATGCATTCTCCCTTCTTCCCACTCTGTTATGTGCAACATTTAAATGAAAAATTCAACTTGAATTCGACACTTCAACTGTGATCGAAAAAAAAAAGATGTTGATCATTTATAAATGTTGATCAACCACACTTGCTAAGTCACCTGTACAAGACAGGCTGGAAGACAGCTGAATGCTGTTTTCACACAACAGGCAGAAGTTACTTCACAGAAAAACCTTTTGCCTTTTTAGAGACCAGGAAAAAAAATCCCAGCGTCTAAACAGTTTCCAAACACAGATTTTCACATCCCTTGTGTTATGGCCTGGTTTGGAAGCCTGAACTGCAAGAAAATCTGCTTGGCTCAAAACAAGCTAAATGTTGTTTTAACACGTTTCTTCTTTCATCTCTGAGAGGTAGGTTTCTTTGTGGCTTTTGAGTAGGAAAACAACATTTGGCATTTCAGCAGAACAGTTTTCAAATGCCATCTCTGGAACTGCGAGTGAGCTATTCTAATAGAGGGTGATGCTATTCTTCTCTCGCTTATTCAAAAAATGCTGGGTTTTTTATGGAGACTCACAGCAAGGGGCAGAATCTACCACCACATGGCTGCCATATTCTTCACAGCCATTCACAATACTCCCACTTTTTACAGTAGAGCAGGAAGATACAATACTATGATCTTCAAGGACTTATGTTTTTAATCAAGGCACAATAAGCTATTTCCCTTATCACATTAATGACATTTCTGTCAGAAATGCCCTGATGGCATTTATTGGAATTATCCAATTTCCCCATCCATTGCACACCACGAGCAATGTTTATTGTAACAGCACTCAGAAGGACCAAGGACGTTCAAGCTACACCATGTTTGCTTTGAACAAACACACAGATAGAAACTATTCCATTATTTCTTGTAATGGCTCTGTTTCATTTCAGCTGCAGTGGACTGCAAGTACCTGATCCTCAGGAATGCATCCTAAGTGAAAAGCCAAGAAGTCTTGAGGTGAACAAAGCTGAAATCCCCAAAGTTATGGGGAAAGACAATGCATTTAAACTCAGTCAAATATTAGTTTTCTTCACATGAAAGCCTCTGCATAATTACAAATATCATGTATTCCAGTAACCTCTTTATCTTAGGGATGTTAAAAAATAGATACTTCAAAAATTATGAAAGGAGGTTAAGAAGGGACATAATAGTTCAATCAGCAAAAGCAACTAGTTTTATTCCTGCAGGATCCAGTGTTAGAATACAAACTTGGAACTTTTAAGGCATTGTTATTTTGTTTGATTTTGTAGGCAGAGCAGTAAATAGGAGTGAGTCGTACTGTAGCATGCATGATGCTACATGCATTGACATTTTCTAAAACCTTTAGCTAGGACAATAAAAAGATAATAAAAGATAGAATTAAATACTTAAATTTTCCATTATGGTTTTTTAAAAAATCCATTACTGCACCTTGCAATGCCACTAACACATTAGAGCTAGATTAATATGTTAATGAATCAAAAAACTTTAAAATGCTAGCCTCTCTTCAGACCTTGGTTCAAGCCAATAACGAGTAACAGTAACCAACCAAGATGGTCTGCATCTCATAGTTTACTCTTCATTCTAAAAAACACATGGGTAGAAGAAATTTAATGTATCAAAACGTTTATACAGCATTAGAAGGATTGAGCATTTACTTTATCAGTGAAACAAATATGTTGAAATTCTATGTATTACATTTCTTCTTTTGAGGACAAGCAGTGACTGTATAGACAAGGGGATAAAGTTCCCACTTACATTAGCATGATACACCAATATCGAAAATATTTTAAATTCGAAATGCAGAAGTGAGAAATAGTGAGAGAATTCTCATGTCAGCGAGCATTAAGATTTCCTCCTGTGACAGTTTCCCAAGAAAACACTGTACACTGAAAAGCAAATGCACATGTCTTAATCCATAATAATCCATTTCAGAGAGTAACAATGAATAGCATGGGAAAATACTCTGGACAACTACCAGCTGGAAAGAAAGGCTTTTTATTTCAAAACTTGCTCCAAAAAGACATTTAAAATAAGGGAAATAGGACATCTTTAAATATTTATGCACGAATATATGCAGACTTTTTAACTTGATACAAGAAATTTTATTAATTGTTAATACCCACTGATTAGGTTGTGTTCTATATAAAGGTCATTGGACAGAAGAAAGACAGCTGTCCTCCATGCATTACACAACAGTAGACTGTGAGTCTTAAAACATTGCCAAAATACCTGCATTCTGTGAGCACTTGCACACAACACACAGGAAAGATTCTCTGCACAGCTCTGGTCAAAGCCAGAGCCTCAGCTATTGTCTCATTTGCTCTGGAGCCTACACTCAGATCTACTGCCACAACACAGGTCTAATCAGTGGAAGGGTTATAATGAGGTACAATAGAGAACAGGTCACAGGACCACAGGCTGTCACAAGACAAAATAATCTCCCCGTCACGGTGACTACTGTGCCTCTTTACTTAGGGGTGAGCACAGAAGTCCTGCTTTAGCAGTCTGCAGACATCTCAAGCCAAAATGAACTGCTCTGGAGTGAGTCGCTGTGGGAAATAGAGAGTAGCAAACATACAGAGCTAGAAAAGGTTGTTTTATGTGTCTGTGACGTGACAAGTCAGGCAGCCAGCCCACTGATATGGAATATGGCTCCACAGCTTGGCTATTCAAAACAAGGTGTTTATCCGTGGCAATGCACTGTCGCTGCAACTGGTGTGGACGTGGAGCTGGGAAAACAAAGAGGGCAGCCTCATTTCCACAGTAAAATTAGTCATACTCTGCAGCAGACATGCACATGAATTGAGTTTATCCAGCCCTAATTTGGCCAAACGTGTGTTAAATCAGTTCTGGTGTACACCAATCAGATGAAGATCCAAGCTTTGAAATAACTGTGAGACTAGGACAGGTAAATAACAGAAGCAGGGAACATTCTCATGAAACCTAAAACCTTGATTATTGCTATTTACTAGCTGCTGTAAATAGATGATCATTCAAGTTTTAATGCTGTGAATTGTCTTACTCAGCAGGCTGATGTCAGTAGAGCAATTTACATAATGCTGAATTAAAAGGTATTTTTACAGAAATGAGAACTGCAAGGAATTGCTGAGATAAAAGACAAAAATTACATTACAATTCTACAGGTGCTAAACATACTAGCCCTGAAAGATTAAGTAATATGTTTCCAATTCAGAGAAGTTACCTTTTCCAAGTTTTATTTAGGGGAAAAAAATGCAGTCAACAGATTTCCTAAAGATTAGAAAATAATTCAAATACTTCTTAATCATAAAATATACAACAATCTTTGTACAGTGCTTAGAAGGAACAGAACAACTCATAATATTGTCATTTACCAATTTAATATTACCAATTCCATCCACAGGCACAGTGTAGATACCAACTTCTCCATCACTGAGCCAATCACACTTTTCTCTTCCTGTAGGCTGTGGAGAAGCTGGAAGGCAGTCTCTACTCATACCTACCCATCCTTATCCTTCCTCCCCTTCCCCGTTTCCTGCAGCATCCAAATCCCTACAGTTTGCACCAATTCACTTTCATTTTGGCAAACCCTACCACACACAACCCCAGAAACCATGGGACAAAATGTTAGACTTGTAGTTACCCAAAGGAATGAGGGACAAAGGTGTTTGTTCCTAGAATGCTTCTCAAATGAGATTCAGCACTCAACACAGAAATGACAGAATTCTGATACATTCATCTCCTGATGTGCTTCTTCCATACCTTAAAAGCAGCACCTCCGTGAATAATTGATTTGATGAAAATCCCAAGATCAGCTCCTGTCTCCCGAGATTTGTTGCCTTTCAAGCTCACACCAAGTCCAGCAGAGCCAGAATCATTCAGAGGAATCTCAAAGGTCAGCTGCTCTGTGGTTTCTGGAGAAAAAATACTGCAGTTTGGCTCTCCTTTCTGTTGGAGAAAACAAGGATGAAAACACGGGTGAAAAGTTGGCATCAGTTGTGTCCACAGATTTGTATGACAAGAAATAGTCCTCTTTTCCAGAAAGTAGCTTGAAGAAACAGCCTTATAATCAACAGTGCATTTAGTTGACATTTTGTCACAAGATCTGGCTTAAAATGTTATTTTTAATGATACCTGGGAATATGCTTAAATAGAAGGTAAAATAGCTTAGTTCCACATGATATAAAACTGATGTTGCAGCAGAATGTAGAAAAGACATTTATACACAGCTGCATTAAAAATGTAAGCCATAAAACTCTCAACATCTTCACATGCAGCTCACAAACTATAATGGTAGTTGTACTGTTAAATCCCATTCCCCTTTGAAAATTGAGTTTCATCCTTAAAAAATTATCCTTCCCTTAAACCTGTCTACAGAGGAAAGCTGGTGTAACAAAAGCGAAGGTGAGAATTGAAAGCACAGTAACTTATTCTGCATTAGCTCCCTTTGAACACACTTTTACTCCATAGAGGTTTGATTGTTCTATTTTTCTTTCTGGTATGGGTTAATCCTGAGATTTTCTCAAGATTAGAGTGCTGTTTACAAGACTGTCAAGTCAAGCATCCACAGCTATGGAAGATCAGAAAGAACTTTCTTTTACTGTACACTGTACCTACAGTTTTGTAGGGCTGCCTGTTGCTGGGCAGAGGGGAAGGGGGTGTGGTTGTTTGTCTTTTTTAAAGCAGGTTAGAATGATAAAATTAAACAAAATCAAATTTTTGCCTGAAATATTTATCTTGGGACACCTCAAAAATAAAACAAGGACAAGGAGACCTATTATGGAATAAAGTGTTCATGGAAAGTGTTAGTGCAAAAAACTTATGCAACACATTCGATTTTACTCCATTTTTCCTTCTCCATGTAACTGTAAGACAATTAATTAGCTTTTGTTTCTTGTCATTTGGACATTTTCTACTCTTTGAAATAGTAGTATTAAAAATTAATAGGAAAAAAACTATGAAAAGGAAGCACACAGACAATTACAAGTTGAAAGATGACTGATTGCTGCTTCCAAGAGTGTCAAATTCTCACGCTAAGTTATTGAGTAGAGGCCACGTGCAAGGAGAGCAGTAGCTGGGCCAGTCCTCCTCTTCCCTAATGAGGGGTCACTTCCAGGACCTAAGCTGCAGGACATACAGTATCAATGCAACTGTCAGCAAAGGTGCCAGCAGTACAGACGTTTCCTCAGCAGCCAGAGCACACCTGTGCATTCAGGCATCATGCTGCCTGATCAACAGAAGTATGACCTCAGAACTAAGGGCAGAAATTATTATCCCGAAGAAACAGTAGCACCTAAGTATACTTGCATTTATTTCAGATGCCCTTTCTCTGATGAGAACCAACCACTGGCTGGAGAGGAATCACATCAGCCAGAAAACAGACTATCAATCTCAATCCCAATACGCACCATGTTTAAATTTTTCTTGGAATGTAACTACATGATATTAAAGTCAATACAATTTGCCTAACTGCCAAATATAAAAATGACATAGCATCAACACTGACAATTGTCTTGATACCAGCATTCATCTCCAGTACCTAAGTTACACATTCGTGCTTCTGTTTTTGTTCACCAGAAGTACAGAATTCTCAGTTACATGTCTGTCACTTTTATTTCTCAGCTTTGGAATGGATGTCCTGAACATAACCCTCCAAAATCTATAAATTTGTAACAGCTGTGAACAATGCAGAATGATAACTTGTTTAACACTCCTCCTCTGACTTCAGAAGAACCAGTGTAAGGAAAAAAACCACACCAGTACTGGCCTTCTAACCTAACCATTTTACGTTTAACTTTCTCAAGGTTTTAGAGAAAAGATTTTCTGCCCAATCTTTTTTTTCAACTTGCACATATTCTCATCAGTCAATTCAGAACTCTTAGATCAGAACTCTACTCAACTGGCACATCCTGTCAAGATTTGGACAGAAAAAATTCTTTTCAAGGTCCCAGATTCCTGTCCTGAATTCCCCATCATCCTATGATGATTCCTGTCTTTAGGACAGGACTTGGTATTACTTTCCTGGTCCCCCAGGCAAGCAGTTCCTGTGTGCTTCTACTATCCTTCTACTTTAATTCGTGACATCTGCACCAGACCTGCCCCTTCTCTGTGTCAATACTGTGGTTTTGTCTTTGCCCATACCACAAGAAAAGCAGTGAGGGGGCTGTTACCACAGGACATGAAAGCTCCCAGTGCTCACGGTGATCTCACCCAGAGCAGTCACAAACTGCTTTATAGTGCTACCTCAGTACGAACTTGGACTTCACATAAAGCTGAACTTGGTCACCCTACAGAGTTGCTCAATGTTCTGTATTTCTCAGCTTCCTTTAACGTAATTATGCTGTGCATTAGCCCTTGTTAAGTAACCTACCACATCACTCTATGCATGCCGGATGTGTTCAGCAGGACACCAGACAGTACAGCAAACTTCTGTCAGTATTTCATTTCCTATGTTTTCCTTACTGCCTAATTTGGAATCCGTAACATTTGTCTAACATTTTCCTTGCTACAATTCTCTATGAAACAGATCACTTAATCATATAAAAACTTCAGTAAATTTAATTTAAGCTGTTTTTATCTATTACTGGAGAACTCTCCAATAATTTTTAAAAGTCCTTCACAAGTTTCTTGCTTGACAGTCCAATCAACCTAAACATCTCTTCTTTTAATTATTTGTATTCAGCTTTATCCAAAAATCCAGCAAAAGCTGATTTAAAAATAACTTCGAACTTTGTCTAATAGTACTATCAAAAACTTGTTACCCGTGATGGAGACTGAATGACAATTCCAAGATTTCACAGGGATGGGCAAGAGGAAAGGAGATGCATATCTAAAAGTCAGTGATAAATTCACTGTAAGGCAACTAAACTCTGTCTTTACTCCCTTAAAATTTTCCTCTGCTACTCACTGCACAGCATCTGATAGCAAATGCCTGGTACTCAGTCTGCAACATCACAACTATTTAGTGCAAATACAAGATTGAAAACTTATTTGTGGGAGGATGTGAGAAGCAGCAGAAAGGAGGAAAATCAGAGGGAAAAAGGCATGAACAAAACCTAGAAGCTTGATTTCATCCTACACTTGCTGAATGTTTTCAGATTATTATCCTGATCATAATGCTCTTCCCAAGCAATACCTTTTCACTGATGACAAAAAGAGCTCCAGCCATCCTTAAGTTAACAGCTCATCAATTACCTGCTTCATTTGGGAAACTAATTTAATGAATGATGGCCCCTGTTCCTAGAATATGCAGGTATGAATATTAAATGCTGATAGTGACTCACAGAGCTGGATTCCTACTGCTTCTGTTTCCCTGACTTTGCTAAAACCTTATCCCAAGGCATCAATACTTCACAATATAGCAACCACCATTAGCAGAATTATGGTCTGGTAAAGGAAACCCTCTCCAATGCACTAAACCTTGAATTCTATTAAAAACACTTCTTACCTCAAGACCATCCTAGAATCTGAACTCACTCAAACACAGAATGAATGAAACGAGCTGCAACACAAATATGTTTCTAGCCTGGAAAAAACTTACAGCTGTATGTTCTAAATTACCCAGTCAACAACCACCTCATGTATTTTCCATAACAAATGCATCATACCCCAGCAGTTCAGGAATTAAATGATAGTATATCACTGAAGCTATTCCCTACTGCAGACATAGGAAAGTAAGTCAATTGTAGTAGGAAAACCAAGAAATCTTCACGTAAATCAAAGTCCAGATAGCCAAGTGGTGATCCCTCAGGACGGTTAGATCTTTGAGATGGCCTGGCATCTGAAAGCTACTTTTCATACAGTCCCTGAGTGGGTAAGGTTGGAAGGGAGAACAGTGGGTCATTGGGCCCAATCCCCCTGCTCAAGCAGGGTCACCCTGGAACACATGGCACAGGATTGTGTCCAGGTGGTTCTTGAATATCTCCAGTGAGGGAGACGCCACAACCTTGAGCTCCCTCAGCCTTTCTTCATAACAGAGATGCTCCAGTTCCTTAATCATCTTTGTTGCCATCCTCTGGACTCACTCCAGGAGCTCTGTGTCTCTCTTGTGCTGAGGAGCCCAGACCTGGACACAGCACTCCAGATGTGCCTCACCAGGGCTGAGCAGAGGGGCAGGATCACCTCCCTCAACCTGCTGGCAGCACTCTTCCTAATGCACCCAGGGTCCCATTGGCCTCCTTGGCCACAGGGGCACTGCTGGCTGATGGACAGCTGTTATCCACCAGGAGCCCCAGGTCTTTCTCTGCAGAGCTGCTCCAGCAGGCAATCCCCAGCCTGTGCTGGTGCGTGGGGTTGTTCCTCCCCAGGTGTGGGACCCTGCATTTGCCTTTGTTGAATTTCAAAAGGCCCTTCCCTGCCCATCTCTCCAACCTGTCAGGGTCCTTCTGACAGGCTGCACAGCACTCAGGGGGATCAGCCACTCCTCCCAGCGACCCTGCTGAGGAGGCATCTGCCCCTTCATCCAAGTCATTGATGAATAGTGGGCCCAGTATTGAACCCTGGGGGACACCAAGGCCTCCAACGAGACCCTGTGCCACTGTTCAGCCAGTTCTCAATACACCTCACTGCCCACTCATCCAGTCCACACTTCCTGAGCTGGCCTATGAGGGTGCTGTGAGAGACGGTGTTGAAAGCCTTGCTGAAGTCAAGGCAGACAATGTCTCTCATCTATCCAGGTATTTGTTTCATTGTAAAAGGCAATCAGGTTAGTCAAGCATGATTTACCATTAGTGAATCCATGCTGGCTACTCCTGATTACCTTCTTGTCATCCATGCAGACAGAGTTCCCTGAGTCCTCCTTCTTGCCCTTTCTGAAAACTGGGGTGATATTTGTTTTCTTTCAGTCCTCAGTCACCACTCCTGACTGCCATGACCTTTTAAAGATGATCGTGAACGACCTCGACAGCTCTCAGCACTCATGGAGGCATCCCATCAGGGCCTGTGGACTTGTGGATGCCACCTTTGCCTAGGTGTTCTCTAATGCAATCCTCCTTGACCAAGGGAAATTCTTCTTTCCAACACTTCTTTACCCATGTCTCCCAGGTCAGAGATTCCTGAGGGCTGGCCTTCTCAGTGAAGACCGATGCAAAAAAGGTGTTTAGTAACTCTGCCTTCTCTGCATCCTCTGTTACCAGGCTCCCTGTTATATTCAGTAATGGCCCCACATTATCCTTGGTTTTCCTTCTGTTATGGATGTATTTGAAGAAGCCCTTCTTGTTGTCCTTGACATCCTTGGCCAGATTTAATTCCAGATGGGCCGTGGCCTTCCTTATCTCGTTTTTACTTACTCTGACAACCTCTCTATATTCATTCCAAGTGACCTGACCCTGCTTCCATCTCCTGTGTATTTCCTGTTTACGCCTGAGTAATGACAGGAGTTCCCTATTCATCCACGCAGGTCTCTTGCCCCCTTTGCCCAATTTCTTGCTCAGTTCTTTCCTTTAAGATGGGTACATTGAGACAGGAACACTCTTAAGCATTAATAAAATATACTCAACAGAGACACAGGTTGAAGTTAAAAACAAAACAAAACAAATGCCCCACAACCAAAAAACTCCAACACAAAACCAAAAAAAAACCAACCCAACACTTCAAGAATAGTCTCCACTGTTCACTTTGTCCTTTCTGGGCAGCTCCTTCCTTCAGCTTTGCTAAATCTTAGCCTGACAGCTTTCAATGGCTTCTACAGCTGCAACAAACTCTGAACAGTCCCCTCCTGAAAAGCACATCTCTGCAGCCTAGTGATGTTTGTTCTCTAATATTTATAGGAGTCTGCCAGCCTCATTTTCTGCTCAAAGCTCCCTCCTGGTTGCACCATCCAGCATTCTAGGCAGTTCCCAACCTCTCTCAATCGCTTGGGGAAGACAAAGATCTCCTCTCTCTCTCCTGGACCAGAAGGCAACAGACAGAAGGTGTCTAAGAGGAAATACTTTCGTTTGCTGTCCAGAATTGGCAGCTACACAGAACAGAGCAAACAACCAAACAGGTACTATCCCTCACAAGAGAAATCAGGACAGGAATGTTTTAATCTACCAATATACCTGCATGCAACTTCAGTAAAATCAATTCTGACATTTACTGAATCACCAGAAACCAGACGAAAAGTTCAGCAGAGTTTATATGAAGGTGAGAGAACAGAGAGTTTCCTAGACATGAAAGCAGAAAGCCCTAATAACACAGTACTAAATAACATTTAACAATGCAGACTGAAAACCTGTATCTAAAGGTCTCAGGACATTTAATTAATTTTAATATTAAATAATATATAATATTTATTAAATTTATTATAATGATTATAATTTATTAAATAACATTTATTATTAAATAATACTTTTAATTAATATTCTGCCAATGCTTTCAATTTTTAGAAGCACACCTATACCTCAGATCTCTTATTTATTAATTAAAAGATTATAATAAAAGATTATTAAAAATAATCTAAAATTTTACTGGTCTCACCAATAAATTCTCAGTATTTTAAAGATCACAAAGAATATACTTTTAGACTTCTCCTACTCCCACAATACACAGCTGCTCAGTCACCAGAGCAGTACAATCTGAACTACAACCTTTGAAAAAAGTACTGTTCATTTTATTCTTTCACTTTCTACTTAGTCCACGGTTATATCTACACAATATTGTGTCAATCCTCTGTCTACCATGGGACACCACTTTCAATTAGCCCTTTTATTTAATCTTACAATGCCTGTTCTCATTGACCACAGCACTTTTAATCTGTGGATTTATGATAATCTAATGCTAATCTCTCACTGGAAAGGTTGCCTTATATATCCTTATTGTGTTTTTTGCCAAAAGAGAAGCTTACAAAAAAAATTAGCTCTCACTTAGGCAGGAAGGAAATAGCATTTGTTTAACACAACAAGAGACCTTTCATTACCTGTCTGGTGCCCTTGACCAACACACTATTATGGCCTCTCAATATGCTGACTGCCCCTCGCCTGGCTGCTCACTTCTGATAAGAGATGTCAACTCCCTGGGGTGCCATTCAGAGCCAACAGCAAAAGGCAAAAGACCCAGGAGGGTTATTTTCAAAGGTTTATGAAGGAAATAAGACATTTGCATGCTTTTGCAATTACTTTGTGATAAAAATATTTAAATTGTGGCACCACATAACTATTACTGTCAGAAAAGCTTGAAAAGAAGATACCGCCCCTATTTGCATCATGCTCCATGTTCTTTCCAAGCACTTAGCCACAATTAAGAAATACTTTGCTGACAGTTCAGTCATTCAGTCACTATAAAAACTGCATTGTATTTTGCAATAGACATATTGTAATACCCTTAAACGTAATACTCAAAGGTAATACACTATTATAATATTGCCACAATCGAGTAAATAACTGAAGTCATTGCTGCATATATTCATCTTTAGCATTTCTGACAGATATTTCATACTGGCTTCTTTAAAATTATCTGTACTCCATACTGCAATAAAAACTAAATGGTCACTAATGGCACACCCTGCTAAGTAAGAAAGCCAGTAGCAAATCCATGGAGATATATTATACTCTACTTGGATAATTTTAACATTAACGTGGTACGCTACAAATCTGTGTCATGTTAGATAGAATGTGTCTGGTTTGAATTATGTAGACTCTCTGGAATTATAGCTTCGAAAACTGACAAAACTAGATTCATCTCTTCATCCAAGGCAGATACAGTGCATTTCAGAAATGGAGATTCTCCAGTTTGCTTGACATGCCTATTTGAGAACCCACCAAAGGAAACGGTTTGCCCTTGCAAAAGTTTTTTATTTGTAATTTGGTGTGCACTGCTGTTCAAATTTAAAAAGTGCAGTCTCACTTAAACTTTTAAGCTACATAACCATAGGAAACAGAGGGAGAAAAATTAACTAGTTCAGCCCTCAGTCAAGGTCAGCCTCACTGTGAAAACACCCATTTTCAGCCCACATATGGAGTGAGCTGTGTGCTTACACACTCTGCGGAGCTGGAGCCCTATGCAGTTAATACACCTTGGCACTTAGAGCCTAAAATCTCATCACATATGAAGATGGAAGGCTGCACGATATTTTCAGGGTGAATCTAGGGTTGCTGCTACTGTATCATATCAGAATACATTCCGGGCAAACAGGTCACAACACTCTGATGTACAAAATCCAACTCTTCACTCATTTTACTGGTTACTGTTTTAAAGGGATGGTAAACAAAGCAATAAGCAGGGTATAATTCTTTTACGTCTACTTCAAACACCTTGTGCATATGTTTTACATTAAGTCAGCCTAGGAAAACTTTTTTCTAAGTTTTTTATGTATTCTAAGACAGGAAGACTTTAGAAACATTCATATGGTATATGGAATAAAACTGGTGACCCTTGTAAATGGCAAGGCACTACATTTGTTAGCAGGATTTAAAAATTGCCCAAATACTTTGGTTTACTTTGGTTTTATTAAATGAAAATACTGTAGATCTGGGTAAATGCATCTAAAATACGTGAAGAGCCACTTTCTGTTAAGGTCAGATTCTATATGCCTCTATTCTGATGTATACACACGTATGATTTCATAAATTAAAGCGGGCTTCCAGACAATTTCAGGCAACCTCAGAGCTAAGACTTTAATTATCACGTAAGCAGATTTCATTTCCCAGCGTTCTGTTTAGGGTTCCTAAACCTAGGAGTTTTGGGCAGTAATCTTATAATACACCTTATAAATACATTATGCTTTTCTCTCCTTACTTGTATCCTCTCTAACTTTTTCTTTACCAGCAGGCAGAGCACCATCAGAAGTTCTTGCAGGCAACGAGTGCTATGACCAGGCCTTTCAGACCATCCTTCTAATGTTCCTCATATTTTCTGGAATATAGGAACAGTAGGATCTGAAAGGCAACTAATTGCTGGATCACAACACTTTGATAGGCGTGACAGAGAAAGCAATAGTGGACCAGATGCAATAAGGTCTCTGCAGCCTCAAAAAGGCTGACAATTGCTATCACATGAAAAAATCACATTTGCTGTTCTGGTAGCTTTACAGGCACTTCACTGCATATGAGAGCTCAAAAAACAACCACTTTTTAAAGATACACAGATTACCAAGCAATTTATTCCCCTTTGGTAGATTAGGGAGTCGCACCCAAACCATGCATAAAGAGATACTTTTCACTGTGACAGGAAAGATTGCTGCATTCCTTCTTAACAGTGATCTCTCACTGACTTTTGTAAAGAGCGCAGTAACTAATCAACAAACCTCAAAGAACAGTTTCCAGTACTCTAAGACATAATGAACTAGTAACCATCTTCTGAAATACATAATGAAGCTGAAAACCTTTGAGGGGCTGCACTACACAATGTTTTGTCTTTAAAAATATACGTTGTCTTTAAAAATATGTGTAGACACAACCTACACTCGCTTCTCAACTATTCCAGATGAAGAGAATAGGTCCAAAAATAAACTTTCCTTTAAAACAGCCAGGATATTTTAAAATCTACGTAGTTTATAAAAGATGAAAGGTGCCATGTGCATTCACAATATCCCTGTCTTCATTACACAGAACAATTCAAGAACTCCTTCTTGTGTATGCTATTAAAATTCAATATATACTTATATTTTTCCCCAACCCAATTCATCTCCCTTAGAACAGAGGTAACACAACAGAGAAATAGTACTTGCTGGAATCACTTTCTGACTGACATTATTTGTCCATTTCTGGATAACTGAGCAATAGAACCATGGTTTTGAACTACAAAAACAGGTGCAAAAATAGTTAAGTCTAGGCTGTAATCTCACCTATTATTTCCTGCACATAAAAAGGCAAGCAACAATTAAAAGGAAGTAATAGAAATTAAGCTTTGAATATTAAAACAAATAGACCAACTGGTTTTCCTTCAGGCATATAAGTTCAAGGCAGTGGAAGAAATTAACTAGGGGAAGACTGAAACATAAAAGTTAATCACATGGTAAGTAAAAAAACCGCTCAATTGAACTTGCCACTCATCCTGCTTCCTTCTATTCTGTATAATACACCTGTAAAAAAAGACTTAAAGACCAATATTACGTTCAGTACGTTGTTGTTCATTTAGCTATTGTTATAAAAATGATGATTTGTTCCCTTTTACCCCCCATTCTTCAGGGATCAGTTAATATGCCAGGAAACCACAGAAATAGCAATTACAGTTGCAACTGGTAAGTCAAAGAGATCTTTAAAACAAAAAATACAGTGCATGCAAAAATTACAGTGAATGTGCTCTAACTTACAGAAAAATGCATGCAAATATTTTTGGTGCTATACTATTTCTGGCAATTGCAGAACAGTCACATTCCTCTGCTTGTGTGCATCATACAGAATAAAGAATTGCAAAGGATCATAGCACAGAATGGGTTGCACCATAGCTGTTCTCATTCAAGTAGTTTTCCTTGTTCTACCGATGCAGGGATAAAGAAAGAGAAGGGGAAGTAAGTGATTTTTGCATCATTATTAAAAGAAATGGCACTTTCAGATCACACATTTTCCCTAGAGAAAAAAAATGATGCAACAGACACACATGATCAAAACACTGTATTTCCAAAACACAACAGAATGATAGCCACAATTTGATGTGCATTCCATTCACTTTGGGAGGAGCTGGAAAATCTAAACCTACTCGTTAAACCAGTTTCTTTCTGTAATATTTACTATCCTTTAGAAAAGACTGTTACACAGTTTAAAACCCAAATGCACCTTAAAGAACACACTAATCACCGGCCACTCTACAGACTGTGGTAATTAAGTGAATCAAGATCTTCCCCCGGAGTTTTGGAATCAGGTCCTTACTTAGCTGCTACATTGTCAACAGCTGGCATGAATTACTGTGAACATTTGGCTAACTGGGTAATAAGGAGGACAGCCTGTGGTTGGTCCAAATTCTACTTCATTGATCTGTTTCAATATATGAAAAAATCTCATTAGAGCCTCCTTTTCTTTCTTTTTAAAGAAGTAACAGCCCTACAAATGTTGGGTTCTCAATTCTTTTCCCTCGTTATGTACAAACACTGTAACTGTATAACTCTCACATGTTGCATGGGCCAGTGTAACCAAAGCCCCAGTTCCCTATAATTTAATAATGCGTGTTTGCAACACTGATTCATCCTCACCCCTATCACATTTCGGCTGCTGTGGCAAAGACTTGCTACTCTGAATATATTTTTCTACTTGCTAGCAATTCATAAGCATAGATCACAGTAACAAAACACCCAAACTCTGCTCCCATCTATCTTGCTGAAGAGAAAATATTCGTGAGACCAAGCTTTCTCCAAGCCACAGCTTCATTACAAGGTAAAGTCAAATTATATTATTACAGCCCCATGCAACCAAATGCCACCCACTGTGACTTTATTACATTATTTGCTTTGTGCCCATGCAGTTATCAAACTCTCTCCAGCAAATCCACATAAAAACCCAGTTCTAGTGGAGCAACATGCTCAAAGTGGCTTTGTGCATGGGTTTCAAGTGGGTCCAGCTTCCAGATGCTCCCCACAGGAAGCTGTGGGGAGTGAGTACATTTACTAGGTGGCCCTTCTCCTTTTCCTTTCAACAGGTAAAAGGGAATCTAAAGAAAACCTCTCAGATTACAATCCCTGGAGAACTGCTCAAAGCAAGGACAAGTCTGATATAAAGCAATTACTGTATTATTGCCAGGCATTAACAAAATCCCCAAGTATTCAGGTAAATTCTGCATGCATGTTACACAGTCAGGGCATTCAGTTACAGCTGTCCTTGAAAAACATTGGATTAGCCACTGCTTTTCCTTCCAAAAACAAACATTTAAAGTGCTGGCATTTTTCTCCTCTTTGATCAAAACAGTACTGTAACTTTTGAGGTAGCAGAGGATTAGTCCAATGTAATATCATGGCTAAAGCTGAAACCAAACAAAAAAGATAAACCAATTTTAATTTTTTCTTTTTTTTTTTTTTTAATCTTTGTTGAGACTGTTCTCAGACATCTCATGAATTCTAACAAGCTTTGTGTTAACATCAACATCTGCTAGCTTAGTGGTATGGTAACTCACACTTTTGCTGTGAGCTACCAGATGTTGCTGAAGGGCTTTTTAATTTAGATGGGCTGGTTCCATAAACTCATGTAATGTATTTCAGTAATTCTCATTTGTATTATGTTGTACTTGACTGAGATAACGAGAAACACAGAGCAGCATTAGAATTTCCATATCATCACTGTTACAGTGAGGGCCATCACTTGTGCATCATTCTTACACAGAAAAAGCAATCTAGGTGAAGGTCAAGCCAGCAGGATAAATGTGGCTACTTCCTGGATTTCAATCATGCCAGTCATAAGTAAATCACCTTTTGAAAGGTAGTTAATCCTTGCTGTAGAGATTAGAATTTAATATCACACAATTGTGGCAGGTAAAAATCATAAACAGCTTTTAGATTCTTCCAGTTTTTTATCCCCACACACTGCTACAGTGATTTCTAGCAGAATTTGCACTATGGCAATACATAATGATGTGTAATGTTGGGGGAACAGGAGAGAGAAGAGAAGAATGCCTACTTTTTTTTAAAGTACATATTCTAAGTAATGTGCTTTATCACTGAAAAAACCCACATGAAAACACTGTTGATGGGTAGCTTTTTCAAAATATAGGCCCTTATTTAGAAGAGCTGGTGAATGAAAAGAAATTCTACATAGAATAGATAATTTAGTACTTTAAGACTCAGAAATTTCCCTGTGATCCACACAAACACTGACTCTACAGCTCAGGGCTTACTCAGCAGAGCAATGCAATGACCAATTTTGGTGCTTTGGGAATCACTGACAACAAATGCCCAATTACAAGGCTGAAAACTGTCATTATACTCCTTAAAAATTACACAACAAAAGAGAAGAATGGATATAAAAATAGTTTTGCTATGACACCTCACAACTGCTCTACTACAAGAAAAAGTGGGCATCAGCGATACAAGAGAAAAGACTCACATGAGAGAACCTGAATGCTCCTCCAGCTTCCTATCCTATCACAGGCAACCCTGACCTCAACAAGGTCCAACTGGTAACAAGGAAACAAGAGGAAAACTGTCAGCAATGTTTTGTGAGGAAACATAACAGAGGATTTCTGTAGAAGATCCTGACAACAGTCTAAAGGAAAAGCAAGAAGGCGGCTTCTTAAGAAAAGGATGAAGGCGGTTTGTGTTCTTTGAAGGAGATAAAATGAGACAAAAGCAGGAAACGCTGTCCTTCCCTTATCCTGAGGACTTAATGAAAGGTCAAGTATAGCCATCAATCAAGATAAGGAAGAGGCAACCAAAGAAATGACCTTCTCTGAGAGGGAAGCAAACACGTATCAAATAGCACTTCTACACGGATGCAGTTCTCTTGTGAGAGAAAAGAGAACACAGTTTCATGCCAGCATTAATAAAAAAAAAAAAAGGGAAAATTAAGCACTTGAGATGGAAAAAAGACAAGCAAGAGCCTATTAAGTTAAAGGCTAGCAGCCAAGGAAAAGCTTGCTTTCAAAATTCGAGAGGAGGGCAGTGGAATTCTATTCCCCCCCACTCCTGCAGTTGGGCACCTGGTTTAGGAGACATCTCCTGGAGGCAGCCATCTTCACTAGTTTGTTACTGACAAGCTGCAGGCTCACTACATGCACTTTAAATTTCTGGCTTAAAGCTTGTTGCTTTTCTGAAAGAGAATAACCCATTTTTAGTTATGCTTGACCTCACACTTGCAAAATTAATTTACAGTATTCCCCTGTGAGTTATGCTGTCATTTCTGGGGATGAAAAATCAGATTGTGTGGAATTGCAAGTAAAGTAAATAAAAATCAAATATCCCTCAAAATCAAACATAAGTATAAATACTTCTTGGACACAAGCCTTATATGACTACCTTTTGTTGGCTTTCTCAGCTGACATCAGTTCATTTCTGTTTTGTGGGCTAGTTTTAAAACATGGAATTGTTTCCAAATCACTCTTCTGGAAAGAATAACAAGTTTACCAGCTCTCGAGGTAGAAAGGCCTCCTCCTGACGAGCTACAATCAGACAGACAGTCTCCCCTTGCTTTGTGCTCCTCAGCATAGCTACAAGCTCTTCCTGGGTCCTGCCGGTGATGTCCCATCCATTCACCTACCAGCCACAAAAGAACAGAGGATGTCATATCTCTGAGTATGACTGCCTTTAGCAGGTTTATCAGGTTCCCCTCACCTAACACAGTGTCATTCAGAGACTGCGAGCAAAGAAGAACTAGCAACAGCTCCCATACTCTCTCCCCCCTCTGGACCTGCACAAATTACTTAACCTTTTTCCTCCTCATTTTCACCATCTGTTAAAACAGCTCTGCAGTACTTACCCACGTTGCAGGGGGTTTGTGAGGCTTAATTAGTTTGTAAAGCACTTTGAAGATGAAAAGTGAAGAAACGAGACCTTAGTATTAAAACTGTTTACCTTAAGAGCTTTTTGAGGTTAGTAAGTAGAAATAACCCATTAGATAATAAGATTGTAAGTCACAAGATACCTGAAAATTTTCAACAGACCGATTTGAGCAAAATTACCTTAAAATGAGCACTTAGCCAGCTTGATATTAACTGGAGATTTTTGGATATGGCTGAAGAGGCAAGACATGTTTTGGCCCTAAACTGATACATTTATCTGCTTTAAAAACCAAGATCTTATCAGGTTCTCCTTGTTCAAACACCCCACAGACCCTTGTGAAAAGAACCACTTTTTCACCTCGTGGTGTAAAACACTTGTTGACAAACAAACAGCATAGAAGCTGTGAGAGTAACTTTTTTTTAAACCAAGGGCAAGAATTGTAGTTCCATACATCAATAATATGTATGAGGAAATAAAAGATTTATGACAAAACTAGCAATCAATTTTCAGCAATGCAAATACAACAGACATTTATCCTAACCTCCAGGATTCTGTCTCCTGACTGCAAACGACCATCTTTTACTGCTGCACCTTTTGGTAAAATATTCTTCACAAAGATTGGACCAGGACCATGTACTGAAGAGTCTCTGGTAACCACTGTGAAACCGAGTCCTTCTGGACCTAGAATGTCACATAAAGAACTCAACACATAAATTTCAACATGTAAATGATGATCATGGAAAGTAAGCAAACAATGTCAGCAAGATTTTCCAGAGACTCATTCAGGTTAACTCTTAAAAAAAGAAAGCAAACAAGAAGCTGTAAACACAAGCCAATTTTCTGCATGGTCTAGAGAAGTCTATTGATGGCAAAACACATACCCAAACCCTCTTACAACAGCTACAGATGGAAATGCTTTGGTAAGCACACAGTAATAAAAAACAAGGAAGAACTCTCTTTTTAAAGCATTTACCTTTTCTTTAGGTCATTTAAATATTAGTCTTCACATTAATGTCAATCGTCTTTCATAGAATCAGAGCAATTGGAATTGTTTATTTATGAGCATAAATATAATTTAGCAGGTTTTACTGAAACTTGGTAAATGGGAAAAATATCACATGATTTGAATGCAAAAACTGATGATGTGCTGTTCAGAAAGGACAAAGTGGTATTTCTAAGCTTCCATTAGTGAAATTGTTTGAATAAACAACTTCAAGTGTTAACAGATATGTTACAACAAATAATTAGGGAGTGAAGCAAATATTAGCAGGTACTGCTTATAAGCCACTAAAATCACTGGGAATAGCAGGGTCCATAAAAATCTTTTTATATTGAGCGGTATTACTACCCAATGTGATAGTTTTCAAAGATATCATCATGGCAGTGTCACATTGCTATAATTTCTAAAACTGTAAATGTTTCAAAATCAAAATCATGAGATCTAGAATGGGGAAATTCTGAAGTAGGCTTTGTTAACACAAAGCTGAAGAGTTCAGAAGTAAAAACGAGTGATTTAAGTAAGGAAGCAATAAAAGTTAAGAAATGAGAGCTTGATTACATTCATAATGTGTTATGAGAATAAAGTTACAGACGGTTTTCAAAAGGGCCACTTCTAGGATCAAATTTAACTCTCAGACAAATCAGAGACAGAAATGAAATAGAAAATACAAATGCTAATTGGAATCTGCACAAGCACATTTTACTACATGTACCTAAACCTGTTATTCCATTCAAAGACAGACAGTTGCATGGTGCAGCAATTAAAGATATACCCACAAATTTGGCCTTCTGACAGCTGAATAAAAATGATAGGAAAAAAAAAGATTTGCAGAAAATAAAAAAGAGAAAGACAGGTAAATCTGTGGTCAAGCTCTTGGAAAACATGAAACAGAGCAGAGTATATTTTTAAACATATCTTTAAAAGAATGTCTTAACAGTGTTGTGGTCAATTAGAAGACTGAATAAAATAATAAAGGTCACCAGCAAACAGCTCAAACTTTTATTCTATACTTGTGAAAAGACTGAACTATCTCTTAAAATCACTTGTTGCCAATGGAATTGCTTCCACAATCAGTAACAGAGATGTCTTAAAAACCAGTAAATCTGGATAACATATATCCAAAATTTATGAGAAAGCCCAATGTAGGGAACATTACTGTTAACCTTCCTATACCTTTGGAAAGTTTTGGAACTTTTAAATGGCAAATAACTTGCTTGTACTTTTAATGCCACTTGTTAAATTAAAAGCTAAGGTATCACTATAAAGAACATGATACAGAATTAATCACAGCATCTCCAAAGACTTACCTTTTTTCAGGTCTATCTTTATTTTCTTTGCATTTTTCTTATTGCCAAAGCCCATAAGTGGAGACAGTGAGGGAGAAGATGGCTTTCTACCCAGACGTGGGAGGTTGGGGCTCTTAGCTTGTTGCAGTGTTCCCTGTACACCTGACTCCAAGCTTGCTCCAGAAAGATTAATTGTTTTCACAGCAGGTTTTGGATGAAGAGGAGGTGGAATTTTTGTTTTTGTAACTCCTTCTTCATTATTCAGAATACAAAGAGGAGCAATAGCAGACTTCTCATACTGTTCTCGATTATATGGAGGAAGGACTTCCAAGATGACACTTTGAAATTTCATTGCCTGACGGAAGATGTCCTGAGCCCTTTAAAAGAAAGGTATGAAAATTCACATAACAAACCAGAAAATTTGGGCAAAATTTGAAGTTGTTTACAGAGAATAAGATGAAAATTTACCTTATCTTCACATCTACAGTGTCCCTTTTTTAGGAAAGTACACATGAAATAAGATTTCAAAACTACAGCATTTCCTTACATTTCAAGTAGGAGCAGCGTATCTGTAGGAATTCCTAAGCTGCTACGAAAACATATCAGCCAGAATAAACTAATGAACACAATTCTTCATGCAGAACATCAGGAAGGGAAGTCCTGATGGCAAAAGCTCATCAAAAGAGTTCTGAAGTTACAGCTTGCTTTTCAAGTGCTTGTCTGTTACATATTTTCTTGTTGGCACAGAGGCACATTGAGCACTCATCACCAATTTTTCTGGTGAATACATCTACTCCAAGCGAGCTCAACTCTCAATTTTTTCCAAATTCAGTCTAATTGCTCCTCAGATTCCTTTGTAATCCCTAATGCAACTGCTGTCTGATTCCACAGCAATAAAACAGGATGAGTGTATGGGATACAGAGACATTAGAAAAAAACCTGGTGATCAAAAAGGTGCAACTATTTATGTTTCTACATAAATGGATAAATAAATAAGTCAGTATTACTCACATCTTTCAACCAATAACCTTTTGCTAAGTGGCTATGCAGACTTCACATACTCAATGTCTTTACAGATGTGCTCAAATGCAACACCAGAAACTGTGTTAGAGCATTTAATGAAACTACTCCCCTTGATAGTGACAAAGCAATGGAACGGTTTTAAACTAAAAGAGAGAGGTTTACACCAGACATTAGGAGGAAATTCTTTACACAGAGGGTAGTGAGGTACTTGAACAAGTCGCCCAGAGAAGCTGTTGGATGCCCTATCCTTGGCAATGTTCAAGGCCAGGCTGGATGGGGCCCTGAACAACCTGATCTAGTGGGTGACATCCCACCCGCTGTCAATGCCTGTGGGGTTGGAATGAGATGATTTTTAAGGTCCCTTCCAACCCAAACCATTCTATGATTCTATGAACTGATACCATGGTAACAGTACCATGCTCAGATTCCCGTGGCAATTAAGACAAGTTGGCCAAAAGAGCTGTTCACAAAGCCTTCCCTGGATTTTGAATAACCTGTCAATTTGGTCAATCAAACCACGTTACAAACCTTGGATTCTAAAGGAACAAAGGAGACTTCCTTCTCTCTATGCTTTCCACTCCTACTTTCTGTTGAAGTGGGCTGATTTTCTTCCATACTGCAGAAGACCACTTGAGCACAAACGGAAGAAGTAGGTGAAGTGCATTTTGAGAATGAAAAACTGAAAACTTCTGCTTAGCTGAATTGGGGCAAGAGGGGAAGTAACGCCTACACTAAATTTTAAATAAATCAGGGAGTCCTTCTAGGAAAATTGTACTTATCTCCTACCCTTCTGTAGTGTGTTTGTCAGTCTAAGTATTTTGCTGAAGTCTTGGTTTTGGCTTTAAACTCAATTATGTAACAGGAATCAATGTTGAAAGTACTTCTGAAATAATTTTTTTTTTACACTGACACAGGAAGGAAACCACTGCAAATATAAATGTCTTGAAAACACACCACTGCTTTCCCAGATGAACAGACCTGCACAGTACCTCCACCGTGCAGCTGTAGGTGATGGAAAGGAGAGGCTGTTTTAAGAGGGTTTTCTGTAGCATGAAGACATTAAAATCAGGGGTCAGTCCCAATGGATACTGCTGTAGGAAAGAACCATCCCTGCCACACTGAGTGTACGAGCGTCAAGAGTCAGAATAGCAACATTCATTGACAGGAGATGCTGCCAGAGAGAAACCTCAAATTTGGAAAAGAAAGGTAGCAGGGAGAATGTTGTAAGAAGGCATTCTTTCAGCATCACCCTCAAGGGTTCGGTGTCAGAGCTGTAACAGACTGTGCCCCAGTGTGTCAGCAGAGGTTACAGCTTATCTGTTTACCTATAGCCTGTCAAAGTTCTCAAGGACAGACTTTACCCTGATAGTTGAAATCATTGCATGCTTCCAGCATAAGGATGTAAAATCTTAACTGGGTTTCTTTTGCACTCCATCTTCATTGTTGCAAGTAGCCACTTGGTCATATGTTACAAGGTAATTTAATAACTTAGTTTCAAAAGATTAATAGTTAAAATATATGCAAGAGAAAACATAAGATCTCCTTCAAACAAAAAATTAGTGGGAATAACTCAAGACATCCTATGGGAAAGTCTAAATGCAGTCTTCAGGGGCAAAATAACTGGCTGCACTTCAAAGAGAAAAAATAATGAATGGAGAAATTCATATTTCTTGAGATCCCAAATGCATACTTTAAAGAAGTAAGGGAGTCAGTTAAAAGAGGTGCTAGAAACTCTGCAGCACAACAGAATGTAATTGAATAGATTAGTGGCAAATGAAAAAGCAGACCAACAGTCCCAATATATAGCTATTATAAACATGGGAATATCGAAAGTAGGCTGCTGCTGTTACAGCTGCAGAAGAAGCAACTGTCAGGGGCAGTTCTAGAAAGTCTCTGCTGAAATTAGAAAGAGACAGCATGTAAGAGTAAGTGTTAAAACAGCTTTTACAAGGGTTATGAAGAAATGTCAATTTGAAACTAGCCTTTCCTCTCAAAGGAGAATCTGATTGCTATTTCTGGGTCAACAGTCATTGGAACAATACTTTGTTGTACCTTTTACAATTACTGGATTTCTGTAACTTGGACTTCTGTCATGTTAGTACAGTTATGTCATGCCAGATGAAAACTAAAAGGCATGTTCATGGAGATTAGCTTCAACCTGGAAAGAGTTTTTCTTTAGCCATTCTCCACAGCCAGGGAAGAGAGATGATGTAGAAGGCTATTTTGGAGAACAGTTCAGCAGAATAATGTAAGATTTAGGAATAGGCTAGAGCTCACCCAAATGTTCCCCCCAGGCCCCAAACAGACATTGAGCCCTCAATACCCATATTTTTTCTCCTCAGATGCAACACCACTGCAGCTACACTACTTGGTTTTGTAACATAACAAAACTTAGACCAACGAAATTAGGCTCTGCTCTGAATCACCTTTAAGCTGCTTTTGTCTTTCCCAATGACAGAGAGAGAGTCTAACAAGACCAGTCTCTAAGCTAACTCTTATGGTAAGTAGTCCTTCCAACTCCCAAAACTTTACACAAGCTTTTAGAAAGTAAGTGTCCTACATGTCACATTTTGAAGGAAAGCCTGACAGAGAACTAGAAAGTTTCCTGCAGTATTTCAGACTGCCCCAAAATCTAGTAACCTCACAGAAAAACATGCAGAGTCCTCCACTCCACAAACACCTCATGGGCGGAAAGCCTTTGGAGATCTAGGTACATTCAGAAGCAAACACAGAGGAGACAACACATTGCAAAAAAAGGATCACATATGATTTTGAAAAGAAAGGTTTTGACTCAAGCAAAATCTCATTTGTGAAATTTCATTACAAAACTGCACAGTGAGGCAACAAATGTTTTAATAAGTTACCAACAATTATGTTCTGCTGAAATTGATATCTTATTTAGGAATTTCCATGGATGGAAGAGAATGGCATGTATGATATCACAGTAGAGTGCTTTTACCACCAAATACACAGAAAGCTGTAACTGAAAAGCTATCAGGAGGGAAAAAGCACAGTCTCAGAAACAAGAATACCTAAGCTACAGAACTGCGCTCGTTTCATGAAAACCTATTTTGCAAATATTTATTCCTAACTGTGAAATTATGTATTTGATTTCAGTCTAGAAGCCTTGAACATTTTGCTTACTGTTTAGAAAGTTAAGCCTCGACTCCCTTGACATCTAAATACGTTTTTGTTATATTATACACAATCACTCAGTTGTCTAAACATATGGATTAAAAGCAAAAACAAATTACTATTTAATTACTACAGCAAATATCTGTGAAATTTGAGAGGCTATTCTTTTGTACAACAATGTCACATTAATTCATAGATGATCAAAACAACCTGTTACTTAAAAAATATTTGAGATGGATAATAAATGTCAACAGACTTAATAAAAGTCATAAGAACTGAGACTTACCATTTAGCTCAAGTAATCATAGTTTGACAGTAGAAGTATTTTTTAAAAATTAAATGCTCAAAAAGCTGCAGCACAAAAAAAGAAAATCTTATTTCATTTGGAAAAGAACATTAAAAACCATGCTGTGATGTTGACTCATTCTGAACGTCTTATGAAGAAAAAATTGCAAAGACAATATGGTAAAAGTAACAGAAGAACTAGAAAGGGAAGATAGCAATTACCAAAATTAATGCTATTAAATTAAGCAGTACGTTTACTAGTACTCCTCAAATTTCACCTTATTTGGAGGTTTCAGAAAGAAAATTACAAAGTTTCTGCCACATATCAATTTTACAGGCATTTTTTCTGAAATAACTATTAATCCCTTTATTAATCACTTAAACACAGCACTGTATAAAATCCTGGCTAGTTAAAAGTATCAGTAAACCAGCACTTACTGTGCAAAGGTTTTATCTGTAAGGTCCACATGGTTTATCTTCACAATGCATTCATTTTCATGGAAAAGACCATCACGCCTAGATCTGCTATTTTCTTCAATACCACGGATGAAGAGTCCCAGCATCCTAAAAGGCAAAACATAGGTGAAAACTATCTTTATTGTGCTGTTACGAATTTATATCCACTAAAAATAGATATTAATCTCTACTGTGTATGAAATGATAGAGTAGACTGTCTCTCTATCTCTGAAGTGCTTAACCTAAAGAAAGGTTCCAGCTGACTTATTAACTAAAAAGGAGGGATTCCAAAAAACACCAAGAAAAATTGCTGCAGACTAATGCTTTACTACTACCTAGAACTTGGGGAGCCTTAACTCCTGTAGGTTATACTTGGAGAAACAGAGGAAAACACCTAGATCCCTCTCCAGTTAAAAATGTCAGTGTAGCTTATGCAATATTTTTCTGCCACTGCTCCAAAGAAAAGCACAAACAGATTAAAAGTAATTTTCTACCTTGACTATAATAAAATAAACAGGCGTTTGAATGAGACAAAAAATAATTGACTTTTCTACTTCTGAAAACGTCTCTGAAACTTTTCAGTTGCCAAAGCCCCTTGCTTTGATACAAGACAGCAACACTACTCATTCATGCGGCAGAACAGCAGCAGAACATCAACACCCAAGGTGTTTGTTAACAAGATAAGTGCAAGTGAAAACAGAGGTACCGCACAGAATAATGCAGTAAGTGACCCAGTGTGGGTGGTGCAAAATTCCAGTGCTGATAATTCTGCTGGGAGCAGAGTTAGTCCTGACCTACCTGGAACACCTCTGTATTGCAAACTACAATTCAGCATAGCTATATCCAATGATACCAGCACAGTGCCCAAAAAATCCTGACAGCTGCGTGTTTGTGAAGAACTTTTATAATCAGTCTTTGTCCACTAAATTTCCATACTATCAGCTTCAGAGATGGTCATCAAAGATGACCTTTAGAGACCATTTTCTATTGGTTATACTCCATAAAATATTAACGTGCAATTTTCAACGTGCCAGCACTCCAGTCACAAAACAGAGGTCCTGTATTCTTGTCTCAGATTCATGACTGACCCTGATATATAAGTCCATTCAACAGATTGACAGCACATCATTAACTATTTCAAATGACACTGTATTCACTGAGCATCTGATTTTAGATTTACTGTCTAAGAACATTTAAAAATTTATACTTCTGTCCTATGAATTACTAAGTGAAAAACTGGTTCCGACTGAACATTACTTCTTTGAAGTATCTAACAGAAAAAAGTGATTTAATAGCATAAAGATTCTCTTGTAACGAGTGTTATCCTTCCCTAAAGGATTCAAAGGGACAGTGGTGGTGAGGGGCCACAGCCCTTTTGATGACATCCAACGAGTGGCAATCAAAAACCTAAATCCTAAGAACTAATTAAACACAACTATGTTAAAATGCAAACCAGTAAAAGTACAGAAATAAACGAAATCACAAATTAAGTTGGTTGCTTACTAATCCCGTGTGCTTAGATACTGTATTCATACAATGCAATAGGACTGCCTTCTTCTCTGAAACTTGTGGGTGCTGTACTGCCTGAGTGGCTTGAATTGCATAGACTGAGGCAGCTTAAATTCATTCCTCCATTACTTTTTTCCACAGTCTAAATTTTAGCATTTTAATATACTATTAAATTTTAATTTCCTGTTTTTAATGATATTTAAGTGCAAAATGGGGGAAATTATTTCCATTACTTTTGTAGTTCCTGTAAAAACTAAGATTTTGTAAATTAATATGGTGTTTTAATGACCTGTAGAAAAACTTTAGTCTGCAGCAGCACTAGGCTAAAGTCAGCATTACCTTATTAGAAGATAACTGTACAACTGAAATACCAGACCCAGTTAGTCATGGCCAGCATGTCCTCATAAATTCTATCATGTCACCAAAAGAAATAAAAGATGCTCTTCTGTACTTTCTCATGTTATGATAAGTTACAATTTATACACTAGTCTCAGGCTAAATTAAAGAAGAGGGTCAAGTCATTTAAGTCAGTCCAGTGCTTTAACAAAGGTATCAGTACAGGTCTGCCAAGGGTCACTAAAATTTCTATACAACTGCCTAAATAACAAGTAGTTCATCTGTCAAAGACCCCTCTACTCCCTCTACTCCAGCAGATCCCCAAATGCGTTTTTAAGTACGGACATAGTAACATGAATGCAGTGTAGACCAAGGAACACTTCTTCTTGGAGGTCTTTAAAAGCTGCACTCAACAGAGTGATACTGGAGTACAAAACTGCATTTCAGTCACAATAATTACTGATCTTAATAGCCTGCAACTTCATCAACATGTTTTTACTGAATGAACTTGAAATACAGCGTACAGACTACAACCTTTATGGCACACCCGTATCAAAGAACTACGGTCTGCATTTCAGAACGAGTAACAAGCACAAGTGGCTTTCTCAAGACAAACAGGCACAAGGCCAATGACCAAACTCAGATCTCCAACAGTTGCCATCAAAGACCAACTTTCTTCTTGAGACAGTGATGACATTTTTACAGGCAGCAGGTGGACATCTATTTTCCCTTTTGGTAAATAAAACAATCTGAATTAATTTGGGTCCACTTACAAACTCAGATCTTGCCAAGAAAACAGACCTTTACAAGGTAATTCAATCCTTCATATTCTCTGTCCTACATGAAAGCTGACAAGTAAAGAAATGTTTAAGAATTAGACAATTTTTACTTTTGCAATAATTGTCTTTGTGTTACAGGCAGCCATTTTACTATAAAGTAGTGTCATTTATGTCTCTGGCAATTTCCCATTTCTTATTCACGGCTGCCAGTGTCAAATTAACTCTCTGGCTAAGCCTCTGTATGTCAAATTTCAGCCTAGACTTTTTTTTTTTAACACATCCAAGTTACATAGCTTGGAAAACAGTTATAATGAAAATGCTGACGCAGTCTTAACTACAGCACATCAATATGAGCACGCTGCTATAATAGGCTTTTGTGATCTCAATGGACTATGTTAAATCATTTATAATTAAAGTAATTGTATTGTGACAAAGAAAGGTTCATGGTATAGAGCACATTTTATAAATGCTATACAATCAAATCTAAAAGATGGCTTGAAAAATATGAGGTATGAGCAGGCAAGCAATTTTTTTGACTCTTCTTGTCTGGTATGCCACTAAGGAAGGGCCTATGCAGACATATTCAATTAGGAAAAACAAAACAAAACAACAAACACAAACAAACAAGCCCACAACAGCACAACAAAACCAACCCAACACCACACTAAATTACTGAGTCCAGTTTACATTCAGAGAATAAAACCAGAGACAATTAAAAGGGCATATGAACAAAGATGCTGGTATTCACTGGAAGTGACTGGACATGGCACTTAGTGCCATGGTCTAGTTGACAAGGTAGAGATCAGTCAAAGGTTGGACTCAATTATCTTTGAGGTCTTTTCCAACCTAAATGATTCTGTGGTTGTCTTATACAGAACTTGAACTAGTAAATATTTTGGTAGTGGAAGACAGTGTCATAGACCAATTTTTGTTTTTCTTTTGGTAAACAGTAGGTATTTTAAGATAAGCACAACTGAAATCCTTTCATTAATATACTTCTTGAGCAATGCAGAAAATATCTTACCTTCCACTCAAGGATGAAAAAAAGGGCACTACATGTATTCCCAATGGTCCACCTTCCCCAGAAATCTCCACTGTTTTTGTCATTTCACTAAAAAAGAGCACAGGAAAACACAATATGCTTATTCAGATAACTCTCCATGCTAAAAACAAATTCCTGATTGATCAGATAGCAGAAAGGGAAGAAAAAATATTTGACTCAGAGATCACTAATATAGGAAAATAAAATGAAAAGTAAAAAAACCAGCCATGAAAATCTTCAATTTTTTTAGATTAGCATTTGTGTTTTTTAAAAGGGAAAGAAATAAAATACTAGACATTTTCCTAAGTAACCTTCAAGTAAATTAATTAGAAAATTAAAGAATAAGCTTTTAAGTGAGGAGAGACTTCATCATCAAAAAAAAAAAAGGGGGGGAGGTTATTCTGCAAGTTCTTAATTTAAGCTCCATGTGGGCTGTTTCAGTCAATTTTCCCACATGGTCACATTATAAACATGAAGATCACACATAAAGGACATTGAGCATATAAAGTCAAATCATATTTAAGTATACAGATTTCTTCTCTCAGTTGCATACAACCTCCCTGACAAACAAAGAACACAACAAATTGTGATCAGTAGTGCAACTCAGCTCACTTTATCAAGAAGTTTCCTTCCTCAAACACCATTATTAAAAACCTCTGTATTATCTCTGACAGATTTTTGCTGTTTCATGGCATGTGCTGTTTCATTTCCTATTGACTATTTAACACTGCCAGCCTTACAGTGACCTTAACTCTATTCTAGGTGACCGTGACTTGAAAAGGAAGGTACTTCAACTGGCTAGAACCTTTAAAAAATTAGCAATGTCTGTATTTCAGCAGACCTTGTTCCTTCTTTCCTTAAGAGTGTTCATCTTCCAAAACACTCCCTCCCCCCTCTCATGGTATTGAACGCCCCCAGCACTCAGGATTAGTGGCCAGCAGGCAGCTCCTGGGCACACCCATTCAGAACACCCTCACTGTGAGCTGAGTGTGCATGCCAATCCTACAGTGTGGACAGAACACGTGAAACTGAAGCAAACAGCCACTTTAGATACTGCCCTGAGTTAAGGACTCAGTCTGACTGATCAAGTGCAGACTGCAAGTGAGAAAGACACATCTGATCTTTCTCCATGCACCAGATCTAGAGAGCACACGTTTGCTAGGTAAGATGACCATGCCGACTCTTTCCTACAACCCTGCCCTCCCCCTCAGATGTTTTTTCCCTAGTACCACAACTTCCTCTGGCACCAGCTGACTGATTTTGCTGACCCATGGTCTTATGATCATTTGATTTGATACAGGAAATGTAAATCAGTAAAAATGCACTGATACCCGTCAGGAATCTGTGAGCACGCCTGAAGTGGCAGCACACAGTTACAGCACGTTAGGTACAACATGAACCCACACGGCACAGCTAAGCCCTCTCCCAAGGGGCACAATTACTGCAAATGACCTTAGACAAATTCTGGCATCGCTTCCTAATAACACAGGAATATTCTGTTGTTGTTATGAACCTTTATCCAGTTGTACAATGATTAATGAGAAGCAATTTGCCCTAGATACAGTAATTCTTACCTTGATGGGCTAAATATGGAATAAGACTGGAAAATAAGTTTACGTAAGTTATTTTTTTTTTGGAGTTAGGGGACTGAGTGAGTTTTGGGGAGCTTTTTTTTTTTTGTAAACTGTTCTTCCAAAAAAGCTGGCACTGTAATGGATTTATGTTCTCTAAATATTAAATGGAAAGATCCTAAACAACGAACCACCACTGATCCCAAAGTAACAGATTTACATCTTACTGTATTTATAACACTGGCACCATCAACAGGAATTTGTGAATTTTTTCTTTCCTGTATTCCCCCTCTTCATTAATCACATGGGGAAATCCTGATAAAATCTTCCTGTAAGATTTTTTAAATACTTTTTTTTCTGGTGAAGCTGGTTAGAAAAGCTAATCAGGGTGGTTACCAAAAAACTCAACAATGCATGCATAGGAAATTAACTCCTCTTTCAGTTCCATCTTCTACTTCCTCCAATTCTCTTAATACACAAAGAAAGATAATTAAAGGGCTACTTTTACTGTCTTTTGAACTTCTACAAAATCAGAACACATAAGTAAATTAAGCAGCCAAGCCCTTTAGATTTAGAAAATAATCAGAAGTAGTGAATGGGCTTTCATTTGTTCAGGGAAAATTAAGTAAGTTACAGCTGTCCCCAAATAACCCTGTGTACTCTAAGGAGGAGTTGTCTTCCTGAGTAACTGTAAAACAGAGCAGGAATTTTTTTGAGGGCTATCACGACAGACAGGTGAGCTGTCATATTAAATCAATGCACTTACAGTTATAAGTAGGCTCAAAGCCAAAGAAAACACACAAGCTTATTTTTAAACCTAACATGAAATCCACACACTAAGAAAAATAGGCTTCTTTGTCAAAACAAATAGCCCACATGCACATTATGTATTACTTTAATAAATTTTGGTACATCCTAAAACTTATGGATGTTCTAGGGCACTAAATGTGCAGAACAAGAGCACACTCTGTAAACATGTATTAAGAAAGGTACTTCGGAATTATAATTTTAATCAAAAATCCATGACTCTAAATAGACTTCTCATTCTCAAACAAATGGGACTCTTAGTTACATCCGAGAAGAAAACAGCCCTTTGCACCAACTTTCATGGATCTTTGAGGACATGTTATTTTTATATTATACCTATGGAAGCATGACAGTTAAAAAAATTAAAAACCAGGACACCTGGGATTTGATTTGGTTTTTTTATTTGTTTAAGAACCTCAAAGATTAGAGATTCAGACACATTTGGTATCACCCACTTGTTCTGTCTCTCTTTGGGCAGGTTTAATCTGTCCACAAGGACAGCTGAACTCAGCACTGTACTATTTCACGCTGGCTTACAGTTTATACTATACTGGAGAAAGTATTCAGGAATAGGGCATGGCTGAGTGAGATCCTAAATAGGATGAGCTCTAAGAATACTAATTACTAAATTCCAAAGGCACATGGGACACAAGGGTGCTAGGACTCTTCAGTTTGACAGAGCTAGGTTAAAAAAAAGAAAGGAACAGGAGAAAGCAGAGTTGCTATCTAATGCAGGTTGATAGCTGTGACAACAGAGAACGTAATTTATGGATTTTCTGCAATATTCAACACATTTTAAAAACAAACAAACCCCCAAAACAGGAAAAAATTAAATTCCAGAAGTTAGTAACCTACTCATAACTTACTCCTCTTTCAAATCTCCCCTACAGATCTTAAATGCCTTTTGCAGTAAAAGAAAACACAAGTCTGGCCTATCAAGTCATTATAAAAGATCTGGAGTAAAATTGCTAGCTGGGGATGAGAGGCTGGGAGCATGGGTGAGCGATGCACGGAGGGTGTCTCAGTGTGCTGCACTCCGAGTATCTCCTGCTTGCTCTTCAAGGAGCAGACAGAGCTCTTACCTCAGGAAATTCTGTCCTTACTGAACTTGGAACCCGGTCTCTATGGAATACATACAAATACGTTCTTACAGCAGTCAAAATAAGTGAACTTTTAAAAAGCATTTATGTCAGGGAAATTTCTCCAAAGTGCAAGGTTCACCCCAACCAGAAATACAGCACTCAGGCTTCTTCCAATGCATGCTGGCACCTCCCTTCCCCTGGCTGCACTGAAGGTACCTCAGGTCTCACTCAGGGGAGAACACCTGTCCAGCACGACCTGATCCAAGACCATGTTCAATGCTGTACTGTTGATTTTTAACTTGAAGAATCTGTCATCATTTACTATTTAAATTCTTCTTTACTTGATATTATTGATTTCTGACAGATTCTTTACTGTCTATCACATTTGTCAGGAAGGCTTGCCATGCATAATATTAAAAATGCTGATTAGTACTGTTCAGCAAAGAGATAGAGAAGGTGTACACAGGAGTAGTGAGTAGGCACAGCATTGGCAACATGAAAAGCAAAATTTAAATGGAATGCTGCACATTTAATGGTCATATTTAGTGGTGAATCAATCTGATCTTCAGATTTGCAGTGTCCTTGCTCTGGAATACTATAGCTCCCTCTCCTGAAACCTGTATCAAGAATTAGCAGTTTGTGAGTTACACGAAGGGAAAAGATTTGTTAGCTGAAAGCTACTCTGCAAACTACCCAACAACACTGAAGAACCAATCCCAACCACTGAGCACACAGATGCTCAAAAGGGAACTCTCTCCATAAATAAACATTTTGCATTGCTGCAGCAAGACTGAGTGCACTGAGGTGCTTTGACCTTCCCCAGTTACAAACGCTCAGAGAATCTTGGTAAGATTTCTCCTGGAGAATGCAGTAGACACAGCCTAAAGCAGATTAATTGTTTTGCAACACAGTGAAGACAGTACCTCAGAAAAGCTGCTTACTGCATGGGTTACCGGGAAAAACTTGTCATCATGTGTATGTCACAAGAATCTACTGCTTGAGTAAACACATAAAGTATTTCCCATTCCAAAGGCATTTTCCTTTGCAATTTTAGTCATATTCAACACTTTCTCAAGTGTTTTTAAGAAGAGGTACAGATTACTAATATTCCATATCTGAAAAAAAATCTTTTAGTGCAGAATGTCAATGTTTCCCTTGCAAACAGAAAAGCCCAGCTGATATTCTGAACATGCTTTGTGGTGTTTTTATTGACCACGACTAAGTAAAAGGCGAATTAAATGTCAGTCAGATGTAGAGAGCTCACAGATGCAGTTATGAAGCTGTATCTCCTTGCTTGCTCTTCACTTGCACCTCCAGTTCCATGCCTCTTCCTCCAATGCTGCCATTCCAGCAGAGGAAGCATCCATCGATAAAGGATGTTGACATTTGGTAGAGAGCACAGGCCTACAGGGGATGTCAAATTCCTGTAGGGGATTTTAAAGAGGAAGCATGCACAGCATTGTCCAAGTAAAGAGGGTGATGACTCTGTCCATGTACTTTTTTCACATACTAAACCAATACAGTTACTGATGATAATAAAGTATTTGTCCCCCTTCTTCCAGAGGAAGGCTTCTAGAGTTTCAGCTCAACTAAAGCTGTCAGATAACAACTTCCCACCCACCTCCTACCCCTTTTCCACATTTTTCCTTCCCTCTTTTCAAACCTTTGCTCAAACCTTTGATGAAAATGTCTTGATAAGCCCTGAAGAAGGAACTGGAACTCAAGATGTTATGTAGTGTGAACATACTCAAATGATGAAAATCTGAACAATATCTAAATAGGGATAGAGAGCACCTTGTAAGAAGAAGAAAAAGCGGCTCAGTGTCCAGGCAAGGATAAGCTTTCCAGGTACAGTTAAGAAAACTGGTCACTCTTTTACAAGAGACAGGAACACAGCAGCTGCTCCATTCTACACGAAATGAAACGAACTATCCACAAAGATTTACTATGAAATAATGTCACAATGTTCCAGTTTCAGGTTTGAAGAGGAAACAAATCACCTTCTCCTAACTAAAACGCATTAATCTAGTTATTCCAGATTTTTTTTTTCCACACTAAAATTAGGTAGTTCTCACAAGATTAACTCTGACATTTTAGAGAGAAATCAGACAGCCTGCAAGCAGTGGGGCTTTGTATCTTTTTTTCTTTAAATCAAATTGTTCCAATTCTCTGTTGTTAGAGTAATGAAAGACACAGTAGGTTAAAAATAGAAAAACACAGAGAAGGAAAAAATGCTTCAGCTACACTTTAATTATGTATCTACAGTACTTAAACCAAGGAATTGACCCTGACCTCTGCTAAAAAGAAGTGGGAAGACAGCAAAACTGAACATAATGAAAACACATAATGAATTATCTATGCATAAATTACCCTTTGAGTTCCAACTAATCCACTGCTATTAAGCTAAACATCCACTTCCAAGCAGATTCGTGTTTACTGTTCCTTAACACAGTAATTTTTACTAAGAAAAGCAAGGTTTTCAAAACCAGTATTCCCATGTACAGTGTGCTATGGAATTCAGTGTTAAAAGTTGTGACAAATCTGACCATCTATAGAGTATCAAGACCCTCTCCTTACTTTGAAAATCTTTCAGACCTTGTATGGAACATGAAAGGAGGCACAGAAAAATACAAAATTTCATACACTGATGGCACTAGTTTGTTTACCCTGAACATCATCTTTACTCGCAAATAAACAACAACAAGCCACCTTCTGAATTTACAAGAGGATTGTCATTATTCATTTAATTAAAAACATTCCAATGAGCCAATGTTTCAAGTGTGTCCTATAGGAAAGTTCAACTTTTAAAATGTAAAATTAAATTTTGAGACTCCCAAGGGATACAGTCCTGAAAAGTTTCCCAGTACTTTCGCAGTGAAATGTTTTAAGAGAATCCAGGCAAAGAGACTTCCCATTAACGTCTAAACAGAGGAGCCAAAACCCCTCCATACTGACACTCATTTACCCCACCTGCAACTGATTTCACCTACTTAAACCAGTGAATTGACTTTCTTCAAATCAAACAGTTTCCCTGCTTGAGTGAGGAATATAAAACAATCCAAGTCTGGACCTTAAAGTTCAACTGAATAGGCTTCTCAATCATGAAATATTAATCATGGTACTCTTTTTTTGTGCTTCCCTCTGAAATACCCATTATTGGCTGTAGTTAGAAAGGGACTCTGCTGATGAGAAGGCTCAGATCATTTCCTCAGGTGATGAGCTGCTAATTTACTCAAGCACTATAGGCCTTAAAGCTTACCAAACTCAGTGACAGGAAGGAAAGTGGTGAAAGCAGCAGAGCCGGTAGTAGTTTTCTTTCTTCCACAGCCTTTTGTCCACAGCATGAAGTAGCTCACAATTAGGCTGAAATATTACCTTTATTAACATCTCTTAATGTGGCTTATTTAAATGAAGGGTTAATGACCTGGTGGTCCCTCATGGCCCTAATGACTTTAAAATACAACAAGAAAAATACCTAAATAAATCAGAATTATAAGTAACACTTTCTTTCAGAAGGAACAGCATAAAAGAAGACAAATTAGGTATTAAGATGCTTGTTTTACTGCTTGTGGAAAAAAACAGTTTTACTATTTAATATTATTTTATTAATAAAACCTTCCTTACTTACATTCAATCAAATAAAGTTAATTGAGACAGATGGTCTCTAGTAACTCATTATTTCCCTTTATAAACCTTCTACTCCTAATGAAAACAGTTTTGGAAAAGCATTTTAAAAATCTTGACTTACAAGAAAAAAGCCAAAAAAATATCAAAATCATTGCTATAAAATTTAAATTCTTTGACTTTTGAAATTCCTGTGAATTTCACAGAGCTACAAACTAACTTTGCTTCACAAGATACTGTGTTCAGAATTTCTCTAATGTTCACTGTTGGAACTGGAATATTTTACAAATACTCCAATATAACTCACAATTTTCAGGAAAAATTCCTCATAGTACCCATCTCAATTCTTGCAGGCAAAACAGGGTTTTTTAAAAATCTCCTCAGGACACAGGAACCACAAACAAGGCATATTTTGGTAGAACTACTCTACTGTGACTCTATTTAAAGAAACACTGCTCCTTTCTCACCATTTTGTTTTGATTTTCATTTGTTTGCTTGGTTTTGGCCAATGTTTTTCAGACAATGCAATCTCAATCAAGATTAAGACAATTCATCTCAAAAAAGAAAAAAATTATTAGCAATGCAAAAAGATTCTTGGGAACACCCTATTCTGGCCAACGTTCCCTCTGCTCCCTATAAGTTCAACACTGTGATGCTCAGGTATCAATCAAGTGGGTCCCAATCTATATTCTTTATCACTTTTCCTTCCATGTTCCTATGTCAAGACAGTTTGCAGAATTCAGCAAAAATTGTAAGACACCTACGGAAACCTAAGCTTATTGTTGTCCAGTTTGTGACATGCCAGAGAAGACCTGGCTGCTTCAGAAAACTGAATACCTCTGAAAAGTATCACAAGGGTTTTTCTCATCGGCAATATTTCCAGTAGCCACCGAATTATGAAACAAACAAGTATCATAACCTTCTTCTGAAGAATCCCAAATGCAAGCAACAAATTGTTTAACTTGATAAACAATAATATGCTCTCAGAAAATTCCTAAGAGGACTTAGATAGTCTAAAACACCCTAGTACAGGCAAAAGGAAAACAGTAAATATGAACAGAGTGTGCACAGAGCTTGATTAATCCCCATTACAAATTAACGGATCAAGAGACAAATGAGTGCATATATTTGGTGATGCATAATAATTACCTCAGGTGAAACAAGCTGTAGAAGTCTTTAGCAACATTCCAGGAAGAGAAAATAAGCATTAGCAACTAAACTAAGTTCTATACCTGCATGATGAACACTAATCAGCAGGCGTGTAACTTAGAGGCCTGGCAGGTGCAGAGAAAGCTGGAAAAGCACTCCAACTCCTTTTCATGATGAGACCATTCTAAAAATACGTATCAGTATCGGCAGGCGGGAGAAGAAATTACAAAATGGCATAGCCACTGGGTGGCAAGAAGACCTCCAAGAGGGAGGAAAAAACCCACACAGATTGAGTTGAAAAACACAACTGTACCAAGATGATAAAACTGCCCATAAAATTACTGAAATTATGACTCAAAGAACACAAAAAACTGAGAAATTAACTCCCTTGTAAGGAAGAGACAAATTTTTGACATGCTCTGAAAGGAAAGGTGATCCTTCTCCACAAATCCTGGCATGGCCCAGACCACTAACAATGTTAGAGTCCCTGCTCTTGTAAACTTTCCCACAGGCATGGGGTACATATTCATGCCTCTTTCCCAGACCTCATGTAGGAAAATAGGAATATTAAGACTTTTTTTTTCCTCCGGCATTTGCAAGGATAAATGCTCTAAGATCAAGGCATGCAGATCCTGTTTATTACGTGAGTTTTATTTTATACTGTTTTGACAGACAACTATAACCTGCAGAATTATAGCAAATGACTATCTGCCATCATCAAAATTGAAACAGATTAATTTTTCACATATTAGCTGTCACGCAGAAGTTTGTCATGTAACACTTCTTAATTTAGTTATACAATGTGCTATATATACACCACAAGAGTTCTGCAACAAACAAGATACTGGACAAAGTACTGAATTCCTTTATCTACTCAAAAAGGTGACTTCAGCACGAATCACCAGTCAAAACTGAAATTTAAGCTTATGAAGACACAGAAAAACAGCAGCATGAAAACACTCCAACACCACCACGGACGATCTGACCAACTTACTCTCTGACACTATGGCAGCCTGGCTTGATAATTTGGTGTAACAAATATTATCTACAAAATCATTATTTTTCAATTTCATATCAGCCATTTAGAATTTTACCTTTGATTTCAGGAGCAATAAACATCGCTGCTCATTACTAAACCTCTTGAGAACACCTAATTTCCCCTCCTTTTGTTTCGGCTATGCAGCTCTCAAATTTTACTCCACTGGTTTTCAATGCAGATTATATATTTACCTAAGTTTTGTTCAAAATGTAGACTGGTTAAAATAATAGTTATTTCCCAAACTGTCAATGGGACCATGACCACATTCAGATACAACAGCACTGGCCATCTCTAGTTTGTTATAAATGAAGAGAAGAAAAGGATTCATTCCACCTAACTACTCTAGTGAAGCAATGCACAGGGAAATATTGCAAATAGTTTTCACTGTGTATAAACACAGATATAAAATCTACTACAGGATACAGCAAAGTAATAACCTTACCACTCAATACCGGAGGTGACACTTAAACTGAAGAAGATCATTTTAGGATTATATGGTTCAGTTAAAAAGTTATTTATTGAGATATAATACATGACTTAGGAACATCCTCTATCCTAAGACTTGAAACACTTGCATGATTGAATAGAAATCAAAACCCACATTTCTCCCTTACCCTTATACTTCAAACAGCACAAAAAAATCATTCATATTCATCAACGAGGGTAAAAGATTGTCATGCTGAAATATGTGCTCTGGTATGTGAATCAAATGCAATTTTAGGGTGGGAAAGGGGGAGGAGGAAGAGATCATGGTGATGAGAAGCACAATGCAGAACCAGAGGTGCAGCTGGAATGAGAAGTCACTCTTGTATTGCATAAATTGATAAATCACACTTGAGCCAGCACTAAACAGATGTTCCTACCTGCCAGGGAGCCGGGCCCTCTGAGCCAACAGCAGTTCTGTGGGTCCAGTGAGATTCATCTCCCCATCCTGAAAGGATGCCTGGGAAGCACCCTGTTGAGAGATTTCAAAGCACATATTGAAACTATGTGCATAATTATGCATATAGAACAATGTCGTGTTTGTATTTCTAAGACTGTATTTGGAAGAGAAAGTCAGTCATAAAATAACATAATCTCACTGACAGTGAGGACTGAAAGACCCATTCTGGATGCAGCACCTATGACACAGCATTTGGACAAACAGGAGGGTATCAAAAGTCCTGCTCCTTGTGCCAGTCCCACCACCCTTCCACTGGAGAAGCTTGTTGTACTACTTCACTGTCTTCTCTGCCTATCCAACCTGAATGCCATTCTCTCCCACTCTGAGCCTCCTCCTTTCTCCTGAGAGATGACACAGACCTTGAGTAAACCCAATAATTTTTTTGTGCTCTATCCCTTAGTAGTGTCTATCTGGCAAAGACATATTTTCAGAGTAACTTCCCAGAGAAAGAAATTATGCAGCCATTTGGACAATCGGACACAAAACTACAGAGCACACAGGGTCCAGACACCAATGCTAAAGCTCTTGAAAACTATTATTTAACTTACTTTTTGTGCTCCTTACACTCAATGTGTGCATTTTTTTCATACTGGGAGAGGGAAATAGTTACCAGTGAGATAAGACCACTGTCAGCAGGTGATGTATTAGCTTTAACATACTGTACTTCATCCCAACCCTCATGGCAATAATGTAAACAGAGCAAAATCCGTAACAAAGACCTTTTTTGGAGAGGTCACTTCTGTCAACTCTGCTACAGGAATAGAGCTGGAAGACATAAATCTTCAGCTGTCAACACACTAAGAGAATTCAATTCAGAGCCTGATCTTAACTGGATAAAGGCTAAAGTTAATAATTATTTTTTGTTGTTGCAGTGGTACAGTTTTCCAGTGTATACACTTGCCATACTAAGTTGTCTCAAAGCTAAAGGTAGCGGTGCTATAAATTAATTTTAAAGAACAAAGCCAACTAGATAGGTAATTTAATTTTAAATAAAAGTTCTACACTGGTTATTAGAAGTTCCAGCTTCTCTCAAAAGATGGCTCTATTCAAAAGATGGATTTAAAGGTTTTGTGTTTCCAGTCCCTCAAATATTTGTAGAATTTATTTTTAGTTTATAAGCATCAAGAGAGTTGGGGGCAAGCGTGGGTTGCCTTGAGCTTCAAAATCATAAGCAGCCTTGCAAGCAAACCCTTGAGATATAAATCAGGCTGGATCGTTTTTGGTTCACATGGTGCTTTTGAACGTATAATATTGGTAGCGATGCTCTTTGTGTGTTAATTAGAGCAGAAGCCAACAGACTTGGCTTCAACTCCAAGACCAATATAGCTCATTCAAAGTGAACTTCTGTCACTAATAACGAACCATTTTTAAAAGCTGTGTATTGAGTATGTGCCATCTCTTCCAATCACTTTTCACAGTGGAACCACATGTCAAGGAACAATTCTTGTTGTATGAGGTATATTCCATACTAACCTCATAAACTAAGAATTCAACCTCAAGCAGTGCATTACCAACAGAAATCAGACACACAGCCTTCATATATTGAAACTTCATCTCAACAAAAGCTTAAAAAAAAATGTCTTGGGAGCAGCAGATGATGGAAGCAGACAAACCTCTCAACAATAAAGCTCCCAACAAAGCTTTATTTGAGCCAACCTCTGTTAGCCTGCCACTGAAAACACTGGTGCTAAAAAGGCTCTTCTCTTTGGAAAGTTAGATGTAGCCACACCATGAGCAGATTCAGGGTTGTGAATTAACTAGACCCTTTTCTTCCTGACACTGGCTGCAACACAGTACATGACAGAGAACATGCTACTCATGCCTCAGAACTGTTTTGCTATCTGAAGCCTCCCTTGCAGTCTACACAAGCTACATAAGCTATGTTATTTCTGTTTCTGGGCTTTTGGTTGCTGCTGTTTTTGCTGCGGTGAGATTACATCCATGCTTGTCCCCTATCTCCCACTTATTGGGAAACAGATTTCACAGCAATGATAAACACTGATGTTCAGAACATAGTCTCATATCTTGTTTCTGTTGACTGATTCACAGGTTTTTTGACCACAAAAACCATTTTTTGATCAACAAGTATAATCTCATACTTCAGTTTGCTAAAAGAACAGTTACATTTCAAGACAAGCAAGAGGTCCTTACAGAAAGATGGCCACACATCTGTGAATCAGCCTTCTTTTCTGCTAAAGGCCAAACCAGCAGATAGTATCTTGAAGCTAGGTAAGAGGATTATTACAGATACTAGGGGTATCAGACTTTTGGAAGAGGTCTCCAGAAACAGATTTATAAACATGTCTCATATGTTTCAAGGTATGATCAGTCCCGTGCCAGAAAATAATGGGGTAGCCTTGGGAGGCACCTGACAGTCACATGTGTCCACATTTTGAACTTTCCACAAGATAGAACTTCCGTGAGGAATTAGAGGATGAAGTTTGGAGTCCATAACACACTTTAGGCTTGCTTTTTTTGGTTTCTTTTGTTTATGGGGTTTTTTAGGTTGGTGTGTTTGTTTGTTTATTGTGGTGTGGGGGTTTTGCTTGTTTAAATTTAAGGGTAAAAGATTCTAAAGAAAAGTTATGCTCTCCTGACTGGACAGAAATGTGCTGAAGGATTTCAGAAAAAGTTCAGTGTCAGAGCCCCCATTCTGCACACTACTGCCTGTTTTGATTTGCAGGCGTCTAGTGCTCCCACATATCACAGATTATCACATGCTCAAGTCAATAAACACAAAGCCAGATATATTTAAAGGCTTAACTGATCAAGGAAACATGAATCATAACACTGACATTATAACTGAGCTCTCTGAGAATGACATTAGAACTCCAGTCACGTAACAATCACTATAAATGGACAAATTCTTTTCATACTTCAGCATTACATTAGAAGCACAGTAAATTTAAACAGATCATCTCCTGACAAACAAGCAGAATAATAGTAAACCGAAAATGCACGAGTAAAGACACTGTCAAAAGACAATGATCCAATACACACAAAAGTGCTCAATCTCTTGCTCGATTTTTAAAGACTGATTGTCGGTTTCTCAATAGTAGCAGAATTAATGACACTGACTAACAAACCTTGACTCAAATTTGGCTAACACTGTAACAGATTTACAGTGACAGAACTGCAGTTTTCACTTAGGACATAGGAATAAAATGCAAAAGGGTGGGGTAAAAACAAAAGCCAAGGAAGCATATGCATCTAAGAACAGTGGAAGTTTTTAAATTTATTTATGTAGGGATAATTTGAATTAAGCAGTTCTTCTTAGTGCTACTAAAAGCCTGTTCTTCAAATGAGGACTGAAGCAGAAGAGAGTGATTCTATTAAATAATAGCCCTCTGCAAACAACTGCAACCCAAATGCTAGAAAGAGTCTTGTATTCATTATGTGACAGCTCTCAAGTTAGGTAAGCACGTACATGAGGCAGTAGAAGGAATGACAGAGTACATACCAGTACGTACCATTTTCTACTTTGTGAACATTCACTCTTCTCAATTCAACAGTCAGCATGGGCATATGTTAGCTCCAGCAATAAATACGATGCAATCAGTCACGGTCTTATTTAGCTTAGGGAGTATGACAAAGTCTACATTTTTTTCTTTAATTTTTGAAAAGGCTCATTTCATAAACACCACAAAATATCAGAGGGGAAAAGCAATAGTGGCACTTTTGGACAGAGATATGAAAGTATCCACTTCTGGCTAGAAAAAGAGACAGAGAGAGGCAGAATTGACTGTAAATGGTCAAGCCAACCGTTTGTATTACAAACAAAGGGTGCAGCCCTGAGCAGCCAACACAGCAGCAGCTGCCCCAACAGCCAGGCTGCCCACCAGTCCCATCACTCTGTTTTCTCACTATCATTGCAACCCAACAAACCTGGATTTTGGCATCTTCAAAAAAACCACATTACATCTGTTTTCTACCTAAACTCTGGCTAGAGTGTAGTTTTGAATTCCATTTTAGCTAAAACCAAATCTTTTGTTGAGGTTCTTTTGCAGCTTTTTGCACATTCATGCAAGAGCAGACTATACCTCCCAGCTCAGCAAGAAAACTTTAGAAATATTCACAAGCCACTAGTGGCTATAGAAGGGCCCTAAATCACCTCAAGTCTGTCTGGTAGACTCAGAATACAATTCATTCTTAAGACAAGTAAGTTTTTGGGTAGCATAAAATTGCCAATACATCATTCTTAGGAAAGATGTGTACCAAAAACCATCCTATCTTCTTTGAAAAAAACTTATTATACAATAACCAACATGAGGAAAATCTCAAAATATATAAGTTTAGAGAATAGGGACTCTAAATAAAGAGCAGGAGAAAATACTGAGTGTAGGATACACTTGGAGTACAAAATGGTCATCAAACACTAGTAATAAACTTGAAGGAAGTAAGTAAGATCTATTAATAGAAGAAATACACATATCTACTCAAATTAGTACTCAGTCTGGTATACTCAAGGGAAAGTATCTTTATCGGAGACTTTCTTTTAATGACAAAGTTAAAAGTGAAAATGTACATCTGAAGTTCCAGTTTCCAGTACTGTATTCCCTGAGGGCCTCAGCTCTTTAAAACAAAGGAAAAGTATCCAAATCAAAGAGCAGAAGGTCATGGAGCAGGGTGGCAGGCTGCAGAGCTCCCTCTCCCTGCTTGGCCAACAGCAAACCTTCTTCCAAGAAGGTTCAGTAAGAGTTCAGATCCCACCAACATAAACAGTGAGATGCAAGGAAACCTGCGGGTGAAAGGGATGCTTAGTTTACAAATGCAGGAAATGTCTCATCTACTGCTCTCACAACAGACAATTTTAATTACTGTATTTAAAAATTGAACATTTTTAGCAACACTTTAACGATCACGTGAGCATTTCTGACAGCCAGAATGAGTCTAAAAAGCCACAGCACTATATTTAGCTTTAAAAATCAACACTTTCATAAATATTCCCAAACCAATTAGTCTGTGTTATAAAGTTGTTTACCTTTAGTTAGAACAACAAATGCAATACCTGACACTGCACACAGAAGACCACATAGCTCATGGAGCACACGCATATGGGCCCCTTGTTGTTCAGTAACAATATAACCAAGCGCAGGTTAAAATATGATAACCCTGTCTGAACTAAAGCTGTACATATCTTGCTGTAATGCCCAGCAGTAACATATACTGCTGTTTTCAAGTTCTGCCCAACTGTACATGACTTTTTAGGCCCAAAAGGCTTCTCTGTGACTCACTTGTTCTGTTGGGACAAAATGTAAGTTGTGTGTTCCTGAAATGGCTAAGAAACTTCATTCAACCACAATAACCACTGCCCTTCATTACGATACTTGTCAGCCTCAGTCTGCAAGAAGAAGAATGCAGCGTATCACAAGCTTTCAAAATATTTCAGACTGAAAATCAGTATCTCTATTCCTCCATTTGGCCTTAAATCCACAATGGGCCTTAATTGAAGATACGGCACTAAAATCCTTTATAAAGAAAACATTTATCTTATCTTTATTACTTCCCATGCATAGAGTCAGGTTATCTCAAGGCCAGGGAACAATCTTGCAAGTGAAAAACATAACAATCTTCCAGTTAGCAGAAACCTGTACTGTAACCATAGCAGTAACACCTCCGTGAAAGAAAAAACTTTTGTAACAGAGGAATTCTGGTTTGGACTGGGACAGAATTCATTTTCTTCCTAGTACCTGGCACAGTACTGTGTCTTGGATTTAGTATGAGAATAATGTTGATAAACTACTGATATTTTGGTTGTTGCTAAGCAGTGCTTACCCTAAGTTAAGGACACTTCAGTTCCCTGTGCTCTGCCAGAGAGGGGGTGCACCAGAAGCCATGAGGGAGCACAGCTGGGACAGCTGACCCCAGCTGGCCAAGGGGATACTCCACAGCCTAGAACACCATGGCCGGTACATAAACTGGGGGGAGCTGGCTGGGAGAGGCCAATCACTACTCAGTGATCAGGCTGAACATCAGTCAGTGTCTGGTGAGCAACTGTGTTGGGCATCACTTGTGTTTCTCGGCTGTCAGACACAGTCATTCAAGGATTAGGTATGAAGTTGGTGTCAACACCTGTGTTTCATTTGCTCAGCTAATCTTTCATTACCAAGATAGTAACAGGCTAACTTCCAATCTTCCAGTCCACACAGCTTTACATAACACCCAAAACCACTTTCTAAAATACATGCAAGAATGGTTTAGTGCATAAAAATGCCTCAAAAAATCCCACATTAATTTTTTAATTTAACATAGCTTTCCTTTTTTCTTTCTAAATAAGCATAATAAAATATAATTCACACTGTATTGCTAACATCAATACATCAAGGGTGGAAACCAATGCAAAGGAGGCTAATAAAATGCTGCCAAACTGAAGGAAAAGCATTAATGTTTGCTACTGTGTATTTCTTATTTTTCCAGTGGTCTGCTTGATTTAAATCACTGTGCCATAGAACGTGGGAAGTATTTCGAAACAGCTTACAACACCTCCATTTCACTTACTGATTAAACTACATCATCCTCTCAACTATTCAGAATGAAATTAATTTGAAATGGATAATTGATGCAATTGTGCAGTATCTACAAATGCAATTAATCACTTGCTAAAGATGATTTTTAGGCAGTCAACTAATATGAAAATAAGAATCACACAGCTTCTTTCAATCTTGTCAATTGAAATGTATTCAAGTGGACTGGTAAAAGATATTTTTCAACATGAGAATAGCTGTATGTCTTCAGATATTTTTAATAACATCCAAGTGGATTCATGTTTAATTAGCAGAGCACAAAGAAAAGCCATAATATAGTACGGCTTTTAGCAATTACATGACAGTTTCAGGAACCACAACAGCAATATTTTTCCCCTCAACTACCAATGGATGTCTTGAATATTGTAGTGAGTTGTGATCTTGGCATTTAGGTTATTTTAAACCAAGGGCATAAATAGACACTCTCCTGAGAATCAGTCCGGAGTAAGAAATTATTCCCCCGAATTGTTTGTTAACAACTCTCTGCTGAGGGTCATCATTACCGCTGGACTGCACTGGTGGATTACATACCCTCTGCTCAGTGCAAACACTGAGCTGCCTGAAATCCCCTTCCCCAGCAGGTCCAAGTGCTCTGGGTGACTTGGCACTGAAGCAGATTAGGAGCTACTGCATCACATGTGTAGTTCAAGGGAAGTACTCAGGAACATCACGCACCCAGACACACATTTTCAAAGTTATTGCTTATGCTTTAGCTCAGTGGTCAACACCTTCAGTCAAAATAACATGAGGGCAAATTCAGGACATGCTGAGCCCACAATGTGGGGGAAGGATACCCACCTCCCCTTTGCATGGGAGGCAATCTCATCTACCCTCCTAATTACTACTGGCCCCAAGCCAGCAGACACTTTGAAGTCCCTGTCTTCTACATCAGCAAGATATTGTTAGTATCAAACACAGCTCCCAGGGAGCACCAGAATCAGCAGGAACCAAAACCACGGGAGCTTCAGCTCTTCAGGGACACAAGCTACACCAGCCAGGTTCTCTCCTCTGCACTCCCACTGAGCTCCTCTGGACATGTTCAACTTCTGCAGGTAAAACACACCTTGCGAACATCAGCCTTCAAAATGTCCTCCCTGACTGTTCCTGCTATATCTACTCCCAGTTTGTTTCATCTTAATCATTCAAAAATCTAGCTAAGGAGCATTCTCTGCTTGGAAAAAGCAATGCTCTGTTTCTTAAAGTCCTACACAAACAGTAAGTTCTTTATTATTAAGAGCACCGAGAATTACTTTAGGCCTGTGGATCAAATTGTTATATATGATTTTGGCAACAGAACCCCAAGAATCCTCATATGAAAAACTTCTCTATCACTGAGAAAAAAACTTCGCTAGCAATAACAGCACTGGAGAGTTCACATCTTCCTTGGCAGTTGTTTTGCAAGGGTGAAGGGAAGGAAGAAGTGCAGCTGGAGTGCCTAAGTACTTCAATTTGTGAACGACTGAGAGAAAAAGAAAAATGCAAAAAAATACCTCAGTTAAAAGTCTCCAGAAGCAGCTTTCCTGCACATAAAACTCTGGACTTAGGCCCAACGTTTTTAACAATTTCTAGGCTGAGGTGTGAGCAATGTCTTTTCCAAAACAGCAGAAAGCTGCTTTTAAAAGCATAGATAGTATATTGATAAATATTTGGATTTAGCACCTCTACTGGCCAAGAACCAATTCTTAAAATAAAAGGAAACGTTCCAGTAAGGGTGAAAAAACCCCCAAACCAAACAACCCACACACCAACACCAACAAAAAAACTACTGGAAACATAAGTAATATGGTATATGTTCACAATTTTTAGGAGCTGTCAATATTGCAATAATTATTTAAAGGATGCAGTTAACTGGCCAGCCATGTGATCACTGGCACCTTTAAAAAAGAGGATAGATATGTTTATTAGCTCTCTCCCCATTTATCAGGCTGGTTGTAATTGCCTACGAGCTCTCTGCCTGCGCTGCAAGCCAACGAGACACTACAGCGCAATATCAGGAGGAGTCTGTGCCTGAGTCAGTAGTATTTGCATCTCAGCAAGACTATTAATTTGAACTAAGCCATGCTGAGAGCACTTGAAATATTTTGGCTGACTTGAGACACGCTATCTGCTAGGACATTAATGTTTTTATTTTATTTACCTTGCAGTGTTTTTATTCTACTTTCATATTTTTTTATTATACTTTCATATTTAGGACTATTGCTAAATTTACTGTCCAGAAATGCATGGGTGGCCTTTTATTTATAAAGAATTTTTAGCAATGGTATCAACAGTGCAAGGCAGCAAAGAAGCAGGTGTTTCCAAGCTAAAATTTGTGATTTTTTCTATATCATCCATTTGGAGACAAAAATACGTGTTTAAAAAAGGTGCACGAACTTTGGACATTTGAGTTACTATATAAATTATTTGTAAGCAATTATTCCCATGGCAACAAGCATCATTTAAAAGTGCACTATCATTAGCTCCACAAATGCACACTAATCCCTCCTCTTGGTTGGAAACTGCCACTGGGCAATTAATATTGCAAAAACGGGAAAGAAATTAATGTTTCTACAAGAAAATCTACCAAATTTTCTCAGACCAAGAGAACACCAGCATGACCTTTCCTTGTTTGACTCACTGTTTGAAGCCTCCCTAGATCTTAAATTGACAAAATATTTTACAAGAGATTTGCAAACTACAAAGCTGTATTTTGACTAATTTATTGGTTTAGAGAGAAACTGCTTTATTCCTTTTTAAAGTAAAGAAAAAAAATCTCTAAACCCACTACGCATTACATCAGGATAACTTCTTCTTAAAAGTTATACTTAGAGCATGTCTAAATCTTATCTAGGCAGTATTATGTATGATGCCACATCCCTACTTCCCCCACAAATAAAATTTGAATTTTATTCCTGCCTCATAAAGCTACTAATTCTGACCACTTAAAAAAAAAAATCTCACAAGCCTAATGCACAATTAAGAAAGCTTTACAAATGTAATTGCACTAGTGAATCAAAACTTTCTGCTTTTGTTACAACAATATGCCCTCAATATTACCTGAAAGGCTTCTAAAAAATGTGTATTATCTAAGAGCTCAATGCACAAGTGATACTTTAGCCTTGCATCTCTATTCCTTGCAATAAATTCTTTACTGACTTCACCTTGTTTTTTCATCGAAATGAAAATTACATGTATCTTCATCACCACCAATGACAGTGGAAGTGAACAACGGGGGTTTCCAAAATTTAAAAATCATATCCATTTTCAAAGTTTAAAAGGGTCATCATTAAAGATTGCACTTGATATTTTGCTGTTAATTCCCTTTATGAATGGCACATATAATGAGATGCCTTAAACGTGCTGGGTTGGTCAAAAGGGATCCATAGATCCATGGATTCTGTAACCAAGGATAACCAAACTGTTACCATCAGCCTACCAAGAACCGCTCACAGCTTGCAAGAGCCAGTGTTAAGCTTTGCCTTGGATCAGAAATTTCTACTCATTGCTTTGGAACAGTAACACCAGTAAGATGATATAATGGTATAAGAATGCTTTTTCTCTTACTTCAGCAGTTGCTGTCGTAGCTATATTTAAGCCAAGAAGGCAGTCACTTCAGTGAGCAACACCAGAGGAAACTATGCAAAAGACTGCCCTCATCTTCTCAGACATGCTTTTTTGTAACACCCCACTCATCGAGGGCAGCCTGACATAGTCCCTGTACCAGTTATCACTGGGTCACACATCCAAAGATCACTACAATCCAGCCCACCTGACCACCTTTCCTCCCAAAAGACAGAGCTGTGCCATGGAATGCAAGGCCTGGCTGGGGCACTGCTCTGCTCCTGCTGATCTGTGTTTGCCCTGTGTATTATGCATTGTTATTGCAGTGTATTATGGTAAGTTTTCCTCAGTGTGCAATGTATGTTAGTAATTGCTAGTCATGTTACTACCATTCCTCATATGGGATTATCACAGTGGAGCAACAGCATTGATTAATCAATTAGCATGGATTCATTAGAGATGAACGATAGAGCAATGTAATTGTGTTTACTGAACAATGGATGACAGTGTGCTTAAAGCCCAGGATTTCTAATAATGATATATACATAACATTATGAATCTTTAGAGCACCCTCACTGCAAAGCTAGAGAGACAACAATCAGGATGTGATTCTGTCTGCAAGTAATTCTGGAGACTGAAGAATGCATAGATGGGAGAGCCACAAGACAGGTGGCACAGTTAGATTACTTTTTTTAGCTTTGACTAAATCTTTGTAGAACAGCTACAGCATTACCTGTACTCCAGAATGCACAGGCACGTCTGCACAATACAGTGGCCAACAGTACAACCAGTCAAACCCCTAAGTGTCTCAGAACTATTAACCAAGCCATGTTAATTGTAAGAACATGAAAAAACTGAGGCCACTCTATGAAATAAACAGAGGCATACAAGGGTAACAGAACTTTTTCTCCAGATATCTGAGGCGTACATCCCTTATTGTTTGTCCTTGTCAATGGCTGAACACTAAGCTTACAACAGCCATTAAAGAACATGAACACCAAACTCCCAGACACATCTCTCAGCATATGATTAGTGTCCTTTAGGTACTAATGCAATAGCCACAGACCCTTCTTCTGTCTAATGGTGGTATACAGACTAGCCAGTAATTCACATGGATATCAAGAGGTGAGACAATAATTAATTTCTTGAAAATATGGTGCCAAGAAGAGATATTGAAATATAGCTTCTGCTGCACTCTGCCCAAAAGGAAAAACCCTAAAAAAGGAATGTAAAATGTTACAGGGGAAATACTTTGCTAAAAAGTTAAGGTAGAAAACATGTTCTCTATTATACTCCAGGAAATCAGAAATCTTCACAGAAGTCCAGTACCAGGGTGCCATGTGAGAGACCCAATTTACAGCATGACAAGGACCTGAATGCTCTCACTGATCCACTCATCCAGTATTTTCCCAAGATGCTTCCACAATGTCCCAGGGAACCAGAGTCTGTGATTAGCACAGACCTTCCTCAGCTTGGAATGCAGCCCTTGAATACATGGTGCTAAGAATTACATTGCCTGTTTAGATCAAAGGCACTTTCATTCCTGCAGGGAGTTAAGTATTCCTCCTTAACTTTGTGGGCTGCAAATTTATTTACTTTTCAAAAGATTCACACATTGAGTTAATTTAAAACTTACCAGTTTCCTCCAGTCTAAGCGACTTACTGAATCAGTGACTAACAGTATGAGTATTGTCCTGCAGACATCTTTATATTTAACCATGTGTTCCATATGTTTAGAGATGTTAAAGTCTCAAAAGAAACTTTTTATATTTATACATACATATATAAAAATACATTTGTGTGTGTATGTGAATGATAAAGTTGAAGTTCTTCCATAAATCCTAACTGGTCTCAAAGATAGTACGGAGGTCTTCCAACATATCTCTGTACAGAAAGGAATTCTCTTTAAAAGATTCTCTCCTTGGCTCTGGGCATTCTACAAGCCAAATTACCCATCTTCATTCTCAACAAAACCTCCCCAACACTGTGGCAAGGAAAATACATGATGGCCTAAGGAAAATACAACACAAATTCGTCTTGCCAGGCCTCTGTTTGACAGGCAAGCCCTACACTAGACATACTCCTAATTTTGTTGTTGGCACACTTTAAACCAAATTCTAAAAAAGTATTTGTCAGAGAAAAAACAAGCCATCTATTCTGAAGATTTTTGTAAGGGACCATGAGAACATCTTAAACTACAGAGCACCAAGCAAGTAAATAAGGGTTAAAATGTTGCCTGAATCTCTTCAAAGAATTGAGTTGCCTGCATCCAAATGGGAGAAAACATGCTGGCCTACATAAACCCCTTGATCTCAATCCCAATTCTCAATGGAAATTAAGGCAACTGTGTAGCATTTTAATTCTGCTGAACTGTATACAAAACCTTGTTTTAGGATCCGAAAGCACAGGCACAGTGTTATCCTGAATTTATGAGTGAATATTATTAATAAACCTGAGTTGACTCCTGTGAGCCAAGACATTACTATCACTGGCTTATCTTAAACCTAGCAGGCAATTTAGACTTGAGACAGATCACCTGAGAGTATATTGTTATTTCCAATAAATCCTTATGAAGCATAATGGTATTTTCAACGTCTCTTAGGGTTTTTAAAAGTCATCATAAAATAACTTTTCATAAAATGATCTGGTTCCATGTTAATTATTAACTACATCTTGAAATAACAGCACTGGTTAGTAAATAACTTGACAGCACTAAAAACTGCAGTGTAAGAAGACACGATTTATCACACGATTGAAAGGAAGCTGGGTGAATAAAATCTCTTAAACAAAGATATATCAGCATATTTGCTGGGAATAGACTAGAACAGCAATTATAAAACCTTACAGATGAATTAAGTTCAGGACATTTTAATGAGCACAGTTGTACCTACTAATCATATTATGATGGGGACTCTCACAACCACTTTTTTTTTTTTTTTTTAATTATTTGAAGAGAATAAGCAAACAAAATCCCATGGGTAACTTCAATTTCACACTACAAAGTTATTATCACCAGAAAAAGCCTTTTTAAGGTTACAGGTGGACCTAATTGCACTATAGTTGTTGACTAATAGCAGCATCTCTAATTGCAAGAACAAAGTGTGTCAGAGAACACATTGCTGTTGCTTAGGTGAGCACAACAGATGACGTGGACAAATGAGTAACTCTCCAAAAGACAGCAAGCAGCAGGAGTTACCAACTGTCCTATTTCTTGCATGTGCTTCTGGATAAACATACTGTTTCAATTCAATGCCTGTTTCTTTGCTTTGGAGAAAAATACAAGGTGTACCAAGAGAAATGTTGGTAAGAAAAAGGCCTTCCAGCAAAATTCCAAATTTTTATTTACTCCTATTTTAAAATAAACATCATCAATTATATCAATTATTTCCTAGACACAAAATGTCACAGAGACATATTTAGTATATAAGTGTGTGCCACAAAGTGGAAGGAAATAGCTAACCCGTCTCCTTGCATGCCTTTGTGGAGCTCTACCATTTCCTAACCTCTCCACCAAGATGCTCAAGCTGGTTTCAGATGCACAGAGAAACTACACTCTGAGACAAAAAAGTTCCCTTGTTCCCAGTTCCTCAGAACTTGGAAACCAAAAGTATAGCACCAAATAGCAGAACAAATCAAGTCTAGCCACCTGAGAGGGCCAAGGTCAGTTAAGACAAAGTGAGGAATGTGACAGATGCACGAGTGACAAGGTTCAGTCATCTCAGTTCTTCACGAGGCTTCTCAGCTAAGACATGTAAAGCCAGATTGATTTAAACACAAGTATTTCCTTAACTTACAGTTCCCTTAATTTTCAGAAATGTGTTGACAGAAAATTTGAGCGGCCTGAAAAGTTAACAAAGTTTTCATATATGTGAATTATTTAAGCTTTAGAACTTCAGTACAATATGCTTGGATACAAAGCACAGTACAGTTTTATTTACCAGTGAAATGTTTCAAATACTATTACTTATAAAGAAATTCAATGTTAATTATCCAGGTCAGAAGGTAATTAAAAATACTTCACAACCAGAAATGCTGGGAGACTGGCAGCATGCTGGGGGTAAGGGTGTGGGTTGTGGTTTATAGATTTTTTTATTTGTCTCACTCCTACTACCTATGCCAAGTTCATCAAAATTTACTATTTAGAAAAACAAATTTAAAAGCATTTTGTAAAGTGGAGTTTCTTCTGCTATCACATAGAAAAGTAAGGCTTTTTTCTGCAGATTTTATAATTGTATTGTAATAACCCAAAGACCGTAAGCTACAAGAGTTTGCTTGCATCTTTCTTATATTGAGCACTACTCATCTGCATATTTAACGGCTACACATCACTGTAATGCATTCTGGGTACTCACAAGTAGCCAGAAATTTTCTTCTAGAAAGAAAAGGTAGAAAGAAATAGCTTCAATGAGTTACTTTGTGAAGGAAAGAACAAGGTAGACTTCCTAAAGAAAAGCCTCTCATTCAGAGATGAACTTTACCAAATTCAAAAGCAACCGAGGGAAGCATTCACTGCTCTCTTCTGAAAATGAGCTTAATAGTCCAGGAGCTGATACATCCTGCAGGCAAGAGCAACACATCTTAGACAAAAGTTGCCCCCAGTAGAAAAGAAGATCATGGAGAGAATGGCATTTTTTCAAGTATCTGTGCCTAATCTCATGAAGGGCTTTAAATTTCAACCAAAAAAAAAGCACTGTGAATTAGGTTTAATATTTTAATAGGAACTACTGGATACATGAGACAAAACACTGAAATAACAGGGTAATACTGATCTGTGTTGCTAAACTGATCCACTGCTGCATTTTAAGCTACTCAGAGCTTCTGCAATTTCCATTCACTCTTGTACAATGGTAATGAAGTGATCAAGCCTGGAGATCACAAACACAGGGGCCTGGGGAGCTGAACTCCTGCTCAGAAACTAGTCTGAACAGTTTCCTCAAGCGTGAACTGCCTACAGCACAGTGTCGTGAGCACAGAAGGAGTCCAGGTTCTAAGAGGACAGAGACAAGGCTTTCTGTTTGCTCTATCCTCTCCCAGCAAATAACCCTTTCCTGTTTAAATGGTTATAAATTTCAGTAGAGACAAGTCAGTGAATGTTCACTGGAACTTAAAACAGGAACCCAACCAGAACATTTTTAGGTATAATTACACTTGATCTGGACTAAAAATTAGTTTGTTTCCTTTGTGCAAGTATCCCCATGGCTGTATCCAATTCCAACATCTACAAGAACCATCAAGTCTGGAAAACACAAATGGAAGGTTTGAGGGAGCTGAGTGCAAACTGAAATAAAGTTTAAACAGTTTGTTTTTGTTTGTTTTCTTTCCTTAAGCCTGAACTGTCTTACATACTGGTAACAATCAAACAGGAACTGTTTAGCATATGAAAGCAAATATTATTTCTGTTGTTATGGCTATTTGAACATCTGATAGCCTCAGGCAACCCAAAGAGGCCCCAACAACAACAGCTCAACTTAAAAGTCAAAGGGCAGATACCTTTGAAGTGAGAGATGACACAGAAACAGCAGTAGACCTTGAAGTTTGGTCTGACAGAAAGAACCTGAACACTTCAGAGTAAATCCTGCTCCTCCTCACAATTCTCTTGAATGCAAAATAGGCACATTTGATCACCAATGATGCTGCATGCCAGAAAACCTAACAGCAAAACGCTCTTCTGACAAATCCCTCCTGTATGGCAACAGGAAAGGATACCAACATTTCAAAGGGGTTTGGCAAACAGCACTGGGGAATGATTCTTGAAATTTTTAATATTTTGTGACCTAGCTAACTTTTATTATCTGGTAAACACGAGTGACAGAGAACCTCTGTCAAAGAAAACATTAGCTGTGTCTTGTAAGAGGATCCTTTGATTCTTTAGCATCCGGGCTGAACAGACATAAAATTTTTTAGATAAGAGTGGGTGAAGACTACTGCTCATGAGCCTCATGAGTTCAAACTAGTGGAAAAGACAAGACTGGATTTCCAGTTCTGCACATGGATTGACTTTTAGAGCCCTACAACACAGTTCAGGACACAGATAAGATACAGCTTGGAAAATAAATGCTGGGTATTAAGAGCCAGTAGTTTCAAAGTGGAAGCCCACAGCTGTGTCTCCCAGATCTTTACCTGTATCCTGCACTGGCGATGACACTGAACGGCAACACCTTTCTGCTGGGAAAGGGGAACACAAGCCACTGTTGCATAGGTAAGACGGTGGTGCTGGGAAAGGACCTCACCCCATCACTGTGGAGAAATCATGCTTGTGTGTGCAATTGCTGCTTCTCACCAGTAAGGAGAGGTGCATTAATGTGGATAAAAGGCTTCTATAGGGATGTAAAAGCTGTTACACATTACATGATTTCAAAGCTGGTCTAGGGACAAAGACTTGTCATTCCCTTTTAAATCAAAGATAAATAGTAACTGTGCACCCAAGAATTGTAACAGTAAGAGCATATTTGCCACTGGCATTTTTTATTTTATTGCTGCAGACAATGACTTCAACTTGTGGTCAACAGACCTCTAAATTCCTTGACTACTTTTAGAAAGTCATAAAAAGAAACTGAAGATCTAGCATAATATATGTCTTCACTGGAAAATTTTTGGGAGTCAACAAACCAAGAAGAGTGAAGTTATAAACCATACTTCAGATTATAAATTGGTTGGCATTTCTGACACTGACAATTACTTTTTTGGGTGGGTTTTTTTAGTGAAAGGACAGAAAATTCCTGGCTTTTGTGTTTCAGAGATAAAACTGAAATGTACCAAAGACTACTGCTGGTTTTCCTCCTGGATTCACTTCTTATTTATTTATAGGAGGGCTTTCTACCTTTACCTGCAAATGTCAAAACTGAGCTAGTGACTTTTATATAGTTTCTTGGTTTAATAACTGTGGTAGATACAGCACACGTTCTGCCTCTGCCCCTCTCTGAAAATAAATCATGTCTAAAAACTAGTTTATATCTCACTGTTCATAGCAAATAGAAAGAGTTGGGCACAGATAACCTAATTTTCACCTGTTTCTGCTTACTGCATATACACTAACTCAATTTAGATTGATCTGCTAATGTTTGCAGACTTACTATAGTGGCACAAGGCTACTACATCCATTCAGCTTATTTTTAAAAAAGACAAACCAAGATGAAATGTTGTTCATACTCCTTTTTAATTTTATTTTAGCTCTTTGTTTATCTCTTCACTTCAAAGCACTTCCAATATGAGGCACAGTTTCAGTGTGACAACTTTGTAAAATTAAAATAGAAAAAATGTGCCAGCATCAATCTGCTTTACATTGGAAAGCACAACAGCCTTGAGACAGAAATGACGACTTGTGAGAGTAAGCTATAATGAACCCAGAAGTGCTATCTCCAGTAGGAAAAATATATTAGACTGGAGGCTGAACACTCCTGAAACAATTTGTCTTCCTCAATAGGAGTCTCCTGTTCCCCAGTTGCAGCGTACCACCAAGTCTGACTCCAAAAGCAAGGGAAAATTATTAATATGAATCCCCACAATTCTGTTGGCTAGCACTTCTTATTTGACTTGGAGCTACTTAAAGTCCAAATTTAAAAAAAAGTACAGCCCAGAATAAAGCTGAGTCTGCAAGGCACATCCCCCGCCTGTGGCCCATCACTGGCTGGGCAGGAAAGCAGGAAACCACCCTGGCAGCAGGAACCCCACAGGGCAATCCCACCAATCCACGGGCAGGTGACCCAGACAGGCCAGAGGCCCAGAAGGTGGGAGCCAAGGCTGGGCAGCAGCTGCACAGAGCTGAGGCTGAGCCAGCCTGTCTGCCTTAACCCCGGGCCTCTGCAGGAACAGGGCAGGGGAAACAGCCCAGCGCACAGGAGGACACCAAACCTGCCAGCTCCATCCCCAGCTCCCCAGTTCAATAAAGCCCAATGTCATGGCAGGACAAACACGTTAGTAAATGTGGTCCTAGTTAAGACGAAGGCTACAGAGGGTCAAGGGGCTGATCCCAACAGTACCAGTCAAGATCCATGGCAGGTGCACCCAGGTAGCCAGGCCCTTCTCAAATTTCTGTGTTGCTGGAAAATAAAAGTTTTACTCTCCAGTGAGCTGTATTGTCAGACTCCTTTGCACAGACATCCTTTCATTACCTGTGAACTGCAATATATTGATCTAGTTCCTATTCTTTTCACAACAATGTACCTCAGGCACAAATTCAATTCTCTCAAAATACGTTTGTGGCAAAGGGCATCACATGAATATATACGCTACATATGCATGCACAGCATTAGCGGGCAGCATTACTTTATATTGCCTTCCCAAAGACATGCTTTCGTGCTAAAACGAGCTTCCAGCAGGCTCTCCCAACTGCAAAGACATTTTCCTGTCTTCTGCTTGAAAATTACCTTTTTTCCTTAAAGAGCTGGTGAAAGCTATGAACTTGCTTTCCAACTTTAGTGTGTACCTTTTAACTTAATACATGTTCACGAAAAGCTTAGATTATTATAACTACTTAAAAAGAAAAATAAACCTGTTATAAACTGCATATACCACACCAAGGAATATTTTCTCACTTGGTTTTTGCTGTCCAGACTAAAGAGAGCTGCCAACCAGCCCAAATGTGCATGTTTGGTTGTTACAGAACAAAATACTAACAGCAATGGAAGAGAAAGCTAGACCTGAAGTAATCTTACTTATTAAACAAATAATAAAGAAGTATTTATGAAGTCAACATCAAATTCATATGAATATAGAATGATATGTAATAAATTCTAAATTTCAAGAGAATTTAAATCACTATAAACCTAGAATCTGCATGGTACTCCTCACCTTAATATGGAACCAACACATCAGATGCTAAAAGTCTGATTACTACAAAAGTAATTTTAACAGAACTAACATCAATAATTTGATGTTTTAGACACTTGTGTAGTATTATAAATGCATGTAATTGGCAGCAGATTAATTTCCCAAAAGTCTTATAATCTTTTGGCATACTGCCAACATAATTTTAAAAAATATCATTTTATTTATGAGTGCATGCATCTGGTTCTAATGAAATAACTTTACCTGGTAATATCAGTGTTTGTGTAACTGATGACATTAACACAATAAAGTTATCAACACGCCTCTCAAAACAGCCTTTTGAAAGTGACAACTACACACATAGTAGACAATGAAAGGTAAAAAAGGCAGAAAATCACAGCCGGGCATTAAGCAATCATCAGGTTCAGTGTTTTGTAAACTCAAGGATTGCTTTGTTATCATTAACATGGTAATCCCTAATCTATCAGTATTTCTTCTGTTGACAGTTTCTTGCTGTGTTCTGAAGTGCTTCAAAGAGAAAAAGCATACACCATAAATTCTCTTTTGTGTACTAACTAGACTATCAATTTGACCATAAGACAGCATCCATCTCATACCATCCTGTTATCAACGTATGGACTTGCCTATGAACAGCGATCCAATTTCCCTTCTCTTCTGGATGATAGGATGGAGCAGTTTCCCAGGCTTAACTGCCAATCAAAGACAGACAGAGTGGTCTGAAGACTGAAGTGGAACTTCTTTTACCCCAAGTTAATTCTGCTATTTAGAAATTTACAGTACAATTAGTAAATAATAAAAATATTGCGTAAAAACTTCTCTAGCCCAGTCTGTCTCTAATCCCCTGAACCTCCTTGGCAGGAACATGAAGACTTACAATTAAGAATTTTGCATTTTTTTCACAAGGAGTAAAACATCCCGATTCTAGGTGTTCTTACTATTATACAGCAGACCACCTCAGTCACCAACATTTACCACGTACCTTTTGTAGAATATTCTTCCCTCAGATATACAACATTACTGACTTCACTCTCTCAAAAATTCCAAAACATCCATGGCAGCACATACTTTGCATGAAGGAAATGAGGATACATTTATACATCAGCCACACTGATGTCACAGCTGGTCTTTGTGCCACAGAATTTTCACCAATACCATTAATTAAAAAACCCCAAAGCTTTGCAGAAGCACACAGCAATATGTGATACCTAGGCAACTATGGTGAATGCTAAAAAGATCTGAGGAGAATGTTCCTATATTCTTTTACACCAAATATACAGTTAAGACTATATTCCTTGGCTGAAAAGAATACCATGACAGAAACTTCTAAGCAACAAACACATTTGTCAGTACGAACTGCAGTATTTCACAGCCTTGACTGATTTATTTATTTTGAAGATGAAACATTTGTATTTTGGCTACGTCTTTTAAAATCAAAGTGAAGGGGATATCATTCTACCTGCTGATAAAGAGATTTTTTTTTCTTTGTGACTTACAATCCATTTCACCTGGTTTTGTTCCCCAGCATCTCCTCGTTTTATATGCTTACAATTTCTCATAGAAGTGTTTTATAGAATTCCCCTTGGAATATGTCTCTTCTGCACATTCTGAAAGAGAATTCATTTGGGCTTTTAGGGAAAGTCAAAAGATAAGACAACAAACACTAACTGGCCCTTGCTCAGTAGTGGTGCTTGCAGAACTTACTTTACCCCAAAACAATGCATTTCTGTTTGATTCTCATTCTGTTGTTTGAAGGACAGAAAAATGTATGCAGATCATAAAAGAAAGGGAGGGGTGGAGGCGGAATCTGAGGAACCTTCACATATTCTTTGACTGACGTGAGGCCAGGTGAAAAGAAGGGGGTTCTTTTTGTTTCTGTAAAGCTGACAGATGTACTGTGAACTTGATTGTACTTGGTAATTCCAAAAACCAGAGGAAATAAAAAGGAGGCAGCCAATTTATCTCCACAGGTGTTAAACATGTAATCATCTCGGATGCACCCTATTAGGTCAATGCAGCTAGCACACTGCAGCTCCTTCATTTCAGGTCCAAGTTCATGTCACTCTAAGACAGCTGCTAAATAGATAACAGCACAAATACCAACACAAAGAGTAATTCTGACTTTAAGATACCATTATATGCTCTCAAAGATACCATGAGATGCTTCAGTGCAGTCACATAACACAGTACGGTTCAAATACATAGAAGAGGGTATTATAGCATCCCTTGGGACTGACACAAAAAGGAAGCTTTTTACTTGAATCTTAGAGGGGAGCTGGAGGATCCATATTGAAACCTATATTAAATCAAGGTTTAAATAAAGAGGAATTAAAGGCAAAACTTATTGTTTCTAGTACTTCAAAGCAGACAATTAATTAAGAAGAAAAAGAAAAAGCACAAGCCACTACTCTGTTGAGGAAAAAAACCCCCAACAAAAATCTTACAGGAGCAACTGTTCCTATAAGGTCTCTCTGGGGGACATTTTTTTCCCCTTACAATACTGCTTGGAATGTTTAACACTTTGAACTGGCAAATATGGTTCTTAGGATCTGAAATATGTCATAAGAACAACTGTGCCCAGTGAGACCACAGGTATGTCCATCTTTGAACACCAGTATGCCTCAAAAACTGCTAATTATTGTCCCTTATAGTACAGAGAAATAGTGACAACAATTTGCTCTTGCATCAACACAGTTATTCTACAGTCTAATCACTTCCTTTTAACTTAAGATCTGCATATTTACTATATTGTTTATTTCTTAGTTTTATTTATTTAAAGTTATTTCAGAGAAGTTATAGTGCTGATGTTACAACAAAAGGTCACATTAGAAGCCAGAAGTAATCATTGCAATTACTGACAAAAATCAAAGGTGGGATGTTTGTTCAAAATCCTGAAGCTCTCTCACACACCCTTACTATTTTCATCTATATTCACACTGATCTTAGTTTATTATTCCTGACTCCAATGTGTCAGAACACCTGCAACAGCAAAAGCACACAGTTTACAGAAGCACTAAAATATTCATCCCCTCATTCCAGTTGTCAATGTCAGAAACTGTTTCATAGGAATGGAGTAAAATCAGGACCCGCTGTCATAAAAAAAAAATCCAACGGAATGTGCAAGTTTCACAGAGACCTACAGTATTGTTATTACAGCTCAAAAACCTGTAAATCCAGATTAGCTAAGACACCAGCTATAGAGAAGAACAAATCTCCAGACTGAAGTGTCTCCAACAGGTTGGGTAATTTAGTGGCAAAGAGGCCTCACCTAACAAAACAAAATGAAAAAAAAAATCCCATTTCCTTAGTGTGAGAATAACTGTCAATCCTGTAAGAGAAACAACGGCACACATCTGACTTTCGGAGAAACACAAATATTAACCAGAGCAGAACTTCATACAACAATGTGTTGTAAAGCCAGGTTTGGTTTAGCAAGCTGCAGCTTTCTCTAGGAGCTCTGCGGGGGCTTCTTAGGGCAGGCAGCCATTCTGTCCTCCCGTAGTCCATTCCGGACGGCCCCGCACTTTTCCTCCCTCAGCTGTCAGCCTTACAACACAGAGGCGGCAAAGGAGGCAGAGGATGGACCCTGACGGCGGCCCCTGGAGAGCTTTACTGATGCACCTTGCCCGGGCAGCTCCCAGGGGCAGCGAGAGCTCGGGACCCGGTGCAGGGGCGTTTCCTCAGCGGCTCAGGGGCGGTACAAGGGCGGGGTTGGGGTACAGGAACCAATGGGGAGAGCCCGAGGGAGCGGCCAGGGCCAGGAGCAAGAGAAAGCACGGGGAACAACATGGGATAGGAAAAGCAATGGGTAAACCGATCACCGCAACAGTGCGCTGCAAGATAACACATTAAAAAATCCAAAACTTGTGTCTAGGTAAGTGTCAAAGATCTTTGCCATTATTCCTAGTTGTCCATTAGATTGCTACATTTATGGAAAAAGTTACTTAGTAGCAGGCATTTCAGTTGGACCCTGACTGAGAACCTATTTCATTTTAGCTAAATGTTTCCAGAGCTTGATAGTAAATGATATGCACGAGCCATGTTGACGGTCATCTTCCACTTTTGACTGTCAGACATAGAAGTAACTTGCTAATGTTTCATTCCAATTTCAGCACCATGAACCTGTTGCGTAAGCTGCCTGCTAAAAGCTGTTCCAGACGGAACGACATTATTTTGTAGGACCCCGAAGATGTGGCTATAGAGATGAGTATGTGTCAACAGCATTGACAGCATGACCTTTTTTCCCTTTTTTGTCAACAGTTCTTATTTCCACCCTTTAATTTTTCCACATTCCCTATAAGACAGGACACATAGGAAAACAAATAGTTTCAGTCTCTCAGCCATCTCGGATCACCTACAAGCTCATCTACCTGACTACACAAAGCAGAGGACAAAGGAGGAGGGTATATAAACAATAAGGTATTTTCAAAATTACAGCCAAGGCCCAAAATTCATTTTAAAGAGGAAACAAAACCCAATCCCCTACTAACATAAGAACGATGAAGAGCTTTGATGATTTTCATTAGAGATACTTTCTTTCATGAATAGTCAGTGGAATACCAGTACTCCTTGCATTGGAAACAACCTGTTAACAACGAATAACAACTTCTACTGATTACACCATTTTTACTGATAATTTATATACTATATTAACATCACAGAACATTCATTATTAGCTCTTATTACAATAAATCACACAAAGTCTACTTATCCTGCTCAAATAAAAATATGTAAATTACACCCACTGCTCATTTTAAACAATGCAGGTAAAACAATGCAATTTTTCTGACACACAGGCTGTGCAAGGAAAACAAAGAGCACTTCACACACACACGTACTGCTTTGCACCCTCAAAAGAGGAAATTACCACAGGGCACTTCTGTCCTTTTTCAGATGAACAATTTAGTATTCTGACAAACATTTAATTTACATTTTTTAGTTTTTCCTTTACAATATAAAATAATTTCTTTTTGATACAGAATGCCACACCACACAGTATAAGAACGGAAAAAAAAAAGCAGTTCAGGGCTGGAAGGCAGCAGAGAGAATCGAGAAGGAATGGCTTTTGTTATTTCGACAGCCCTCAGCTCGCTGCATAGTTGGATTTATAATATGTTCTTTAAGAGCAGCAGTTTTCATGGTGTAAGACTGCCACACAGCTCTGGTTCCTGCAGTGCTCACACCAACAACTTCAAAACTAACTCACTGCAGATGTCCCTATGATCATCTAATCAGACATCAAAAGCAATATACTGACAATCTCCTGTGCTGATTAGAAGTGTTCTATATATGTTTCACAGCGTAAACAGACACACAGTAGTTGCTTTATAAGTGGATTCACCCACATCAGAATTCCCTTTTAAAAAATTCCAACTGTTCGGAACTCCCCAACTGAATGACAGAAAATCCTTTTAAATCTCCCCAGATCTTCTGTTCAGTTCCACATTGCAGTATTTCAAGAGCAAGAGTTAAATTATTAATAGGAAAACTTTTACCAGGAAAAAGCAAATGCCTTCCAGAATTTAAAACCCTTGCTATTCTGAATGACAGCCTGAGACCACACCACATCAGGGAAGCAGCCTTGCCTTTACCCTCCAACACACATGGTAATATCTAGGATGTATTTCCAAATCAGCTTTGATGTCTAATTATTATACATCAACAAGCATGGATTTAAAGCATTACAAGTGTACCAGCAGTGCTAGTTCCTGAAAAAATACTGTTTCTCCCGATATCTGGTTTCCTTCTCAGAGTGCAACTCCTGCAACACTTAAAGAGGGCCTATAAGAAAGATGGGGACAGACTTTAGTAGAGCCTGGTGTGACAGGACAAGGGGTAATGGTTTTAAACTAAAAGAGGGTAGATTTAGACTAGATATAAGGAAGAAGTTTTTTACAAAGTAGGTGACAAAATGCTGGGACAGGCTGCCCGGAGAGATGCCCTGTCCCTGGAAACATTCAAGGTCAGGCTGGATGGGGCTCTGAGCAACCTGATCTAGTGGAAGACATTCATGCTTATGGTAGGAGGGATGAAACCAGATGACCTTTAAGGATCCGTTCCAACCCAAACTGTTGGGGACAGAAACATACAACAGTTTCCCAACATCAAACTGTTGTATGATTTTATCACATAACTACAGGAGAATTTCATATTGAAATTCTAACACATACAGAAGGACCAGAAAGTAAAACTATCTGACCCAGTCCAGTAAACATACTGGACAAAAGTTCTGTCTTCTAAAATCAGACAGACAATACAACCCTCATGGCAGTGCAGTCTCTTAGCTCAAGTCCTAGCAGAAATCTGCTGAATCAAGTTATAAACTCTATGGAATTATTCCACCACTGGGCCAAAAAAGACCTCTTCTGCCCTGCCCTACTTTTATATGGCATGATTAGATGAACTAATATTTCTGAGTTTTTTTAATACTAAAATGCTCACACATTTTGTAAGTACTACTGATTATCTCACAGCTGAATTTGTAGCATATCTTTATGTTTGCATATGCATATAATATCATATAGAAAGGAACAAATCATGAAGCTGCATCCTTACACATGTGGACGTTATGCTAATTCGCAGACTCTTAATCAGGAAGGCTAATACACCACAAGCACAATTAACAGCCAGAAGAACCAGAGGAGGTTTTGACCCTTTTTAACAAGAGCTTGAAACATAAAAATGTTCTAATTAGATATCAACCTTATTCAAAATTGCAAATTACATGTCCACAATGCATAAAATACAGTCAATTTCAAGTCATATCTAGGCAAAAATTGAAACTGTATTGAGCCACTGGAGGAGCTCTTCAATTGATCCAGCATCTCATTGTATCTTTAAATATGGATAAATACAATTTAACCAGCCAGTCCTATTGATTAACTCCAAGATAACCTAAGTATTTGTCCAGAAAACATATAACTATAAAAGAAAGTCATGCAGAAAATAGCATACCATAATAATCAGCACGTTAACAAGAGAGGGTGAAACCTTAGTCCCACCAGAATTAATGCAAAATTCACATCAATTCAAATAGGATCACAATCCTCTGTCTAAAACTCATGACAAATCAAATCTTGTGATAGTAGAGGAAGTCTGTCCCTGGGCAACAAGACAGACAAGCAGAAGTAACAGCTCCAGAAACAAAAGTTCAGATGTTATAATTATACATTAGCAATTACCACCTGAATGGACTGAGCAGAAGCAGCAAAACGTATTCTGCTCCCTAACACCAAACCAACAGAACCACACAATTCAGACTTTCTGCCTTGCTCCATCTCATCTTTACCGTGTTGGGCAGAGAGATCCAGTCAGGAACTTCTGAGTTGGTGAGGAGAATCCAAAACTGCAGTTCCTCTCAGCAAACTGGGGACAAGTGCTGAGCAAGAATTAAGTGCCCCAAAGAATGCTTGTTTCTTCTGAAAGGTTTCAACCATCCCAATCACACTGCATGGCCTCGCTCCAGAGGAGATCCCCAGCTGAAGACTACATGCCCATTGCTAAATCCACTTTGTGAGGCCAGGCCATTCTCAGCCAGAAAGCAGCTGGACCAGCCCGCGGCTACTGACATAGCAAAGCTATGGGCACAGAACTTTCTAGAGAAGTAGAATAACAGAATCCTAGAATGGCTTGGGTTGGAAGAGACCATAAAAATCACCTAGTCCCAACACCCCTGATACGGGCAGGAACACCTCCCAGTAGACCAGGATGCTCAGAGCCCCATCCAGTTTGGCCTTGAACACATCCAGGGATGGGCATCCACAGCTTCTCTGGGCAACCGGTGCCAGTGCCTCACCACCCTCACCATAAAGAATTTCCTCCATATATCTAAACTAAATTTCCCCTCTTTCAGTTTGCACCCATTGTTCCTTGTTCTGTCACTACAGTTCCTGATGAAGAGTCCCTCTCTGGCTTCCTTGCAGGCCCCCTTCAGATACTGGAAAGCTCCTATGAGGTCTCCACACAACCTTCTCCTCTCCAGCCCCAGCTTTCTCAGCCTGTCTTCATAGGGGAGGTGCTCTAGACCCCTTACCAACTTCATGGCCCTCCTCTGGACTCACTCCATCAGGTCCGTGTCTTTCCTGTACTGGGGATCCCAGAGCTGGGATGCAGCACTCCAGGTGGGGTCTCACAGGAAAAGAGAAGAGAGGCAGAATCCCCTTCCTTGACCTGCTGGCTGCACTTTTTTTGCAGCCTAGGGTTCAGGTGACTTTCTGGGCTGCAAATGCACGTTGGCTGGCTCGTGTAGAGTTTTTCATCACTCATTACCTCTCCAGTCCTTCTCCGCAGGGCTGCTCTCAGTCACTTCTCTGCCCAACCCATAGGTGTGCATAAGTTCATTAAACTAATTCTGTATCCCTGAAGGCCTCTCTGGATAACTTGGGAAGGAAGCTTTCATTTTTTAAAGCCTGGCCAGGGCTCTGTAATCCTAACTAGGCAGAAGAACTAAACCGTAGCTTTAATAAAGAAAAAAATTCATTAGCAAATGCTTTTTCTTCAATAACAAATTCTGATGTGTGTTACCCCTATTTTTCCCTGATTACTGTCTCTAAATTTTTCAGTGGCAGCTATCACAATAAGGAAAGAGAGGTTTGGATGAAAAAAGAAACTCAAATTTTGTACCATCTGTTAAATGACTTCCAGTCTGAGGGAACAGATGCTGGACTTCACTATTGGTTTTTGATTGATCTAGAAGTATTTTGTTAATTGGGGCTAAAACTACAGCTAAGATGTGTCAGAGAAAATAGGAGAGAATAGCTCCAATTCTCCTCAAACTACCTGGTCACTCAGAAAAGGTTTTGCTATTTTTGTAGTCATCATACAGCATTAAAAATCAAATCTTCCTTTGAACAAATGGGACAACATCTGAAAAACAGAACATATGCTCTGCTTGATGCCATAAATACTGTGAACAGCTCAAATGGTTCATCAGGTTCAACCAGTTCACCTGAATGGGACAGCAACGCTCTTTTCTTGTATTACTGCATGTTTGCTGTCTTATTTCACACATTACTCATTGTACAACTGAACTGCACTTTCCAGGAGGTAAATCAGCGATGTCTTCAGAGAATCCCATGGTAATCACCTCTGAAAAATCTGATGAAGCACTGGTGTAGCAGTGTACACCGTGTAAGGCAGCATACAGGTACTGCTACACAGAGCTGACTGCCAGTTCCATGTGTGCCAAACATCAAAACACCAGAAGTGCCAAAACAGCTCAGCTAATTATGAAAGTCAGTTTCAATTACAAAATAATTGCTAAGATAATTGTGGCATAAGTACAGACTTAATTTTCACTACATGGATTGAAGAATGTTTCATCTACCAACAGCTCTGGGTTTTCTAACTTGCATGTGACTACAAGGAAGCAGTTGAACGTGAAAAAAACCTCTGGTTTGTGGCAAAAGAATTCAGTATTAGTTTTAAATTTTCAGCAGCAATGTACAGAACAAAAGAATTTTTTCTAAATAGTGCTTTAACACTTGAGTGAAAGACTATAGCTATTTTCAAAATGCAGTGTTCAGTGCCATGTTTTTTCATTTGTCAGATATTGATTTTTCTGCATGTTTTAGAACAATCTGTACCTAATTTGACCTATGTTATTTAAGCTTTCTGTGTTTCCCAGAACATTATGCCAAAGCATATTTCAGTATGACTGACGAGAGTTTTAGAAATGGTACTATTACATAAATAAGAGTTGGTGTAACGTATTTTACTGTAACAGATTTTTGCTTTCACAAAAAAAGAAAAACAACACCAAACCACAACTTTCAACTTTCTGGGCCTCCCCCCTAACTCCACTTTACATGATATATTAAAAAAAAAGTCCTTCGCCACCCCTGCTACCTGTCCAGCTTTGACTGTCACCCCTACAGCTGACGGAGGGATGCTCTGTATTTTAACACAGAGAATTCCTTTAGGCCTAGAGGATTCCTTTGTATTGATGCAAGTCAGTGAAGCATGGTGAGGTTGTAACTTCCAAGTATTACTGCAATCTTCATGTACTGGCAAAAAATGCACTTGTCACCACTAAAATTACATTAAAAAACCCAACTCAACAAAATGCTATCTTTCTCTTCTTGATGGTCTATAAAGCGTTCAAAACACACCCCGGAATGAAACAGATTTCACTTATTTTTCCACCTTTTTTTGCCATTTTCATGGTTATAAAATACCAGAGGTCAGCATTACATACTGACATACTTTATACATTTCTCAACTTTGCCAAGAGTCTAAGATCTGCATTGTTAACCAAGAATTCTTCTTTGTACTTTCATTTATCAGACAAAGTCAGTATTTCACTAATATGCTTGCAGCAAACGTCAAGAAAAACCTCTCAGCTCAAACAGGTCTGACAAATAATGCAGAACTTTGACAAAATTCAGCCCCCTGTAACATCATAATGTACTTGGAGGGTCACTGAGACTTTTAAAATTGCACCACTTAGCAAATAATACAAGCCGTTGTAAAATAAGGTGCACACAAGATATTTAGATGCACATGCATTTGACCATGCAAAGAGAAACAATGAACAATCAACTAAAATCCTCTGTTGGCCTTCAGAATTAGTCTTAGTCTGAAACCCATAAACATTATTTGCATGCAAGTCAACTGACTGTGTATTTACTTCCTTTATTCACATGAACTTGACTGGAAGTTTGGTCTTAAATACATCTTCAGCTGAAAGGGTCCCACCTCCAGCACATGTTGCTGAACCCCAGTTCTCTTCCCCTACTCCCCAGTGTGCCAACACAGCCGTTTGTGGAGCCTTGCTATAAACTAGTTGTGATCGAGTCTGCAACATCCCTCCGGCACCAAACTAAGACTCAAGGTTTCTGAATGTTGTTTTGTTTTGAAACAAACCAGCAATATACTGTTTTGCACAGCTGGGGACAGGGAGCAAACTGCAACATTGTATAGAGAAGCTAAAGGGGAAAAGGCATAAACGTCACAAGCAAATAAAAGCAGCACTACCATTTAAGCCAGCATTCATGTGGTCGAAAGTAGAGCAGAACTAGACCCACCAGAGCTTTCTAGGCAAACACTAAAAAGTAGCTCTATTCTGCTTGAGACACTTACATGTCCCAGCTGACATTCAGAGAAATTCTAAAGAATTTCATTGTTTTATAAGTAATGTAGGAACACCTTCCCCATACACAAAGCTTCAGGTCTTAAGACTACAAAGTAGAACATGTGGCCCAAGTGTGACTAAGAGAGCATCACCTTTACAAGATTAAAGACAGCCTGCAAAAACATATTATTAAGAGTTACTGCATCTTCACTAATTGTAGCTTTGCAATAAAATTTAGTAATAACTATATTGAAAACAAGTTTGTCCTCAAAAGGGAAGAGTCAGGTAAAACAGAAAAGTGAGATAAAGAAGAGACCATGCAGGATAGTGGATAGTAGCAGGGTACCAAAGGTGACAGAAATGCCGTCAGAAAATAAGGGAAATGAAAAACGGTGTGAGACCAAAGAAGCAATGGTAAACTGGACATGATACTGAACAAACAAATAATTGCTGAAAGTTCAGTTCATATTCCAATGCCTTATGACACCATTGAGCTTTATGTACATCTCTTATCTATAAAAAAATAGAACCAGCGTTAATTGATTGTATCATCTAAAATAACTATTTTTCCAGAGGAAATTCTCTACTTTACAGAAAATGAGTATGATGCGTTTTGTTACAGATCCAAACACATATATAGCTTATAAAATTACTAACTAGCAACAGGTAAGAAAAGTTTTGGTCTTAAGAAAAAGGTGACACCTACTGCCACAACATGCTTGAGACCATGGTCACTGGGATGAGAAGCACTTGGGAAGTCAGCAGGTACGCCCAAAGCTGGATCACTGCTCCTCCGTACCAGAAGCGGTGTGCCTACGAGACAAAATAGAATGCAAAGGTTCAAGGATGCTAAATTAGCACAAGGGAAAGCTTCATGTGGTTAAGTAAGAGAAGTGTGCAGCGCTTAAATATAAGCTTATCTGTGGTAATATTCACCTGTTAAATTACTAGATTTGATAGGGTTGTACCATTTCAGATTTACTAAGCTGAAGAAATGATAACATTTTTAAGCACTGTTATATAGACCTCCATCCATGAGCTGCTAAATTAGGTAAAAACTGCTGACAAACAGGAGAAAAAGGCACCTCCTCAGAAAAACAAATGACTAGTTGCATGTATCTGTGACCACATGTACCATCAAGTGAGTGAAATTAAGATTATAGCTGTCAGTTATTACACTAATTACAGTGGCTGGGGCTGATGGCAGCCATAATTATTAGATCTATAAAAGAAGTTTGAACATGTAACAGTTTCCTCATTAGGTGCTAACAAAGCTGGAGTGACTCTACCACACTCACTTTAAGCACAACTTTGTCAATATGGCTGGAATAACCTAATGCTCTTAACCCTTCCTCATGGTGAGCAAGTTTTTACATGCAGGTACTCCTTTGTATGTTAACTTCTGCAGAAAACCAGTAAGAAAAGCAAAGTAAGATTTAAATTTGTGTCCTGGTATTAAGGGAATGCTTAAATATCAGAAGGTGAATATTGGTTTTTCTGCCAAGTGATTATCATCTTTGTACCAGGAGCTCTGCATGTTTTTACAAGGAGATTGGGTAGAAAGGGATGGATCACCAAATGTATCCATTTGGTGTGATTTTCCAAATGTGTCAATATGTCAAAATGAACCAAATCTCTCCACTCAAATATTCTTGTTCTTCACATGAAGATGAGGAGAAATTTGTTTACCCCTCTAGGCATATGTGGTAAAAAGGTGTATAAAAGCTAAATACAAGTTACTCCCTTCTTTAAGATAAATACTTATGCCTTAAAATAAATTTTTCTGTGTATGACTGAAGTTTCTGGTGGCCTGTATCCAATTTTTTGTCTCTCTTCAATACAACAGTTTGGAAACAGATGCTGAGACATTTTTGTGTGATTCAACACAATTTAGTCTCCAACTCTTTTTGACATAAACATGAACAGTACAGAGAAACTACTGAAAACCCTTTGCACTGGTACTTTTATTTGTAAAACTTGCGCAACTCAATGAGCATACTGTTCCTTACATTCTTCAAAGCCATCATCCCAGCCCCTTTCCTTGTTTCTGTCCTCCTTTTTCCACAGTAACTCAAAGAGGGTATAAAAAATTCCCCACAGTCAACTTAAGAGGTCAAAGATGGGAAGGGAGGGGGATGAGTGACCCCACTCATAAAAATTGTTTATATCAAGCTCATCCTTCTCCCAAAGCCAACACTCTGAAATTAGATTTGTCCTTTTTTCTTGACCTGTCTTCTACAACCAGCTCCTCATTTCTTTCTCATTCCTCTGGCTGAGAGAAAGATGAAGGCTCCCAACACTGACTGCTGGGAGACAAGACCCTTATTTGTTCCAGGGCCTTCCAGCAGCTACACAGCAGGTGAAAGATGTCTCCTGTACCACACCACTGCAGCACTTGTCTGCTCTCTGTATTGACTGTTTTAAGATGCCTCTCTTTACTGCACTCCCCATCCTCAATTCTCAAGATCTCCTTTCACTTGCTTTTTGTCAGTGTTTTCCAGAGAAACTGAAACAAAATTTACAACTGTCTAAACTTTGACACCAAAGTCTGCAGGAGCAGCAGGATTATAGAGAATCCTGTTTTCCAGCTTGGGAAGATGGCCTTGCAGCTATTTTCTTTCTTGTTATTCCTGCAAATTTTTGCTTATTGCCATGAGGCAATGAAATTTATTGTGCTCATCTGGAATGCTTCCCTACTTGCAGAAAAACAACTGGACTTTTTGGCTATTGTATACAATGCTTTCTCTTTTCTCCCAGTATGTTGTAAATTTTAGGGTCTTACAGATCATTTTTTACTTGAAGAGAAAACCAGAGTCTATTTTTTTCATTTTTTAAAATGTTTTGCAGACATGTAACAATTTCTTATACAGAAATATGTCATAACACCTCTGTGAAACAAGTCAGCCGTAGTCTTTAGCTAAAACTATACAAAACAGTGCCTCTGGCCCTTATTGTTTTAACTGTTCACACCACAAAAACACAAAATGAACCTTTTATTAGACAAAGATAAACTGAACCAAAATGTGCTTTCTAATAGAAGAAAATCCATTGCAAACAGGACGACGGGATAAGAATTGAGAACAAGCTGTACTGCCCCTCCTTTGCAGGAGAGTCCCTTATTCCCTTTCACGAGACAGCAATTCTCAGCAGCTCCCTGAGCTGACAAACTCTGCTCCATCTCCCCTCATCTCCTCTGTGGCTTGGGCTGTTCCCTGCCATAAGAACACATTCGACGCCGCTCGGTGCGTTCCAGCCTGCGCCTCTCTCACGGGCTCCTTTCTTTTTCCAGCCTTTCCCTGCCTCCTCTGTACTGCACACTCAGGTCTCCTGAAAGCAAGCATGCTCCCTTGCACTCCCAAAGAGAGAAACCTCCCACATCCTACTGCCCTGACCTCAGCCTGACTCAGGAGCTGGAGCACATCCACTATCCATACATACCTTGAATTCGTTCATCCCCATCTTCCTCAACCATCAGCAATACTGTTTATTACAGACGTGCTGTAGAAAATTACCCGCATTTTCTTAAGAGATTCTGTCATCCGTTTTCTTCTGTCAGGAAACGGAATGTTGCCTTTTTCCTTACAGCTTTCCTTTAGACATGCTGTGTTTCCATGTTATTCTACTCACGCTCTTACATTTGTGCTGAACATTTATAACAACCAATGTAAGCTCAAACACAAAATCCATCTTTCCCTGAATGATGAGAGAGAGAGAGAAACTCCTTCCTGCATACCAGGCTGATCATAGAAACACGCCTTTTAATAAGCACTACTATGTTGTGCCAGAGTAGCACTTTGCATTTTAAGCCTAGGAACTCAGTTTTAAAAAATAGTTATCCTCATCTTGTAGCACTGCATCAGGAGTTTGCAGACGACAAAAACTGAAACACATGTTCAAAAATTTTTTCGTAATGACAGCCTTTAACCTCAATCACTTCAGGGTGTACTTCCCCTTCTTTAAAAATTTGCAGAGTACCTTTTATTGTGGTACCATAGCACCTTCTAAGCACGTGTCAGCCTTATTCACAATACACACTCTCAGATAAAGCTGATGAGGAAAAAGTCCAGCAGTTTTCCTTGCTTAAAGTCTACCACTTATTTTCAACCAATGTAGATCAATCTTTTCTTTTTGCTAGCATCACCCTCAAAAATTAGTATCTACACAGACTCATGGTTAACAGTGTATTTTCCTTGAACTCTTATATTTTGGAAATATTTTTTTAACTGCAAATATGGTTGAAACAAGCATATGGTAGAAACTACACTTAGATTTAAATTGGTTGCATTAGGGAAGAAAAAAAAAACCAGAAGAGAGAGTTCTGCCATTTGTGTACAATTAAAAACTGAAAACTTTCATCAACACAATGGCAAGAGAAACATCTCCATACCAGATGTAATCCGATTGTCTTAGTTTGTTTTGCTAGTTCTTTAAATGTCACCAAAAAGCTGTACACAGACCTCAACACATACCAGGAGTGTGAACAGGAGTGCGCTCTGCCTCACTGAAGCCCTCTGGCAGTTCAAAAATCAGCATCTGAGGTTAGGAGGGGCCTGACGAACTAGAAGTGATGTGCTCAAGAATACTGTGCAACTGCAGGTAAATAATGCAAGGTCTGGAGTTCAGGACCTGACCATGGTCAGGGAACTTTGGAGCTCCCCCTGCCCCTGCCGGGGTCCCCCTAAGCTGTACAGGATTTGCAGGCTCTGTGTTCTGGCATCAGATTTCAGGCCTACATTTAGACAGTTGAGTACCACTCAACATGACCAATATCACAAAAAAAAGATTATTCCTATCCTTCCTTAATTTCACTCATTTGCTCTAACGTCTCTTTGCTCAGGAAAGCACAGTCCACCTCCAGCCTGAAATCCCTTAACTCTTTGAGATATAGGTTGTAGGTTGCCGAAAAATGCTGAAGACAACTAGACTGTATCACCCATGAGAATTTCTGGTAGGCTGGGCTATCTGTAATGCAGTCAAATGATGTTCTAAAAATTGATTTCAGCATTGCTTCGGATGCAAACACTCTCAGATGACTTTTAGGTAAGCTGACAAACCAAGGAACCCAGGAAACACTAGCACGTGTATTGTTGTGCTACTGCATCACTGACAGCCAACATACTGTGAGGTTGGTTGGTGGTTGGTTTGCTTTTATAGGTAACAGGGAAGAATTATTCTAGAGCAGAACTAAAGATATCCTTGGACAGAATACTGTAAGTGGGTAGAAGGAGATTTACAATATATCACCTATGCAGTTAAAGTCATAATTTAAAATTCTGCTCCTGAATATAAAAATGATGATTATGATGGGAAAAGAGCTGTCCATCAAGTGTGTATCAAACTGTCAGCTGCTGAAGGCCATACCAATGACAATTACTCTGCTGCCGGCTTCCAAATTATATCTGCCTGGACAGACAGACAAATTATTTTTTTACCTGCAGATGCATCCAAATATTTTTTTCAGAGCTCCTTCTGAGCAAATCACAACATTTCAAGTCAGTTGAGACCAAACACCTAAATACTATATGCATACACACACATGTAAAATTTCACTTCAGCACAGACAATTCTTGGCTAGAAGAGCTCTGAACAGACACAAAATAAACAACTACCATTTATATTGAGAAGCCAAAATTGCTTTTAAACTGATATTGTCATGAAACAGGTCAGGCCCTAGAAACAAAGTTACAAGCAAGACTTTAATTTATATTTAAACACATAAAAGATTAATATATGTGCCTATTTTTCTTCTTTTTAGCAGGCAATTTTCATGTTAAAAGGCATACAGACAGTTCTTCCAGTCAGCACTTTTTCAGAGCACTAAGTAATCAATGTGTGTAAATTTGGTCACTCTCAGATATACTGCTTACCACCACCTGAGGCATCATGTAATGGTTCTGCCATGTACTTCAAATGTAGCTGACACGAGCTTGTATGTTCTCCCTTGTGATAGTACTGTACAGCTTCTTTTATCTTTTTAAATATGCAGTGCTATGATGATGTGACTTCTAGTTTAAAGTTAACTCAAATTCTTATATCATCACCTACCAATAAGATTTCAAATCTACAGCCATCTGTCCTTCCCAAAGTGCATAGTGTACTTCTTAAATTCCCATGGATAGAAGAGAAATGAACTAGGATGGTGTAACAGTTAAGACAATTGACTTAAATCTACAAACAGGTGAAAACCCAGTTTCAGCAAGTGCTGTCTTTTACATATCAACCCAGCACAGAACAAAGTATGTCCCTATCCCTCCAAACGAGGTGTAATTTTTCTTACAAAGAAAAATAAAAGCACTGGCCACAAGTAAAACTCAGTAATGGCTTTAAACAGATATTGTTTTGATATTTTTCAGTGCCACTTATTTCAAAATAATTATTTTCTCTGGTTGCAAGTGCTATAATGTATTAAGTCAGGTTTCAGTTATGAAGCACAAGAACTGTTCTCTCAGTTTTTATAACCAAAATGAAATTTCTTTGGTGTTAACAGGGCCTAATAAAAAACCTACGGAATGCTTACATTTACAGCTTTTGCAGTTTCAGAGACAGATGTGTAAGAATCGCCTATACACATTATTTCAATTGTAAAAATCCTGTTTTCAGGATCAAAATCCACATCCATACGATAAGAAGTTAATCATTTCTCAAGGCACTAGGACACGTATCCATCTACAGAGGATGTACAAATAATGCTGGTAATTTCTTCCCATTTAAACATTTTTCTCAAAAGACTTCCCAGCTGAAGGACAGTACTTGAGTTTGGATCTTAACCAGGTATTCTTTTCTTGCACTTAAGTTCATAATACATGCCAGATACAGAATAATTTCAGGATCTTCTCATCTCTATCAACACAGTGCTCCTATTTTCAGCTCCTCATCAGACAGACAGGGAGCACACAGACTTACCGGAGTCCAGGGAACACTTTGATCCAAAGGATCCCGGCTACAGGCATCACATGGAAGAGACTGGGTAGAGGGGAAGGAGCTATAGCAGAATCCTGGAGCAAGGATCAATCAACTCACAACAGGCAGTTGTGATTTTTCTTTTCCCCTCCAACTCAAACTCAAGCAAAATGTGCAACTCCTTCCCTTGCTGGGCAGACTGGCCAGGGTTTTGTGAAAACACGTTGGCTATACAAAAAAGAATCAGCGCTTTCCAGTATGGGCCAGGCTTTCTCTTATTCTTGTGCAAGTGAAGCATCTTCATGAGTCACACTATCTTCCAGCTACTGACTGATCTACATCCTCCAATTTATGTCTTTAGACAGAAGATTAAAAATTACATCCACTTCAAACATCTTATGTTTTTCAATTATTATTTTCTGGAGGGAAAAAAAATTCTGCTACATTAGAATTGCCTTACACACATAAACACGGGGCAGTTTGCTTTGGTTTTGATTGTTTGGGGGAGTTGGAGTTTGGCGGCTTTGTTTGGGTTTTTGCTTTGGCTGGTTATTTTTTTAAGTTTAATATCCTTCAAATGGCATTCAGATGTCAAAAGAAACTGAACTCCAGATATACTTGAAACACAAGCTGTCCTAGTCATCCAACTTGCTGAACACAGCAAGAAGTATTTGTCTTATTAAACACATTGGGTTTTTAAGCAGCATATTACCTGTAGTTACTGAATTTAAATAAATCATTTTAGGGTAATATATCCTATAAGATTTTAAAACTAATAGATCTTAGACTCTCACACCTTATTTTTATTCATAGATTGAAAGGTGAAAATAAGTATTTCTTCTATTTCAATTCCCAGCCCATTTCTCAACTTCAAATGAAATACTTAATGAACTGTACTAGTTGAATAAACTGACGCAAAGAAAATATTCTGTGCACCTGCAAAAGCGGCCATGCTGCCAAAAGCTGGTTTAGCACTTCAGCTAACATCAGTTACAGGTGCTTATGCAGTCACTTTTCCACGGTTCAATGATTTAATTTTCTTTAAAACTTTGGCAGCTAAACTGTACAGCTTGAATATCACTTTGGCAGCATTTTACTGCAAGTAGTAGAGTTGCAAAGTAATCTTTTTGAGTATTTTAATGGTATTTTAAAGGATAATCACAAGTTACAGCATTAGTATACATTTCTATAATAATTAAATATGACCTGTGTTTTACATATCTAATTTAAATTAAGAACCTTTTCTGTTCTGATGTTTCCATAAAAAAAGATGTCTTACTCTTGTAGATGTTATTATTTTCTATCCTGGTCATGGTAAATTAGTTTTAGTCTTAAATATCAAACTTGTACCTGACAATTTTAGAAGCTAAAATAGTGAAACCTCCTGAACTCGAAACTTTCTGTGAGGTTGTAAGGAATAAGAAAGGAATAAGAACATAAGAGCAGCTATACTGAGTCCACTTCACCCAGTATCCTGAATCTAACAGTGGTAGCAAAGACTCAGGGAGAAAGCCTAAGAGAGTTGTATCCTGCCAGCTTGCAAAAAATAATCTTTGAAATATTTTCAAATTTGTGTGGCATCTAGACAACTATATTTCAAGACATTGATGAGCCACCTCCTGTGAATTGCTCTAATCCTATTATAATCCATCAATTTTTGGTGTGTTACATCAAATTTTATGATTTAGTTGAATGCTTCATGAGAAAATCAGCTGAGGGTTGTTTTGCTTTGTAACTTGTTGAACAATAGTTGTGTTTGATACTTGAGTTTTTACATGGTGAGGAAATTGAGTAATAACTTCTTATTGATCTGTCTTAATAGTTAAAATGCTAAGATTATTATTGCTAGAGGAAACTTGAAAAAAGACTCAATCACAGAGTGTTACTTGTCCCTTTTTGTGGGAGAGTTAAGAAGAGATGATCAAAATACTCTGCAGGATTTACCTATCCAGTGAACATACTGTTTCCTTCTTTTACTCAGTGTCTACAGTAAACAGACCTCCCTCTAATGAAGTAATGATTTACGAAGACAGCAAAACATAAATCCACAGCCATTGTGTCGATGGGAAAATTGTGCAACGTATTGGGAGGGAGGCGCACCTTTTGCAAACTATGTTCAGGTGCAGTAAGTGAATACACAACTGTACATTTTGATTGGCTGATATTCTAGATATCTGTTGCGAGAAAATCACAATCTGAAGTGGCACTTGAAAGAAGAGAGACAAAAAATGAACTATCAACTAAAGCTCTTGAAAGGGTAAATCAAATAGCAGTGAGAAAGAACTTCATGCCAATGGGTAAACTGAATGGTTCAATGATTATTTGTAACTCCTTTAATGATGACTTTCATAAAGATGTGTTCACCTGTATATGGGAACATGTTCATATGGAAGACAACAGTAAACAATCATTAGTGAATAAACCATGCAGAAAAAAGCATAAAAACTGTATTAGTTTGGTTTCTTAAGGAAAAAAGGTGATCTACTACCTTGAGACCTTTAGCTGAAGTCCCAATTGTTTTAACTTGAACAATTTCAAACTATCAATCAGCCAGGCTCAGCAGGCTCATTTTCTACCTGAAATACACATTTTGCCATACTGCCTCAGAGCTAATACACCACAAGTACTGTAGGGAATTATAAACAGACACACTCTCGTCTGTCTTACCCAACACTAGAGGGTACTGAGAGAGACTGCACTATGGTTTTGCAGTATGATATCATACTACAGCTTTTCAAAACCTTCAGCTGCAAAATTCAGCTGAGTGGGTTGGTCTGTATCTTTTTAAAAGATACTACCTCTGAAACCAGCTATGCATCATAATATAAAAATACTAACAAAACCAGCAACATCACAAAATCTGTAAAACAGACAAAATCTAAGTAAAAGCACTGACATCAAACAGTGTGTGTCAAAAAGCACCGTAGACTTTTATAATGGAATTTGTTCCGTCATTTTAAGTCCCATTCGTGACCCGCCCCAAAACCTTCCCTGAGGCAACAAAAGGCTGGAAATCAACATCTCAGCTAGAGAGCTACTGCAGAAAAGTGTCTAACTTGTGATGGAAAAATATTTTTCTCTCTACTTAACGTATTTTCATGAAGATACCCCTCTTACTCCAAAATAAGGCATATTAAACCAAGTGCAAAGGGAATAGAGACAGACAGAATAATTGATGAGAAACAATCTTTGGGGAAATCAGAGACAGAAGGGCTATTAAAAAAAGAAGAGATTCTTTGGTAACCAACTATGCACATAAATTTGTTACCTACCCTAGCGCTAAATTCCTGGATGCAGTGAAAGGAAAGAAAGACTGGCTTGTTTTGTAAACAGGCAGCTCAAAGAGAAACACAGGGAAATTTTATATACATCTCTACAGAAAACATTACTGTATTCTTTTGCTGCAATACGAAGATAAAGCAAAACTCATTTCCATGAATCAAGGACAACTAAATAAGACCAAGCTTAAGTCATGAGGTCAAAATATACCAGTCTTTCCCTCTGACTGAAATGAAAAGTTATCTTCAAACCTTTAGCTTGCCTGAGAACAGATATCATTTGTTTTAGAAATGCAAGTAGACTTGAATTGATCATCACAATTCTTTTAAAGCAGATTACACTGGATGCCGCAGAGGAGAAAAATCTATCAAATACAGTGTCATCCTCACAACACCTATGGCAAACAGCAGAGAACAACACCTGATATCATTACTGAGAGGAGCCCTCCAGTGCAGTGAAAGAGAATACAGTCATACTTCCTTAAGGAAATCAGCAGTATTCCCTCAAACCACAGAAGACAGCATGTTCTTCTACAATGTATTTCTTTTGAAATGTACCAATTCCAAAATGTTCGTTTTTCCAGAATCTTACAGGAGAGAATTGTTACTTGAATGCAGTACACTCCATGTACTGACAAACATCAGAATGCTCAGCCAATAAACTGACATTGCAAGATTAAGAAGGAAAGGATGGCTTTTATGCAAGAAAAAGTGTCTTTCCTACTTACTCTTGTATGCTATATACAAGGCATAAGCAACATTTGGTTTATCAGACTAATAGTTTCCCATTGTACGTTTTCATAAATTTTAAGAATACATAATAATGTGGTTTCCTCTGTATTTAAAAACAATGTCTGCATATCTGTAGTATCTCAACACTAACTTGAAAGAGGACTAATCAAATATATGTTGTTTAAAATGCCCCCAAGCCTACTTACAATGCTTCCACTTCAAAGAGGATGAGAAAGAAAAGAAATTCTTTCCGAGCTCTGAAGTTACACAGAAATTGTCAACATCCGTACCCTGGAGGTAAGAATTTAATCCCTGTCAGGCCTATCAAGGCAGAAACATCCAACAACTCCTGGAAGAAACCTTGCCTTCAATTCCCTTAGACTTCTAACTAAGACACTGCCAATGAAAGCACCTCTGCTGACTGATTTAGCAACCCAAACACATATGGCAAATCAAAGTAAATAAGTGTTTTAAACAATCCCATGAAGCACAATTTAAACTAGAACCACCCCAAAACCACAGGAATACATTAAGCTAATTGAGTATATTTTCTGTCTGAACCACCTTCAAGGCAATTCTGTAAGAGTATAAAGCAACCTTTCCCAAATGTCAAAAAGACATGGCCAGAACACCACCAACTGCATCAAAATGGAAAATCAAAACCTTCTAGGCTACTACTCTTATTATCCTGTACTAGCTAGACCTTCTGAGGGTTGAAGCATTCCCATCAATCTCTTTTTCAGGGAAAAAATGTTCACTGAGAAGACATAAATGGCTTCTCATAAATACATAAAATGAGAATTCATAAAATGTCCAGAACCAAAAGAACTGACTGCTCAAAACCACAAGTGCCTGCATGTAAGCTTGAACTCCAACTACCAGTACCACTCATAAGCTTATTTTAGGAGAGGGGCCATAATCAGTCATTCCAACCATTATTTGCAACTGGGTCTTCCACTTGCCTAGAACACTGATCAGATGTGGGGACATGTACATATAAAAGGAGGAAATCCTCTAGATTTGCTATAGAACAAAGTCATGCAAAATTTGAAATACCAAAGTAAGATCTTTCAATTGGAAAACCAAGACACTTGCTCTACTGAACAGCGAAAGCTTCCAAAGGGAGGAGTTAAATTCCTGTAGTTTACAGGAGAATTTTTTAACCTATCATTAACTTTTACAAGGAATTATTTCTTTGTCTAATCTAAACTTTAAATTAAGTTACTACTTTACACTAGTAAAAGTATCAATCCACTAAGAGCCTAATTTCATTGTAACAGCCATCAAAGTAATCTAACTGTCTGTGCTTCCAGACTATACTCAGAAAACCACTTCAGGATTCTTCAAACTAATTCCCAACTAAAGGGAAAAAGAGTAAATAAAACAACA